>JASDDO010000031.1:72180147-72503081 GCA_030015575.1 Agapanthus africanus
AGAAAAATACATGCGTGAGATCCTTACGACTCACAAAGGGAAGCAACACACTTAGCGATCCTCACGATTCTTAAGGAGAAAATACACTTATGAGATCCTCACGACTCGTAAGGAGAATTCCCCTATGAAACCCTCACGGCTCATAGGATTCAAAAGCCTTAAGCTACAGGGATCTGAACCTATTCTTAAGCCATCACATCTCCCAAATTGCCCTACAAGTGGTTCAATATTGACCCTTGTATACAATCTATGAGCATGAATAAACATTTTCCCAACAGAGTCCCACCAGCAATAAGGGATATCCTCATATGGTGAACAACACCTGTAAGTCCCCTCAACTTATAAAGAGAAAACACTCTTATAAGATCCTTACGACTTACAAGAGAACACATACTTAAGAATCCTCACGATTCCTAAGGAGAAAACGCGCCTGCGAGATCCTCACGACTCATAGAGAGAAATACCTTTATGAGACCCTTACGGCTCATGAAGCCAAAAGCCTTAGTCGACAGGATCTTAACCCTGTTTGCTAAGCCACTTTTGTTCGAACCGACAAAGGCAAATGATGATTCGCTCCTGGCAATATCCCAGTTGTAGCGATGCTGATGCCTAAAATCGGTATCAGACCCCAAGTCCCTTACTTGCGGCACAAAGCCAGAGAGCCATAAATGCATATGAAATAGCCGAAATGATATGACAACTTGCAACAAAATCAGCAAGTAAAATATATGCATTCAAAAACAGCCGAAATGATTGGGCAACTTGCAATAAAAAGCAGTGAATAAAAAAATGGCCGAAATGATTGGGCACCGCGAAAAATAGCCGAAATGATTAGGCAATCGCGAACTTCGCGATATAAAAGCTGAAATGATAGAGCATCACAGAAAGAAATGAAAAATGAAAGAATGAAACTTTTTGCCCTACAGGTAAGTCCACCTGACCCCTGTATACAATCTATAGGCATAAACGAAAAAGGGAACCGCATTTCCCCACCAGACTCTGTCAAAGGGAGGGTCAGATCTCGACGGCAACATCTGCATACCAGAAAAGCAACACGGCGTTCCTTCTCAACTCCGGCAGGATGCAAATATAACGTCAGCAACCGACCTCAAGGTTGCAACGAAGCGGAGCCATGGAAAAGCCTCTAATTCCAAATCTTGACAGCAACATCTACAGCCTAGAGACCAACAAAGGCGTTCTTCCTCATGCCAGCAGGGCACAGATGCGACACCACCAATCAGAGCCACGACAAAGTCCCTAGTTCCAAGACTCTACAGTTCACAGACAACCTAGAGTCAACCCTACGTCATCCAATGACCTCGACTCGGACACATGTCAAACCCTGACCTCCTTGTCGCCAAGCAACGCTTCGACTCGGATACATGTCAAACTCCTGATCACCCTGTCGTCAAGCAATGCTTCGACTCGGATACATGTCAAACTCCTGACCTCCCTGTCGTCAAGCAACGCTTCGACTCGGATACATGTCAAACTTCTGACCTCCCTGTCGTCAAGCAACGCTTCGACTCAGATACATGTCAACCCCTGACCTCCCTATCGTAAAGCAATGCTTCGACTTGGATACATGTCAACCCCTGACCTCCCTGTCGTAAAGCAATGCTTCGACTCGGATACATGTCAACCCCTGACCTCCCTGTCATCAAGCAACGCTTCGACTCGGATACATGTCAAAACCTGACTTCCCTGTCGTCAAGCAACGCTTCGACTCTGATACATGTCAAACTCCTGACCTCCCTGTCGTCAAGTAACGCTTCAACTCGGATACATGTCAACTCCTAACCTCCCTATCGTCAAGCAACGCTTTGACTCGGATACATGTCAACCCCTGACTTCCCTGTCGTAAAGAAACTCACAACGCTTTGACTCGGATACATGTCAACCCCTGACCTCCCTGTCGTAAAGAAACGCTTCGACTCGGATACATGTCAACCCCTGACCTCCCTGTCGTCAAGCAATGCTTCGACTCGGATACATGTCAACCCCTGACCTCCCTGTCGTCAAGCAACGCTTCGACTCGGATACATGTCAAACTCCTGACCTCCCTGTCGTCAAGCAACGCTTCGACTCGGATACATGTCAATCCCTGACCTCCCTATCGTAAAGCAACGCTTCGACTCGGATACATGTCAACCCTTGACCTCCCTGTCGTCAAGCAATGCTTCGACTCAGATACATGTCAAACCCCTGACCTCCCTGTCGTCAAGCAACTCTTCGACTAGGATACATGTTAACCCCTTACCTCCCTATCGTCAAGCAACGCTTCGACTCGGATACATGTCAACCCCTGACCTCCTTGTCGTAAAGCAACGCTTCGACTCAGATACATGTCAACCCCAGACCTCCCTGTCGTCAAGCAACGCTTCGACTCGGATACATGTCAAACCCTGACCTCCCTGTCGGCAAGCAACGCTTCGACTCAGATACATGTCAAACTCCTGACCTCCCTGTCGTCAAGCAACGCTTCGACTCGGATACATGTCAACCCCTGACCTCCCTGTCGTCAAGCAATGCTTCGACTCAGATAGATGTCAACCCCTGACCTCCCTGTCGTCAAGCAACGCTTCGACTCGGATACATGTCAACCCCTGACCTCCCTGTCGTAAAGAAACGCTTCAACTCGGATACATGTCAACCCCTGACCTCCTTGTCGTAAAGCAACGCTTCGACTCTGATACATGTCAACCCCTGACCTCCCTGTCGTCAAGCAACGCTTCGACTCGGATACATGTCAAACCCTGACCTCCCTGTCGTCAAGCAACGCTTCGACTCGGATACATGTCAAATCCCGACCTCCCTGTCGTCAAGCAACGCTTTGACTCCGATAAATGTCAAACCCTGACCTCCCTGTCGTAAAGAAACGCTTCGACTCGGATACATGTCAACCCCTGACCTCCCTGTCGTCAAGCAACGCTTAGACTTGGATACATGTCAAACCCCTGACCTCCCTGTCGTCAAGCAATGCTTCGACTCGGATAGATGTCAACCCCTGACCTCCCTGTCGTCAAGCAATGCTTCGACTCGTATACATGCCAACCCCTGACCTCATTTTCGTAATCAACGCTTCGACTCGGATACATGTCAACCCTTGACCTCCCTGTCGTCAAGCAACGCTTCGACTTGGATACATGTCAACCCCTGACCTCCCTGTCGTAAAGCAACCCTTCGACTCGGATACATGTCAACCGCTGACCTCCCTGTCGCCAAGCAATGCTTCGACTCAGATACATGTCAAACCCCTAACCTCCATGTCGTAAAGCAACGCTTCGACTCGGATACATGTCAAACCCCTGACCTCCCTGTCGTCAAGCAACGCTTCGACTCGGATACATGTCAACTCCTGACCTCCCTGACGTAAAGCAACGCTTCGACTCGGAAACATGTCAACCCCTAACCCCTCTACCGTTGCAATGCTCCGTCTCGGAAATACATCAACCCGTGATCTCCCTGTCGTAAAGCAATGCTTCGACTCGGAAATAAGTCAACACACGAACATATCAACCCATAAAAAGAAAGTTCTCTTGTGAGTTCCTTACGACTCTCACAAGAAAATATACTTAGGAGTCCTCACGACCCCTAAGTTGAAAATTACACCTACGAGATCCTCTCGACTCGCAGGGAGAAAAATCTTTATGAGACCCTTACGGCTCATAAAATTGAAAAGTCTTAGGGGGCAAATCCTAACCTTGACGCCTAAGCCATCGCTGCCCTGCAAGAAGATCAAGATAAACTACATATCGACCACATTCATCAGAGCTACATGCAAGCATGAGATAAAAAAAATGTCTTTTATTCATGAATTCAAAATGAATACAAGATACATGTCGTAAAAAGAATCAAAATGGATACAAAATACCCTCTCATTCAGGACTGGATAAAAAAATCTTACAAAAATTCTTTAAGCCGGCGGACGGCACAATAAGCTCCTCAATTCATCGCTCTTCCGCTGGGCCTCGGCTTCAAGCTTGGTTATCGCCACGAGACGGGTCTCCGCCTGAGACTGTTGAGCCTGATACGAGGCGAGCCGAATCTCAAGCTCCTTTTCATCAACTTTGTGAGCTTCGACCATCTCGCGGGTAAAGATAACAGCTTTATCAACAACCACCACCTCCCTGATAGCTTCTTGAAGCACCCGCCAAATTTCATATGCATGAGTAGTCTTAGTAATTGGCCGCGCACCATTCGATCCATCCTCGCAGACTTGATTTCAGGGTTAAGAGGTCAGAGGGAAGGCGGATGCATTCAAGCCCGTGTGGGCAAACCTCCACTCGATGCCAATCCTCGATCCAAAACACGCACAAACTATTTTCTCTTTCTGGCAACAAGGAAAGTCTTCGGTATATACCTCCATTAAGCATGCGTTCACGACTATATGCCTGTTTAAACGGAAATGGTATCTAAAATGCGTCGATTTATGGAGAACACGACGATAGTGTTCGCACTTAATTAAAGGAAATTCCCAGGGGTCAAGTATAAGGCTCATGTACACAGGTGGGATGCACGTGCGAATATACGTCAAACAGAAAAATTCAACAGAAAGCATGCAGCGATTAATAATAAGAGAAATACATTGAACTAAATACACTATTCTATAGGAAAAAGATCACCAAATATGGTATCAGAGATACAAGGGCTAACAAAACAAAATACAAAATTCTCCAACTTCCTCTCTGCCTTCTCCAACACGTCGAAGCGACGGTTTTCGCGAGGAGTTGCTCCCCACCGATTAGCGCCATGCTCATCAGCAAAAGCGGATATGATAGCTCACCGAGCTCTTATCTGACCCAGTAGATGAATCGAGCGATCCTTCACAGCCCGGGTAATCAAGAATGCCTCGTAGAAACACTCAATCTTATCCTCTGCTGCATCGAGGATCGCCGGAGTCATCTCTGTCGGATGAGGAGGGATGTCGGCAACCACAGACAAAAAGACCATCTGTAGCCAAATGGAACCCATAGGAAAGGGAGAGCCCCTACGAGTTAGGAGTTCGTACATCACCGCGTCACATTCGGCATCGGTGAGAAGAGGATCCACTAGCCGCGCAGCAAGGCGAGGAATCATCTCCTCGACGGGTACCTCCCATGGTTGCCGACGAGCGTAGGGGCGGTTGCAAGCTATAACCTTTGGTCTGTTTCTTAAAATAATCACCCTAAGGTCTAAATGGTTTTCTTTTTAGAGAAAAAGAAAGGCATAGCTTCAGGTTACAAAGGGGAGCATTCAATGCTATGCACAGAAAATGTTGTGCATGGTGGAACTATTCCCAAGGCCTGGAAAAAGGGAAGAGCATTGGAAATGAAAAGAGGTGACTCATTGGAATCAGAGTAGGGAGACGAAACGACCCCATCAGCAGAGTCCCACGTGCATAACACGTGAGCACAAGCTTTGATCCTTATTGGAAATTAAAACGGCACCGCACATACATAACACGTGAGCAGGCGCTAATGCAGGATTGAAATCCTCAGCAGTGCCTCATGCGCCAAACACGTGAGCACCAACAACAGTGTGACAAAACTTCATAAAGAACGCATGTAAACATAAAATAAACGGGAATAGGAAAGTTTTGTCATTCATACTCTGAAAATTCATACAAAAATGAAAGAAAATGTTTAAAATGGTAAAATATTAAATTCGGGACACGGATTAAGAAATTCAAAAGTAAGGCCGTCTAGAATGTTTTTGGCCTCTTTGACCATTCTTGTGTACATCCTCTCACGAATGCAAGCATCAATATCCTCACTAATGTCCTCCGCCCTCTGATAAGCAGCAATTATCGTCGTCTGTTGGAAAATTTGATGCAAGATATCAGTGAGATTATCTCGCTGTTTCTTCGAGATCATGCCCGACAGATACACTGAGTGCACCTTATCTTCGACATCATCCAGTGCCTTAAGCGGCATGACTTCGTAAAATCCAGGAAGTGCTCCCCAAATTGCCCTCACTATAATCTTCAAAAGAGCGGAGCGACAAGGAAGCAGTCGACCGTTGTGTTCATTAAAACGACTCATAATCTCTGTGCATTGGGCTTTTGTAAACTCCTGGTTTTGGCAACGGCCTTGTGCGTGAATGTCCTCATAAGAAATAATTTCGTCAAGACTGTACAGATGAGCAACCATAGTGTCTGAAAAGAGGCATCAGTGAAAGATTAGTAATCAAGAAGACCCTCATTAAACAGATATTGGGATTCAAACAAATTCTTGGGAATACAAGTTCTGTTAAGCACCCAACAAATTCCAATTTGTGCGAATAAGGGTAAAACCCTATGAAAAGATTTTCAAGAAAACCAGGGAATAAAATTCCCAAAGGGTCCTCCTGATCTTTCAGAGCTAAGCTCTTTGCCAGAGGAATTAAAATTCCTTTTATGTGATGGAATTAAATTCCAAGAACTCATAGAAAATATGAGAAACAAAATCCCATGAATACTAAAAAATAATCAAAGGGGAATGCCCGAGATATGAAGGTTTACTGCTCAAAGATCACATCTTTGGATCTCTAGGAGGATGGGGAGAGCAAAGCTCTCATGATGGATTTAAAATCCAGATTTTTTTTGTTTAAAAGGTCAAGTTTTCTGATGTATAAAGATCTTTACCAAAAAGGGTTTCTTTTTGACAGAGTTTTAACTCTGGAATTGCAATGGCAGAGAACAAAGCTCTGAGGAGGAGAATTAAATTCTCAAAGAAAACGAAGAAGGAAGAAGATGAAAGAAACAGTGGCTGCCTATGGAACCAAACCCTTGCATTTATAAGACGTGACAAGGGCGGTTCACCTCCCCGTTCCCTTAGAGAATCCAACGGCTATAAAGGTGACAGCGTTGCACCCACATGCAAACAACGTGAGAACAACGTTGTGGGAGCATTTGTTCCCTCACGGAAACTGAATAAAAAAATATAAAAGCAAAGGTAAAAAGTCCTCAAACGGAGAATCACGTGCCCACACGTGATAGGCACTGCGCTGGAGAAAGCAAGGCTGAAATTGAGGCTGAAACTAAGCCTCACGTGCAGACACATGACCTTCTATATACAAAGTATATAGGCGCCTGAATAAAGCAAACAATTGGAAAAAAATACTCACATGATATCGCATGACCCCTTTTGGTGGGCTTAATTTGGTGGGGTCACGTGCTGCACGTGATAGACTCCTGTGCCTTCTGAACTGATTGAAGTGAATTCTAATTAAAAGGGACCAAAAGCCTTATTTAGAAAATATTTTCTTGGATCTTTCTAAACAAGAAAGATTATGCTCTGTAAAACAGAGCGTCGTTGGATTAAAAATCCAATGGTGATTAAAAATCACCAATCTACAGAAAAATTATGTGCAAGGAAATATCTTCCTAAACTTGTTAAGAACAACAAAAGAAATATCTTCTGTAAAACAGAAGTCCTTGGATTAAAAATCCAACGGTGAATAAAATTCACCGAGTGATCTAAAAGATTATGATGGTTGATTAGAAAAGCAATCAAAATCTCTCAATGAGAGATTTTCTAAACAAATTGATTCCCTTCTTTCTCCTATAAATAAGAGCAAAGAAACACACATAAAAGAAGGGGGAGATATACAAAAAAAGAGTTTTTCAAGTTCTCAGAAGATAGAGAAGACAGAAAGAGAGAGAAGGAACCACCTCAAAAACTTCAAACAAAAAGAAAAATCCAAGGTATGAGAAAAGGAGAAAAACACAGAGAATGTCCCATCTCTTCTTCACCTCCATAAGAGTTTAACTCTTTTAAAGAGAACTTAGTTCTTCCTCTGGTTAAGATCTGCAGAAGCAAATTTCCCCACAAGTTGAGAATTTAATTCTATCGGGAAGATTTTGCCATGCAGATCCAAAACTTAGAGGGAGATCTAAGTTCAGAGAATTTAATTCTCCCATAAAAGTATGTAGGAATTTAATTCCTCTGATGAAACAAGGGTTTAACCCTTCATATGAGAACTTAGTTCTCCCTTATGGTAAAAGATCTGCAGAAGCAGATCTCCTCACAAGTTGAGAATTTAATTCTCATCGGGGAGATTCTGTCATACAGATCCCAAACCTAAGAGAAAAACTAAGTCTTAAGAATCCAATTCTCATAAAACAATGGGCTTGAAAGTCTTAAAACTTAGGATCTCCATGCACGTAAAAGGATTGACATCCAACATGATAACAGCCAATTACATGCTCCCACGTGAGCGCCTGTGATGAACAAAAGAGAATAATCGAGATTGGCTCACGTGATCACACGTGACCCCATAGTAGTGCTTGGAACTTACAAAGCAAAAAGGGAATAAATCGGAGGCAGTTCCCACTTTTTGGTCGCTTCACATGATCTCACGTGACCCAACAGCGCTTGCCGCTCAGAAAAGAACAAAAGAATAAACCCAAAGAAGCAGCGCCTCAAATTCTTGAAGTTTAATACTACTTCAAGTGCCCCACGTAACCCCACGTGAGCGCCTCAGAATTTTAGTGTTTAACACTATTTCAGACACCTCCCGTGGGAGCACGTGAGCGCTGAATAAATATGTTAGTGTTGAACACTATGGAAGGCTGACATTAGCCAGATTCAGACCAAATTTTCCAAGGACCATCAATTGAGCCCCCCATGCTCAGGGTCTCCAAAACCGATCTCAGTTCCAAAGACAGCTAATAAGCTCCCAACATATGGTATCTAAACTGATGTTCATCCCATTTTCCCAAATCGGGACATTGGTTCAAGGGTACATCTCTTCATAGCTCTGATACATGTCGTTGTAATCCTTCAACATCTTTAGAGAGATGGAGGGTCCCAATAACCAATAACTTTTGGCGCACCCCCGAACTAGTTAAACCAGAACCCTACAGACTTTGACGTCTTTAAACCATACAACTATGATGCCTTTAAACTTTATGGACTATGAGGTCCTTAAACTCATGGACTATGATGTCCTTAAACTTTATGGACTATGAGGTCCTTAAACTCATAGACTATGATGTCTTTAAAATTTACAGACTATGATGTCTCTAAACTACCATGGACTATGATGTCCTTAAACCCAATGGACCGCAATGTCCCTAAACTAAAACAATAGAGCCCAAATGCTCTTTTGTTGGATCTAAATGATCCCATAACCCTGTTAAGTAGATCTTAGTCTAAAATTAGACTAACGTATCCTTAAAAAATGTTTAAGTTGATCTTAGTCTCAAATGAGATTAACGATCCTTAAACCAACCCAAACCCAAATCTAAGAAAATACGGATTTGGACTAATCCACGCCCAACGGGAGACAATATAAATTAGTCTCCGTATACAATCCACGGGCAACCAAAAAACAAAATAAACACACACGACACGAAGTGAACAACTGGAGAAGGAGAAAATGGTTATCGCTACGCGGTAACGTAATTAACTGCAGGGGCTTGCGCCTGCAGGAAAGAGCGTCCCCATAATTAAAAAAACCCTCACAATGAGGGGGGAATCTAACGAAATCTGCTTGTCATGACCCGAAATTGGCACGTGACGGCCCTAATACTACGCAACGCCTAAAGACGTAACGCAGTAAAAGAAAGCCAAAACCCAGAAATCTAAACCAAGAAAAATACGGAAAAGATAATAAAAGTATTTGAAACATTTGAAATTGCAACCCAAATTCTTTAAAAGTCCTACTTTCTTTCTTTAAAATCTTGGCAACACCCTCTTTTGTAAAAACTAGCCCAAGTTGAATACAACACAAATATACGACGCCGTAGCGAAGAAATAAAGACAATAGAGAGAAAGCTATATATAAAAGACAACAAATCCACAAATAATATACAATATCGTCCTCACCAAGTCTCTAAGTCAACAACATATTAGTAGATGGAGAGTACAAGATACAACGAATGTACAATACAAAATACAGATAACCACCAAAACCCACCTAAGCAAAATAGTATACTGTGAGCCGATGCGGTATCTGTAACAAAAGATGATAGATGAATAGCTGAATAGCCTGCCTCGACTACTCTGGGGAACAACCTGTAACACCTGTGGCACAACGGGGGTGAGTTGCCAACTCGTGAATAGTAGATAACATATGCAGGTAATCGCAGGAATGTACGTACAGTATGAATCTAAGATATGCAATTTATAGTAATAACAAGTCATGTGAACGCAGAATAATGGAAAGTACACTAGCATGTACAATCAATATGTGAAGCAATAATAACATGACAATAGTATGCAATAATCATGCAATAGGGATATGAGAATGTAGATATGCAGCAATCATAAAGGGTACACTAACAGGTACTACCAATATATGAAACCGTGCATAAGTGAAAAGGTATGAGGTAGGGAGTGAAATATGTCATCCCACGGAATCCTGTCATCGTGGTAGGATCACAATCCATCAAGACACTCAAATCCCAATTTCCTCAAATCATCCCCCACGTTGGGCTCTCACATCATATAAGTCTCATATCTCCTCAATGTACAATATCGAGTAATCTCATATATCCCGAATGTACAAATCAGTAATCCCATATGTATGTCCAATATCCAATCTCAATGAATCACCTAATATCCCAAATCAAAATCTCAAGTAAGATTCTAGCATCCTAATTATATATATATGCAAAAATAAATATGATGGGGTCAATACACATATATTAGCGTCCCATTCCACTAATATTGGTGTAAGGGTATATATAACAACGGCTAAATCCCCTGTTATATATACAAAGGTGTTTAAAGGAAATATCATGAAAACAATGTGCCAAGCATCGACACAGAAATCCTGATAGGTACGTATCATACGCTATCCCGAAAGCACGAGTGCTTAGCTCTGACCCTCGCCTTTCGACGTATGCATACGTGCATGACTCCCAACGGTATCTCCATGATCCCCGCCGGGTCATTGGTACTGTCACCGGTAGGTACTCGCCCATCTCCAGGCTCAATCGGCAAAGTCCATAGATCATCTTGCCGAGGGGAACCATACCGGGCCCCACCATGTACCCTCATACGGCAACCACACCTCGTATGGAGTATATAATCAGAACCGATAAATCTCAAAGTGGCTGCGCAAATATCATATCAAGGAAACCGGGTTTTTCAATGTATGCATAATTTCATGAACTCCCGCGGTTCCCAAATCCAGAAAACATCATGTAAAATCCCAATAAACAATGCGCAAATCCAGGAATAAATATATGCGATATATCTGAAATGCGAGCATATAGATGAGAATGTGTAGCTGAAACCATATGTATGCGAAATCAATAAGGTACAGCTAAGTAACATCAGTAAAGGTAAATATGTGACTGCAACTGAATATGTGTGTAACATACAGGTGTAGCAATGTATAGGTATCTACCTATAAGAACTGATGAAGTATACCCCCTCCGGGTATGAATGGAATATGTGGGTAAGGTATATCGGTAACTAAATGTCAACGTGATAAGTAATGTGAATCATTGTCGTAAAGTCCCTAACTAAGCAATATAATGTCTATAATGGTGTGTGTGTGACATGGCAATTATTGACGGTGTGTGTGTAGCATACAATCCATGCTCATGCAACATGAACCGTCAATAATATGTGCAGTGTCCTACGGCTGCTAGTCACAGTACAACTATATCAAGGAAATAAGGTAAAGGCGCAATTCTAACAATGACGTAGAATATGCGACAAGTAATAGAATTCTAGCCCGGACGCATAACGCCATGCGGGCGATTCCCCTGTAGATGTTAAATCTACTCACCTACGCTCCACGCTAGGTGAATCCTACCATCTGCTCCCCCCTGTAGCAGTGTCTGTAGTCCCCGCCTGCAAACCTGCAATTTAGACATGGAAATCATATATAAGCCAAATATTCCGCAAAACGCGATATCGAACCCAAACGAGAAACTCGCGTCGCGAACTAAACGCGCGTGTGCACGATATGCTAAAACATGTATATACGCGTCTAAAACTACCGCGACACGCCGCGACATGCTGGATCGCAGAACTCACTCACGTATCGCGCGTATCGCGCAAACACAACGGACATGAAAAACGATATTGGATCCCAGATTTCCCTACAGGCCAAATCTTACAAAACTAAACATGCCAAAACACTAGATAACACAGCAGAGTACCCTACCCAAAACCCCAAGACCTAACACCCCCTCATGGCCGCAATTTGCGGCCAATAAGATTAAATCTGCGGCCTGGGTTTGGAGATAGGGGCTCGTGTTCTGATAGTGTTGTCTGAGCCTAGTGAGCATGCTCCAGTATTCTCAAATTTATCCTGAAAGGTCCGGGTCAATAGCAGATCACAGAATGTCACAAAGTCGCTTTAAAACCACCAATTTGCACTAAAAAGGAAACCCTATGGTATTTTAGAGAAATCTGGGGAATTTCTCAGTTGAGGTGACCTAACAACACTAAAATGAGCTAGGTTAACTAACTCAAACACATTCTAGCCAAAATTCCACATAAAACACCATAACTAGCACTAAACTCACAATTAAACACAAACCGAAGCTAACTATCACACAACTTAAGCAAACCATGAAATGGGGTTCAAGAAATATACCCTAATGTGTAGGGTTCCTAGGCACTCCAAGGAGGTCTCTAAAGGCATCTACCATGCCAATTTCAAAAAATCAAGGTGCCGAGAAACCCTAGTGTACGGATCGTTGGCTAGAAATCTAGGCGAAACTATAAACTAGTTAACACTTAACTAAAAGAATACGGAAATACAACCTTTGTAGATCCGGTGCTCCACCTCCATAGCTCCGCAACGAAGTCCCCTCGCTGTCCAAATGAATTCCCGGGCTCTAGCGTCGGCTTCGTCGGAGAAATGGCGAACTAGGTCGTCGATGTCCATGCCGAAGATGATCTACGTCGAGGCATCGCTAGATCAAGCTCTACCTTCACCAAGCCATGAAAACTTGTGAAGGAAACACCCTATACTACTTGGAAAGAGGTAGAGAATGAAGAAATAGGAAGTGGGTAGACTTTAGTTTTGGATTTCTCACTAGTTTTCATCACTTGCCATTGGAGTAGCAAGCTTTTTCTTCATGTTGAAGAAGATGAAGAAGAAGAAGAAGATATGATAAGTTAATTTGAATAGAATAGAAAAAGAATTCTTATCATAATTCTAACTATGGTTATGTGTAGAGAATTGACCAAGGTTAAAGGAAGGGTTAGGGTTAAGGATGAGATAAGAATGGTGGACTAGGTCAAAGCTTCATGAAGCTTCAACTAAACAACAAAAAAAGCCACCATTCTTTTCTCTTTTCCATTTATTTTCCAAAATGTATAAACAAATAAATAAATGAATAAATGAATAAGGAAAAAGTAAACCCTAACCATTTCATTAACCAAGATTTAATTCTTTACACTTAACCAAAAGGCATGTATCATCAAACATGATACAAGCAAGTGCACAAAATCATATCGCATATGCAATGCGCACAACCGAGTGAGAAAATCCATTTAAAGTGAACCGATACTAGTTAATGCAAATTAATATATCAAATATATAATTACGCATTAAATCATTAAATCAACACTTGATTTAACGATCCGGTCATATCGCATATAACCGACTAATATCAACAGTAACAACTTATCGAATCAACACTTGATCCGATAACCCGGCTATATCACATATAACCGATCAATGTCACATATCGCGAGAATCGTATACAGTATCACATACTGGTATCATTCTCGGTCCCGCACATATCTCATATGCGCTCCTATTTCGTTTCGCTTGAGCCAGGAAACCTCTGTGTAGGACTCTAAAGACTCGTCAATACGCCGGCAGCAGGTGATGATCATATCAAACACCCACAAGCCGCAAGCGGTCTGCTAAACGTAACGGCCACCCGGGTATTGAGCGATCAGAAGATCGACGAGCAAGCCCGCTCACACTCCAGTGAATCCAACCAGTAACACTACCGTACAGTCCGGTCTGATCGTCTGATATGTCGCATATCTCGCCTAGGGGTGGTAAACGTCAGACCCCAATAACTCGATAAGTCGTGTCGATATGAGGTCTATAACAATTCGAGAAACTACTGGTAACACTTACCAGTATATCTCAGCAACCCTGGCCAGGGATTTCCTGTTATAGCCAATCGAACACAGCGCGACATCAACCCCCTATACCGGGAGAGACGAATCCCCTCCTATCGCTCATTGCCTCCATGTGACTCGGGACTGTACCCAAAAACCACCGTTTTGCACGCCCTCTTGGACGTGGTAAGATGGAAATCAAAGCACAGTGGGAACCACACAAGACTCTATGACGATCTCGGGTCAACAGACTACTCTGTACCAGTGTCACCAGAGAACTGCCATCTGACGTGAGGTATAATACCATCTGGGAGTTCTCGGCGAGTCCGTCCAGTGTACCCAGTCTCCACTGAGCACCCGTATATCATCTCCGATGTCAAACACCAATGGATATGGGATCATCCATCGCCCATCTGTATGGGTCGAGAAGGTATACGCTAGTCTACTCTGGTATATCGATGCCCCGTCTCGATACACCCACGACTAGGGACTTTGAAGGATGTACTTATAGACTACCATGTCCCCACTAGTATGATCCGCATCATAGTCCAGGTAGTCAAGTACACATCCTAAGGGCTTTACCAACATGTAACAGAGAGACAATCAGTATACACGTTAAGGTAAAGAGTAACCAGATAGCATACTATCATGTCGAGCAAGAAAGTCCTCCCTATATATGTCCCAGCATCCACTACAATATACATCCTATGTACAGTAATGGCCTCTAGGGTATACATATAACTAACAATCTCCCACTTGCACTAGGGCCATCTGATAGCAGTGGTCGAAGTATCTCATACTCAACCATCCCATAAAAGTCTCTCTCTGGGATGCGGCCTTTGTGAGTGGATCCGCTGTGTTATCCTCTGAGTCTGCTCTCCTAACCTCGATCACCCTGGAGATCAACCATCTCCATGATCAGGTGATACTGCCTTAGAATATGTATGGATCACTGATGGGACGGACGTTCCTTGGCAAAAGCCACAACTCCATTGTCACACAATGGGAGGAACTTTGTTCATCTCATGAACCAATATACACCCAAACAGCCTCTTTGGTAGCATCATAAGGTAGCGATGTATCGTGCCTTTATCGTCTAGTATGCCTCGGTATCTAGCTTGGAACTCTTCCAACATACCGTCCCTCGATTGAGGGTAAAGACAATGCCTGCGACTGACATTCAGTCGTCTTTATCACTCTGGAACACTTCCAGTGATTCTCCCCAGGATCGATTGATACCATCTCACTATATCTAGTGAGTATCCTAATATCCAATTACATCTATCTCATAGATGAAAACTCAGAATTTAGGCGGTATCACATTGATCCTTTATGGAGAATCCTTGTGATAAGCGGAGATTGACCGAGCGTAGCATAGGAAACTCCTTCCCTATTCAAGAGTATGTCATCCACGTACTCTACGAGGATCACCACCATACTCCTTACTACCTTTTTGTATATACAAGGTTCATCTACCATTTTGATGATGTCAAACTCTTTGACTAACACATCAAAACAGATGTTCCAACTCCGCGATGCCTGCTTTATCACATAAAACATCTTGCACGCGTTTCCGCTGCTCCCACTGTCTACGAAGCCCTCTGGCTGTGTTCTTATAGACGCTTTCTTCCAAATCATCATTTAGAAAAGCAGTCAAGACACCCAACCACCAGATATCGTAGTCATGGTATGTAGCCGTGGCAAGTAGGATCTGGATGGACTTAAGCATAGATCATTAGAAAAGGTTTCAACATAATCCATACCTGGTTAATGATGCAAATCTTTAATAAGTCTAGCTTTGAAAGTGTCACGCCCCGCTTCCCAAAATACGGAATACGAGGGGTAGACAAGGCCAGCCATGCTCCTACGGTCAAGGAAATGTCCTGCCGTAGTCACACTTCGGCTTCTAGTTTATCATGGTAAACAGTATATAATGCGCAGGTAATGAGAAATGCAGTAACTGAAGGAAACAATATAAAGACTGACCTGAAGTGGAACAAATGAATGTAAATCGGGAAGGCAAGTCAAGAAGTCTGATGATGCACGTCTAGATCTGGTCCAAGCTAAATCTTCTCCTCACACTGAGCATGCATACTCAGGTCGTCAGAGCGACACAAAAGCAATAATATGTATATAATCAAGTAACAGTTCTAACAGTGGTGAAGGATATGAATAACAGTAAATCAATAATAGCACGAATATAAATGAGCAGAGATAAATGCAGCGGAGCAGTAAAGCAGTATAACGATATGTCATGTATGTCAACACAGTATATAAGGAATGTAAACGACAGTAACCCTATCAGTCTCTAAGTCTCACTGCACAGGTCAATAAGCCTATCGTCAGTCCAAGTGTGAGAGTCAACCACTCGCGAGTGTCCTCCACCCAAGGGTAGAACCCAAGGGCAAGGGACCACGGGCCCAACATGTAACGAGTGTATCACGGTGATATAGCACATACCCTGTAAATCTCCATATAACTCCCTAAATATATAAGCCGGCATGGGACTCCCAAGATTCTGTTGAATTCACACTTGAACTACCCCACACCCCGAGGTCTACATCAAACGCTAACCATAACCCTAAATACTAATCGATCCGTGACAAGTCTGCGCGAGAACTGGAGGCAGGACCTCCATCAAGCACGTCCCGACTAATACCTAAGATAAATGGCAGTGTCGGATGCCTTATCTGTGGCACCCGTGCAAGCGCTTCCATAAGTGTCCCATACCACTTATAGTCACACGTACACGCATCCCACAGACGTCGACAATGCAATAGAACAATAGGGACACTGATTGTGTACAAGTACGTATCACTTTCACTTAATCACGAATATACGAACACTGACGTACTTGCCGCAATCAACACTAAAATCTAACACTGGGTAAATGCACGATGTCACTAGGTTATCACTACAATGATATAGGTATGATATGATGCATGAACAGTATAAGAAGCACAACTAAGGTATCATAAAACAGCAGTCTATCACTTGCACGATTTATCATGAAACATATGTATATAATTTAGCGAAATGATAAACAGGTAGTATTTAATATGTTCAGCTGTCTATCCTTAGAATTTTGTTTCAGGTCAAACGGGTTTCAGGATTATTAGTTATAACTGTTTCATTTTAAGTGCACGCGGCTGGAAATCCAATTTCAGAATCAGGAATCCATTTCGCAACGCATTTTAACCCCAGTTGGGATCATAATTTAGCGACGCTACAGTTGAAAGAATTCTGGGGTTTTCAGTAAAGTTTTCAACGCAACAAATGGATCTTCCATCGCGTCTATACGTTAGGAGTTATAATCTGTTTAACTCTAATATGCCAGTTCTGATTCTGTCGGGGCTGTTATGCGTCCCGATCTTCTAAATCACAGATTAAATATCAAACTTTAACGAAACAGGATGAAATCAATTGTGTTTTCTAGCTAACAGATTTATCTATAATAAACAGCGGAGTTCCGCAACTTACGAGTTAAGGAAATTCTATGGTATCCAATACGAAACAGTAAGCAAAGACTGGAGTCACTCTGGACTGCAGTCCGGAGTCGCACTCCGGTCCGAAAATCATCACAGTTTAAATACAAAATGTCTGGAAACTGGTATGGAGTTAAAGTTCGTCGAGTTAGCTTCGATTTGAGCCCTCGAACGCACCATTCTACTATGTACTTAATTTATGGTGGATTTAACGGTTTTCAGGTGCAACAGAAATTCAGTTTTACGGTTAAACTTGTTGGCAGTTGTTTTAGTCATTATCGATTACATCATTCAACAAAATTCACACACTATGTTCACAACCCTACGGGCCAACCTACACCTTTGAGTTCCGTCAAATTTGATATTATTTTCCTAAGGGAACAAGCATCGAGCAGTTGTGTTGTAATATTTAACGTAAAGCAAACATGAGATATATATATAATATTGACTTGTAACTTATAGAGAATAGCATGAAAGCAAGTAAGAACTTGCCTGGGAACGTCTCGGGGTCGTACGGCAGCAGTGTCGTCACAGTCGCGCGATATACGCCGCGGAACAAGTTCGCGTGAGCCTCGATCGGAAAACGGGTTTTACGTCGGAGTTGCCAAGTGCTCGTTGGGTGGCCTGGGGCTTGCTGGGGTCGAAGATATCGACGGTGGTCGCTCCAGCGACGTGCACAGTGCAAGTGCAGAGAGGGTGGGGTTTAGAGAGAGAGAAAAGAGAGTGAGTTTGAGAGTTAGAGAGAAAAGGGGTGTACAGAGGGGAGAGTGAGAAATTGAAAGTGAGGGAGAGAGGAAAGCTGAGAGAGAGAGAGTAAGACAGAGAGGGGGCACTGAGAGAGCTGAGGATGATGATGATGAGGACTGAGGACGACGACGATGACGACGAGGAGCTCGCTGGCGTCGGGGCGTGGGTGGCCGAGCACGGGTGCAGTGAGCGGTGAAGTGTGTAGGGGCTTGGCAGGGGCTCGGGTCGAGGGTGGAGTCGTGTAGGGGGAAGGAGGGAGTGATGGTTGAGAAACTGGAGGTGACGGAGGCGAGGTGCTCGTGGTCAAGGTGGTGAGGGGAGCTCGGGTGTGGGCTGTAGGAAGCTCGGGGTAGTGAAAGAAGGAGGAGAACGAGAAACAGAGAGGGAGAGGAATGAGATGAGAGTGTGATGGAAGAGAGAGAGGCGAGCTATGATGGAGCAGGCGCGAGTCGTGGGTGTAACGGCAGCGTGAGCGAGGGCGGAGGCGGCGGGAGTGAATCGCGCATGAAGGGGAGAGAGCCGTTAGAGATTTAGAGAAGAGGAACAGTGGCGGGTCGGGTTGGAGCGAAGCGGGTGAGGGAGAGTGGGGAAATGGGTACGCGGTTTGGTGGGCTGGGCCGGCAACAAATAGGTAAGGAAATTAGAAAAGGGCCGGGCTCGGAGAAATAAATAAGGAAATTAGAAAAGAGGAGATGGGCTGCAGCTATTTAAAAAGAATAGTGTGGGCCGGCTGAAAATCAATAAAATGAAAAGGGGGCCGGGGAAGTGTGGGGCTGGAGTTTTAAAGGTAATTGAGGAAATAAAATGAGATGTGGGCTGGGCATTAGAGCGGGCCAGGAAAATTTTGGCTGGGTAATAAAAGAATAAAGGAATGGGGCCGGGCCAGGGTTAAAATTATAAAGGATTTAAGAAATGGGATAAGAGGGTGGGCCGAGGTTTAAAGGGGAAAATTTAAATGGAAAATTAAAGAGAGTGGGCTGGCCTGAGTGAATGGAATGTTTTAAGGGTTTTTTTTTTACCAAAACTAATGAGTTGAGGGATTTGGATTAAAAGAAAAATTAGGGTTTAATAGGAATCTAAAATTGAGTGAGCTGGGGAATTTAAAAAGTGAACAAAATAAATAAAATGATGGGAAAAGTGAAGGGTAGGCCGGCTCGGTGGGCTTCTGAAGAAAGAAAGGAATTTTAAATTTTTGAAAGAGGGCCAGGCCGGGAATAATAGAGAAAAGGGATAGTGGGCTTAGGGAAAAATTAAATGAGAAAAAATTTAGTTTTGGGTTTTGACAAAAGAATATTGGAATTTAGACGGAATAAAATTATAGGTTAAATAAACAAGATCAAAGAAATAATAAAATACGGATTCGGTATAAAAGAGCTGGGTATTACATCATACCACCCTTACAAAAATTTCGTCCTCGAAATTTAAAATAAAGGACAGGTTATATAAACATAAGCGGAAGCTATGAGATTGCACATTAATTCAAAAGTTTTATTAGCTGTACGTGGACGAAGGAATTTGAAAATATACATATAAGTAAAACAACATATGGAAGGGTAGGTCTAATAGATATAAGGCAGAAACAACTATAAGGGTAAATACCTGTATACAAGAATTTAGGTAACACTAGCGAATAATAATACTCAAGGTTTGTTCGATAGAATCGAACTCAAATGTGTGTACACATAAGCATATCGTAAGTAGCAAAGTAGAAATAATAAGTATGAGACACAATCATTTATAATAGTAAACACAGGCACAACACTAAAAAAATAGTAATGAAAATGAGGTAGTGAAAGCTTAGTCGATAGGTTAAAACATTTTAGAATACTGTATCGTTAAAATGGGTTTAAAAAAATAATTTAGGAAGCTTGTATATTGAAATTTTGGAACATGTAACGAAATATGCGTGGTGTAAGGTCGCGCTGCTGAAAATAAGAATACTAATAGTGTACTTAAAAATACATAAAATAGAGTAATCAATAGCATACTCTGTGATAAATTTAAAATTGTGAAAACTATTTTTTTTTTTTTGAATAATACTGTCTCAAAATATATTTTGGGGGTAATAGAGAAATCGCCAATATGGATAGGGCTAGCTAGGGTAGTGATTACAAGAAGGTGTGGCTCAATCAGAAGATCGGAGTGTGGCAGCCTTATGCTGAGTGTTAAGGAGATTGGGATAGGGTCAGCACAGGAAGCAAGTATGAGCAACAAGGGGTAAAAAGGAAAGTGTGGGGGAAACAACAGTCGGTACAACATACGAATCAAAATTTGAAGAGTTAGTGAACACGGAAGTTTCACAGGAACTGTCCTCCTCCCAGAAGGATCTCAACGGGGCACAGGCGAGGGATGGAGGGTGGCTCATTCTAAGGGTTAGGGTGCGGTACTTTCGAAGGTAAAAACTATACAATGAGTAGGGTGGACAGCCAGGGAACTCAGCAGAAAAATGGATATGGGAAATAAACAAGTATCAGGCGAACCAATAATCAAAGGGTTTACGAATTCAGAAGATTTATTTTATTCAAGAAAATTCGAAACAAGACATTCTCAAGAACGATAAGTGGCCCTAAACTATACATATTTTATTTGGCCAGAAAGACAACATCAAAAGAAGTTCCGTCAGTCGCGGTTGTGGAGATTCAGCAGGTTGCGGTAGGCGCGTGCGCTCAGGTAGCGACGTCCATTTCCATAGCGCCTTGCGGGGGCCGCCATTGGGAGTTCTTCCACAGGGGGGTCCTGATCTTCTGGTCCTTCTTCCTCGGATGGTGCTTCTTCATCGAGGTCCGACTCCATCTGATTCTCTTCTTCTGGATTTTCTTCCACGTGATTTTCCTCAACGAAATTTTCTTCTACCGGGTCCTCATCGGGATCTTCTTCTATCTGGTCTTCCTCTACAGGGTTCTCTTCGGGATCTTCTCCCTCTTCATCAGAATCAGCTATCATGTCGAACACTGGAACGGCTGCTCCTTCGTCCCCTGAATCATTGTTTTCGAAGTTGACTTGGGGACCATAGACTTCATCATCGGAACTCGTCAGTGTGTGATCTAAGGAAACGCATGACTGTGCATCCTCGTCTAGATGCGGTGCTGCTCCAGGGTGGGCCATGGCCTGAAAAGAGAAGTCATGATTAAACAGTGGAATACATCAAGGAAAACTCAGGGTACAAAATATAGGAAAAATATGCGGTTGCAGGAACTGAAAGATCAGAATGAAAGTACTGTGATAAGGAATAGAATGTGACATAGAGAAAGCATGAGAATAATACATATATTATGATTCAAATTTCATTGCATTCAACTAAAAGTTCAAAGGATACAGGATTTCAAGCAGAAAGAAATATTCATAAAGGATGACAACATTATTATTACTGAAAGTAGATAACATGAAAATTATTCTTCGACTACTATAACATTACATTCTCGTCGTGTGAGTTGAATCCTGCGTTTGATCCGCCTTATCGTCGAAGTCCGAACTACGCGGCAATCCTCACTTGGCAAAAGTGGGGAGAGTGGACAAGTTTCTTCCTTGCAGTTCTTTCCTTTCTGGGCAGCCGTTGATGATGTGTTCGCTGGATCCACAAATTAGACATTTTCCTTGGGCGCGGCGACAATCCTTCTGAAGATGTCCTGGTCTCTTACAATATCCACAGCAAGGGTTCTTCTGATGCTTCTGTTGACGCTTCATCTTCTTCTTCTTTCCTCGTCCAATAGGGATCCCTTTATGATAGGAGACTCCCGCTGGTGCCTGATTCACCTGTCTTCTCAGTCCTTCAGCCAACAAGTCGTTTGTACGCTCCTGGGCTTCCTTCAAATCTTGCAGTACACTCAGGATCTCAACAGTCTGATTCTGGGGAGCGGATAAAGATGAAGAGTCGTTGGAAGACATGATCCTGAAACAATGATTTTTGAGAATGATATAAGCCACAAGCTGAACGAATCAAAATGTAATATGGATAGGACAAAGATTCAAAAATATCAGAGGTGATGAATTTATTACAAGTGGAGAATCAACTATATGATTTTAAGTCACTTGAATAGAGTACGGTAGGGCAATTACCATCACGTACTCTTGTCAAGTCATCCGAAACCATAGTGAATGGATAGCTGAACACACGATGTGAATATGGATCAAGAATGACAAGTTTACAATCTAGACCGAGTGATGTCTTAGATTGCCAAACTCTACACGGAAAACTGCAATCTCAATCTATGCAAAACCTGGCTCTGATACCAACTAAACCATGTCACGCCCCGCTTCCCAAAATACGGAATACGAGGGGTAGACAAGGCCAGCCATGCTCCTACGGTCAAGGAAATGTCCTGCCGTAGTCACACTTCGGCTTCTAGTTTATCATGGTAAACAGTATATAATGCGCAGGTAATGAGAAATGCAGTAACTGAAGGAAACAATATAAAGACTGACCTGAAGTGGAACAAATGAATGTAAATCGGGAAGGCAAGTCAAGAAGTCTGATGATGCACGTCTAGATCTGGTCCAAGCTAAATCTTCTCCTCGCACTGAGCATGCATACTCAGGTCGTCGGAGCGACACAAAAGCAATAATATGTATATAATCAAGTAACAGTTCTAACAGTGGTGAAGGATATGAATAACAGTAAATCAATAATAGCACGAATATAAATGAGCAGAGATAAATGCAGCGGAGCAGTAAAGCAGTATAACGATATGTCATGTATGTCAACACAGTATATAAGGAATGTAAACGACAGTAACCCTATCAGTCTCTAAGTCTCACTGCACAGGTCAATAAGCCTATCGTCAGTCCAAGTGTGAGAGTCAACCACTCGCGAGTGTCCTCCACCCAAGGGTAGAACCCAAGGGCAAGGGACCACGGGCCCAACATGTAACGAGTGTATCACGGTGATATAGCACATACCCTGTAAATCTCCATATAACTCCCTAAATATATAAGCCGGCATGGGACTCCCGAGATTCTGTTGAATTCACACTTGAACTACCCCACACCCCGAGGTCTACATCAAACGCTAACCATAACCCTAAATACTAATCGATCCGTGACAAGTCTGCGCGAGAACTGGAGGCAGGACCTCCATCAAGCACGTCCCGACTAATACCTAAGATAAATGGCAGTGTCGGATGCCTTATCTGTGGCACCCGTGCAAGCGCTTCCATAAGTGTCCCATACCACTTATAGTCACACGTACACGCATCCCACAGACGTCGACAATGCAATAGAACAATAGGGACACTGATTGTGTACAAGTACGTATCACTTTCACTTAATCACGAATATACGAACACTGACGTACTTGCCGCAATCAACACTAAAATCTAACACTGGGTAAATGCACGATGTCACTAGGTTATCACTACAATGATATAGGTATGATATGATGCATGAACAGTATAAGAAGCACAACTAAGGTATCATAAAACAGCAGTCTATCACTTGCACGATTTATCATGAAACATATGTATATAATTTAGCGAAATGATAAACAGGTAGTATTTAATATGTTCAGCTGTCTATCCTTAGAATTTTGTTTCAGGTCAAACGGGTTTCAGGATTATTAGTTATAACTGTTTCATTTTAAGTGCACGCGGCTGGAAATCCAATTTCAGAATCAGGAATCCATTTCGCAACGCATTTTAACCCCAGTTGGGATCATAATTTAGCGACGCTACAGTTTAAAGAATTCTGGGGTTTTCAGTAAAGTTTTCAACGCAACAAATGGATCTTCCATCGCGTCTATACGTTAGGAGTTATAATCTGTTTAACTCTAATATGCCAGTTCTGATTCTGTCGGGGCTGTTATGCGTCCCGATCTTCTAAATCACAGATTAAATATCAAACTTTAACGAAACAGGATGAAATCAATTGTGTTTTCTAGCTAACAGATTTATCTATAATAAACAGCGGAGTTCCTCAACTTACGAGTTAAGGAAATTCTATGGTATCCAATACGAAACAGTAAGCAAAGACTGGAGTCACTCTGGACTGCAGTCCGGAGTCGCACTCCGGTCCGAAAATCATCACAGTTTAAATACAAAATGTCTGGAAACTGGTATGGAGTTAAAGTTCGTCGAGTTATCTTCGATTTGAGCCCTCGAACGCACCATTCTACTATGTACTTAATTTATGGTGGATTTAACGGTTTTCAGGTGCAACAGAAATTCAGTTTTACGGTTAAACTTGTTGGCAGTTGTTTTAGTCATTATCGATTACATCATTCAACAAAATTCACACACTATGTTCACAACCCTACGGGCCAACCTACACCTTTGAGTTCCATCAAATTTGATATTATTTTCCTAAGGGAACAAGCATCGAGCAGTTGTGTTGTAATATTTAACGTAAAGCAAACATGAGATATATATATAATATTGACTTGTAACTTATAGAGAATAGCATGAAAGCAAGTAAGAACTTGCCTGGGAACGTCTCGGGGTCGTACGGCAGCGGTGTCGTCACAGTCGCGCGATATACGCCGCGGAACAAGTTCGCGTGAGCCTCGATCGGAAAACGGGTTTTACGTCGGAGTTGCCAAGTGCTCGTTGGGTGGCCTGGGGCTTGCTGGGGTCGAAGATATCGACGGTGGTCGCTCCAGCGACGTGCACAGTGCAAGTGCAGAGAGGGTGGGGTTTAGAGAGAGAGAAAAGAGAGTGAGTTTGAGAGTTAGAGAGAAAAAGGGGTGTACAGAGGGGAGAGTGAGAAATTGAAAGTGAGGGAGAGAGGAAAGCTGAGAGAGAGAGAGTAAGACAGAGAGGGGGCACTGAGAGAGCTGAGGATGATGATGATGAGGACTGAGGACGACGACGATGACGACGAGGAGCTCGCTGGCGTCGGGGCGTGGGTGGCCGAGCACGGGTGCAGTGAGCGGTGAAGTGTGTAGGGGCTTGGCAGGGGCTCGGGTCGAGGGTGGAGTCGTGTAGGGGGAAGGAGGGAGTGATGGTTGAGGAACTGGAGGTGACGGAGGCGAGGTGCTCGTGGTCAAGGTGGTGAGGGGAGCTCGGGTGTGGGCTGTAGGAAGCTCGGGGTAGTGAAAGAAGGAGGAGAACGAGAAACAGAGAGGGAGAGGAATGAGATGAGAGTGTGATGGAAGAGAGAGAGGCGAGCTATGATGGAGCAGGCGCGAGTCGTGGGTGTAACGGCAGCGTGAGCGAGGGCGGAGGCGGCGGGAGTGAATCACGCATGAAGGGGAGAGAGCCGTTAGAGATTTAGAGAAGAGGAACAGTGGCGGGTCGGGTTGGAGCGAAGCGGGTGAGGGAGAGTGGGGAAATGGGTACGCGGTTTGGTGGGCTGGGCCGGCAACAAATAGGTAAGGAAATTAGAAAAGGGCCGGGCTCGGAGAAATAAATAAGGAAATTAGAAAAGAGGAGATGGGCTGCAGCTATTTAAAAAGAATAGTGTGGGCCGGCTGAAAATCAATAAAATGAAAAGGGGGCCGGGGAAGTGTGGGGCTGGAGTTTTAAAGGTAATTGAGGAAATAAAATGAGATGTGGGCTGGGCATTAGAGCGGGCCAGGAAAATTTTGGCTGGGTAATAAAAGAATAAAGGAATGGGGCCGGGCCAGGGTTAAAATTATAAAGGATTTAAGAAATGGGATAAGAGGGTGGGCCGAGGTTTAAAGGGGAAAATTTAAATGGAAAATTAAAGAGAGTGTGCTGGCCTGAGTGAATGGAATGTTTTAAGGGTTTTTTTTTTACCAAAACTAATGAGTTGAGGGATTTGGATTAAAAGAAAAATTAGGGTTTAATAGGAATCTAAAATTGAGTGAGCTGGGGAATTTAAAAAGTGAACAAGATAAATAAAATGATGGGAAAAGTGAAGGGTAGGCCGGCTCGGTGGGCTTCTGAAGAAAGAAAGGAATTTTAAATTTTTGAAAGAGGGCCAGGACGGGAATAATAGAGAAAAGGGATAGTGGGCTTAGGGAAAAATTAAATGAGAAAAAATTTAGTTTTGGGTTTTGACAAAAGAATATTGGAATTTAGACGGAATAAAATTATAGGTTAAATAAACAAGATCAAAGAAATAATTAAATACGGATTCGGTATAAAAGAGCTGGGTATTACAGAAAGTCTCAACTTTTCCATGTACACCAAGTAATCTTCTCAAGATATACTTGCTCCTGATGGGGATTTAACCCTTCAGATATAGCAGCCAAAGTCCATACTTTGCTGGTGTATAAGGATTCCATCTCAGATCGATAAGCATCCAACCATTCTTACAGAGTCTTACTCCTGATGGCCAGCTCGAAACTAGTTGGGTCATCATCTCATGATGCAATCCTCGCTCCCACTGTCATAGAGAAACCGAAGTATCTCTCAGGTGGGTGAAGAACCCTACTAGATCGGCGGAGAGGCTGAGGTTCGTTGGTTACTATTGAATCCTTTGGTTCTATCAAATCATCAGCTGCAGTTTGTATAGCTGGAACCTTTCCAGTTCTACATAACTGACCTTGCCTCGAGCTTGTCCGGATTTTGCTTTTAGACATAGGCCGGACAACCCCAAATCTTAACTAGCTTAAGACATGGGCTCTTCCCATACCATATCTCATATGGAGTGGTAGGCAACTGATTTGATTTGAACCCTATTCAATAGGTATGCAACTTCTCAAGTGCATAACACCCAATAGGAAAAAGGTAACTCAGTATTATTCATCATAGAGCACACCATATCAAATAGGGTGTATCTGCTCCGCCCCGATATACCATCATGCTATGGTGTATACAGAGGAGTAATGCTGAGAGAGAATCTCATTCTCCTTTAGAATAGTCCAGGATTTCCGTGCTCAAGTATTCTCCTCCTTGATCTCATCAAATGACATAATACTTATACCCGTATTTTGGTTCTCTATTTCTAACTTATATTCTGAGAATATCTCAAAAGGTTCGGACTTGTGTTTCAACAGGAACATATGTCTGAATCTAAAGAGATCATCAGAGAATGTAATGAAGTATAAAGAACCGTTCTTGGCATATGTAGACAGGGGACCTTGCATACATCATCATGTATCATCCCAAGAGTTTACTAACTCTTTCTCTGTTTCCAATAAACAGAGCTGAGGTCATTTTATCTCTGTGACATGACTCGCAAGTTTCATAAGATGTAAATTCAAACTGATTTAAATATGCATCTAAATGTAACTTAGTTAGTCGGGTCGCATTGATATGACCTAGTCTACAATACCTCAAGAAGAATTCGTTCATTTCTGAACTCTTCCTCTTATGTGTGTTCTATATACTAAGAACTGTAGTTTGATTTAGAACGTCAATACTTTTAGATAACGTGCCTGAACCGATCAACATTTGATATAGGAAATGTTCAAAACATTATCCAACAATACAAAATTTTATCATTTCATTACTAATAAAGAGAGTGATATGATTTTGTATATCAGGTTCGGTATCTAATAACATTCGTTCAGAATCAATGTATTCAGGTAATACAGGGTGACAGTGACCGACAGACTTGGCTGCAACACTTGCCCCGTTTTCTGCCTCATGAAACTTATCACCCGTTCTCAGTTTTTCTACGCTTTTTGTAGCCCTATGTAAAAGATTACATATCTGGGATCCTGATCCAGTATCATATACCCAGGATTCGGAGGATACTGAGAAATAGTTCTGTATAATGAACACACCCGAAGATGGTGCATCAACATGCACTCTCTTCGTTTGGGCGGCACGGGAAATCTGGTATTCCCCAATTTCCTGCTCTGTCTTATAACAATTATAAGTTGGAGCGGGATCAACGTTCCCCAGCTCAGTATAACAAGCGGGTTCGGTCAATAATCCGTATTATTATCTTGATTAAGGCGTGATATAGTCGCTACCAGGAGAGAGAGAGAAGAAAACACTCATCGTGCGCTCTTGCAAGAATAGATTGGTTTTTATTTTATCTAATCAGGATGGCTCCCACTGCTTTTTATCAAATCTTCCTTCAAACCCTAAAAGGAAAGACTAGCCGGGATTAATTACACACTACAAGTTCGCCAATCTTTCAGCCAGGCCAGTGTCGGTACTTTGAGGGAGGTGCCCCGTGCTTTCGCACGGACCTAATTAATGTAAACCTCGTTTTCCCAGAGGCGTAACCTCGTTAACACCTTTCTAGACACCTACTTGATCGGCTAATTGTAATGTGTAAAACTCTCCCAGGAGTAACTCTTACTCGCAGTGGGTATCGGGATCCAACTATCTCATAGAAGGTATGCAATCTCATTGCAAATTTCAACACTTGAAATTCCCGATAATTTTTTATTTTTTTGCCCCGAACGATCTATGACCTTGACAAGGTCAACAAACCATAGACCGCAAGTCAAGTTCAACCCGTCATTTCTTGATTGAATCAAACCCACCCGCACGACCCTTGACAAGGTCAACAAGGCCGCACGACTACCCTAACCCAATCTGCATCATATGCATAAGCAGATAAATACTGGTTAGCTACCGCACACTGCGCCTTGACAAGGTCAACAAACGCAGCACGAATACTAAACATGACTTATCTAAAATGACGGAGGGCTACGACAGGTTTTTCTGAAAACCTATTGCGTAATGAACTTGATATCGTTGTAGGATCGAATGAATTTTGAAATGGAGTGTTTTTGAGGTTTTTCTAGTTTTGCTAAAGGAGTCACTCCCGGTGAAGGGATCGCCGGTCCTTTCCTCGTCGAATGAGGTGCGGGATATATCATATATATCACTGTGCAAAGCAGAACTCTTAAAAGCAATCAAAAGACAAACCGAGTGTGTAGCATCTGCCAGTTATTGCTAAAGGAGTCACTCCCGGTGAAGGGATCTCGGTCCTTTCCTTATCGAATAAGGTGCAGGATATATCATATATACCGCTGTGCAAAGCAAGAACTGTAGCTACCTATTTTATTTTGAAATTCGATTCTACAACATCTTAGGTTTCTTTTCTTTCATTAATCACATTAATGAAGTCCCATCATTTAAGTACCTAAACATCACAGATAAATACGACGTACACTTATGCCATCCGCATTCGCCTCGATGTCCCCTCGTGCACCGTTAGGTTAGGTAACTAACGACAGAGCGGGGCAGGGCTAGCGCGGGTGTAAAACATAAGTAACGTCTATATAATATATCATATATACTATATACTGTATCTATCACAGAACATCACATGATCACATCACAGATATCGCAGCAGAAGAATCATATGAAATATTGGATATACTAGGACGTCCGTGTTTTCAATACGAGCCAGTATAAAACACGGATTCCACGGTCGCGATGAATAGCCAAACCCACACCCCTAGACCCCTACGAGAGCGGCAAGCAACCCTACCAATTCTAGAGTTAGGAGACCCGGTTACTTGTGCTCCCCTCCTTGGGTCTATCCTAGTGCGGAAAAGTAAATAATATACAAAGGGTGACAACTTCCGCAACCTGGAAGTGCCCCAATAAAAGAATATTACATACAAGTTTTTACATGAATGAAAATGAAAAACACTCATCTCACATAAAAACCCCCGGCTATTCATACACGACGATCCAATATAACATATCCAGCAACACATAACATCACATGTCATCAACGTAAGTAAATATGCGCATCCCAATTGTCGTTGACATATAGCAACGAAACCGGCGATATCACATATTACACTTACGGTCACAGAAAAGAAAGTGTAAAACTACAACAGTTGGAATCCGCAACCTGTATAGACATCGCATGCCTAATCAAATGAATTACTTAGACATCGCATGCCTAACCATTATAAACCCCGCATTTTAGTCTCTATATCGAAAACACTTTTCAATATCAAGTCGGGCAATTCAACAAGATTCCCGACATCCTGATCGAATGCTCGTCGCAAACTTCAGTAGACGGCCGCACCCCCGATACCGTCGACGAAGTGCACCAAGGCGGAACACCGCTACCGCGAGCACCCTAACGGATGCTTTCGGCGACGGGGTTCTCCTACAGTCACTTGGTCGGGGCTATGGAGTGAGGTTGTCTATTAAGTTTACCCGGCGAGTATCCGCGTACGCTACGTGATTGCGACGGACTTTTGATCACATCAAAATTCCGTGGCAACCGATCAAGTGAGACTAAACTGCTATGTTTATAACATTCATTCAGTTATCTCATAACTTCTTGTGAATTCCAATTATTGTATCCTATTCCGGATAAATAGAAAATATCAAACTTTCCGATCGAACATTCGAATACCCAAGTTTTCCCGATACAGTCCAACACATGAAATAAGTCTAACAACATTCAGTTCGTGCCTCAGTACCAATGGTCCAGCCGTAGAAGGGTCAAGCCAACGCCTCACATGTGGCACGCCGTACTGCCCCAAACCCGAAGGTTCAAAGGGCAGTTCAAGACGGTCACATAATCGAGTTAAGGTTTGTTGTCTTCTAGAGGGTCCATCGCGTTACTTGCACTACTTAGAACGTCGTTAAACTACGGAAAAATCCAACACTTGGAAATTTCCCGACAGGGGAAAAGTTGGGTATTTATATCCGGTCGAACTTTTTAACATATTCTAAAATTTATCCGGAAAGCCACATAGACAAAATCTGATACTCCGATCGAAACACCGAATCCCTAAAACAATTCCAGAAAATTCAACTCTTGAATAAAAATTAAAAATTCCCAGAAAATCCAGCATAATCAAATAGGAGTTACTGTGCAAAGAGGGGATGATGATGTCATCCTATGGCCGCGGAACCGCCGCATAATGCAGGCTTCTGCCGCGGTTCCGCCGCACTATGAACAGTTCATTGGAAAATTTTTACACAGTAATTCTTAGATTTCCCTGCTGAATTTTTTAAGCATTTTTAATGTGGAAAAATCCCAGATTTTAGAAAACGTCCAGAGAGCAAGTTTGGTTCAGGGTTTCGGGTTCGTTCGGACTTCAAACGTCGTCTAGACTTCGCCTAAGGCTCTAGCTAGGCTCTGATACCACTGTAGGGTTCCTAGGCACTCCAAGGATGTCTCTAAAGGCATCTACCATGCCAATTTCAAAAAATCAAGGTGCCGAGAAACCCTAGTGTACGGATCGTTGGCTAGAAATCTAGGCGAAACTATAAACTAGTTAACACTTAACTAAAAGAATACGGAAATACAAGCTTTGTAGATCCGGTGCTCCACCTCCATAGCTCCGCAACGAAGTCCCCTCGCTGTCCAAATGAATTCCCGGGCTCTAGCGTCGGCTTCGTCGGAGAAATGGCGAGCTAGGTCATCGATGTCCATGCCGAAGATGATCTACGTCGAGGCATCGCTAGATCAAGCTCCACCTTCACCAAGCCATGAAAACTTGTGAAGGAAACACTCTATACTACTTGGCAAGAGGTAGAGGATGAAGAAATAGGAAGTGGGTAGACTTTAGTTTTGGATTTCTCACTAGTTTTCATCACTTGCCATTGGAGTAGCAAGCTTTTTCTTCATGTTGAAGAAGATGAAGAAGAAGAAGAAGATATGATAAGTTAATTTGAATAGAATAGAAAAAGAATTCTTATCATAATTCTAACTATGGTTATGTGTAGAGAATTGACCAAGGTTAAAGGAAGGGTTAGGGTTAAGGATGAGATAAGAATGGTGGACTAGGTCAAAGCTTCATGAAGCTTCAACTAAACAACAAAAAAAGCCACCATTCTTTTCTCTTTTCCATTTATTTTCCAAAATGTATAAAAAAATAAATAAATGAATAAGGAAAAAGTAAACCCTAACCATTTCATTAACCAAGGTTTAATTCTTTACACTTAACCAAAAGGCATGTATCATCAAACATGATACAAGCAAGTGCACAAAATCATATCGCATATGCAATGCGCACAACCGAGTGAGAAAATCCATTTAAAGTGAACCGATACTAGTTAATGCAAATTAATATATCAAATATATAATTACGCATTAAATCATTAAATCAACACTTGATTTAACGATCCGGTCATATCGCATATAACCGACTAATATCAACAGTAACAACTTATCGAATCAACACTTGATCCGATAACCCGGCTATATCACATATAACCGATCAATGTCACATATCGCGAGAATCGTATACAGTATCACATACTGGTATCATTCTCGGTCCCGCACATATCTCATATGCGCTCCTATTTCGTTTCGCTTGAGCCAGGAAACCTCTGTATAGGACTCTAAAGACTCGTCAATACGCCGGCAGCAGGTGATGATCATATCAAACACCCACAAGCCGCAAGCGGTCTGCTAAACGTAACGGCCACCCGGGTATTGAGCGATCAGAAGATCGACGAGCAAGCCCGCTCACACTCCAGTGAATCCAACCAGTAACACTACCGTACAGTCCGGTCTGATCGTCTGATATGTCGCATATCTCGCCTAGGGGTGGTAAACGTCAGACCACAATAGCTCGATAAGTCGTGTCGATATGAGGTCTATAACAATTCGAGAAACTACTGGTAACACTTACCAGTATATCTCAGCAACCCTGGCCAGGGATTTCCTATTATAGCCAATCGAACACAGCGCGACATCAACCCCCTATACCGGGAGAGACGAATCCCCTCCTATCGCTCATTGCCTCCATGTGACTCGGAACTGTACCCAAAAACCACCGTTTTGCACGCCCTCTTGGACGTGGTAAGATGGAAATCAAAGCACAGTGGGAACCACACAAGACTCTATGACGATCTCGGGTCAACAGACTACTCTGTACCAGTGTCACCAGAGAACTGCCATCTGACGTGAGGTATAATACCATCTGGGAGTTCTCGGCGAGTCCGTCCAGTGTACCCAGTCTCCACTGAGCACCCGTATATCATCTCCGATGTCAAACACCAATGGATATGGGATCATCCATCGCCCATCTGTATGGGTCGAGAAGGTATACGCTAGTCTACTCTGGTATATCGATGCCCCGTCTCGATACACCCATGACTAGAGACTTTGAAGGATGTACTTATAGACTACCATGTCCCCACTAGTATGATCCGCATCATAGTCCAGGTAGTCAAGTACACATCCTAAGGGCTTTACCAACATGTAACAGAGAGACAATCAGTATACACGTTAAGGTAAAGAGTAACCAGATAGCATACTATCATGTCCTGCAAGAAAGTCTTCCCTATATATGTCCCAGCATCCACTACAATATACATCCTATGTACAGTAATGGCCTCTAGGGCATACATATAACTAACATAATGAACCCTATGAAGCAGGAGAAGAAGTGGAAAGAGGAGATGAGCTGCTGCAATTGCTCCTTGTGTTGCTACTGCTGCCTATGCTACTGCTGATGTTGCTGTTGTTTCTGTTGTTGTTGCTGCCTCTGGTGCTGCTGTTGCCACTGCTGTAGGTTTGTGTGGGTGTGGGTGTTTATGAGAGTGAGAGAATGAGAGAAACATGAAAATGAGAAGGAGAATGAGAGCAAGGCAAAGACCCCTCCCTCTCTCCCTCTCTCTCATCATTTAATGAGGCATGGCTCATTCCATGTAGCCCCATGCTTTCTCTCTCTCTCCCTCTCTCATGGTCAACATTTCAACCCATTTAAAAAAATCAATTTAAAACCCTTTTTATTTTTAACAACCATAACTATTAAACCCAAAATACTTAAACAATATTAATTAATTTAAAGAGAATGGGTTAATCCATCATGCTTGCTAATCATGGTCTAACCCCATTTCTAAACCCTAGTTTACATGCACAAGTGTGTGTGTGCCTAGAAAAATTCTAATAAAATACTCATTAAATAGGATAAAATATTTGAAACTTAATTTGGTAAACTTTTTTTTAAAATCCATACATTAAAATATAATTAGCCACAAAACACATTCTAAGGTGTTACAATCTCCCCCCTTAAAAGAAATCTGTCCCTGAATTTAAAAATATACTTCTACGCGTACCTTCAAAGAGAAGATTACAACTCTCAAATCTCGCTCGCAGCCTCCCAAGTGATTACCTCACTATACGGCTACGTCCAAGAAAAACCCTTCACAGATGGCAAGATCCTTGACCGATGTTCCTCCACCTACCGAGCCATTAATACCATTGGCTGCCGGTGAACGAAAGATCGCATCAAGATAAATGGTCTGGTGCTAAATCATGTAAGAAAGGTCAAGAAGGTAATTGTAAGGTATCATCACAAGGAATACTGGGTGAAAATTCAATAATCTGGGCGGAAGTGCCAAATTAAAGGCAACGAAACTAACTCGCTTATAGGATCTCAAAAGGACCAAAAATCCTGGGACAAGCTTCCCAAAATCCAACACGTCAATTCATCGGAAAAGTCCGTAGGAATACATGATCTGTCCCTGCGAACTCGAGTCTATGACCAACACAGTCGGCATAAGACCTTAGTTTGCAATGGACAATTTCCATCCTGACCTAACACAACTGGACCATCTCCGAAGTCTCTAGACATAGCTGGGGTCCAAAATCCTACTTACACAGAGTCAGAAAAACAACAGGCTGGCGATCGACACGACCTAACCCCTAAACCTAAAGGTTTCCAATTGGAGCGTCTCCTGATAACAGCTATCGAAGAAGAACCCTTAACAATGGCGAGTGACGATCCCCAACTGCTGACAACAATTAACACAAACACACAACTTAACAAAGAACAACTGAGCAAACTGAGTATAACCGGACGACGAGAATTCGAATGGAGTCACACCCTGACTAAACCTGGGTAGAAACCATAACGAAATTCGTGGAGATCTGCTCCCACTCCTACTTCGGAACGGTAAAAGGTTGCAACTCTCCAGCCGGTCTCAGATACTCAACCCAAACACACAAAAGATAAACACCTTGAAACGAAACCTGTAAATTCTCTTTACATCCCTATCCACCCGTAACTATCTCACAAGTCACGTCAATGTTGGTGGAACTTGAATGAATATAGAGAGTTGACAGATGTGCCTACTCTAGGATTTCACGTCTCTACCTGACAATATCAGGTACAAAAACGCGTCCCTAACTTAGCACACCATTGTCACAAATCAAGGACTCCGAATCATTACCCAGCCGAGTATGCTCAAGTATCTCTGACGTACGAGCATCGGCGGGCAGTGTCTCGCGAAAGCGATTTAAGAAAAGTGGTCGGGCGCGGACATGAGCAAGCTGCCCCCTCCGTAGAGACGAACTTAAGTTATACTCGACGATCACACAAGAACTGTAAATCTGCAGAAGATTATCACAACAATCAAAATCCACTGCAGGAAGATGTACATTAAGCTCTGGTGGTCCGTGAAAATCCGACACGACTCTCGAACAATTAGTGTCTCTAAATCTCCAACGCAAAACCACCGCGGCCCTCTCCAGATCATGAGTGGAATATCCTTCTCGTACTTCCTCCAAATGTAGGAAAGCAAAAGCGATAACTCTTTAGTGTCACCTCAGTACACACTCGAGCCCACTCAAGAAACATTACAGTTAAACAACAAGGTCGCCCGAACCACAAGCAAGGAAGAAACTGGTGCAGTCGTTAACAGAATCTTCAACTGCCGAAAACTCTGCATACATGCTTCAGTCCAAAGAAAGAAACCTCCTTTCCGGTCCTTTCAGTCGACGGTGCAGCACTACTCTAGCAATCCTGCATGAAACGGCGGTAAGAACCTGTTAAGCCCAAAAATCTTCGGACCTCCGTCCTGCACACAAGTCTGGACCTAAGCAGTACGGCCACGATCTCCCTCGGGACCACACAAACCGTCTCCCGTGACGACAAGACCTAGGAGTCAACACAAAACAGGTCTGAAGAAACACTCCGAGAATCTTGCAACCGCTGGGGCTCTCCCAGTATCTGCCTAACAAATCCTCAAGTGCTGCTCATGTTCCTCAAAACACATTAGATAGACCAGAATGTCGTAAACAACAATAACTGGTCGAGGAACGGCCTACAGAAATATGGTTCATCATATCTACGAATGCTGCCAGGGCATCAATGAATCCAATGACACACCAAAACACACAAGCTCGTAGCACGCACAAGGCAATCTTCGGAATGCCACCACTCCGAACGGCAATAATGATGACCCGATCCCAAACAAACTTAGAAAAGGTCTCGCACTGTGGAGCTGATCGAAGAAATCGTCACGGCGAGGTGAAGGATACCTATCCGCACCGTAAGCCGGTTCAATTAACGATCCGTCGATACACAACCTCAAACTACCGTCCTTCTCCTTGACAACCAGAAATAGGAGCTTCCAAAAGCGAAACACTAAGATGCACAAAACTCCCCAAACCACAACTCTGCAGCTGATCCTTTAGCTCCCAAGCTTTGCCGGCTCATCTGGAACAACGTCGGAAAACACTCACACGAAAGGAACACCGGTCCAACAAACCCTCTGTGGCTACGGTATCACGAATGAAAGCCAAGAATCCACGACATCTCCTCAGTAGCCGACTAGCGAAAAAAGGGCTGAATTCGAGCTGTGAGAGGCGGCACAACTATCCACCTGCACAACAAGAACTGACTCGCCGGGAAAACAATTCCTGACTGTTTTCTCACGGTAGTCCACAGACGCCTAGCACGTAGCTAACCAGTCCGTGCCCAGGAGAACGTCAAATCCAACATCTCTAGAAGGATCAAAACGACGGACGAATCTCTATCTCCTATCCGATTGGCACACAACTGAATACGTGTCGCACAACAAAAGAATCGCTGAAAGTAGTTAACACAAGCAAACAGCTAATCTACCTAACACAACTCTTGTCCCAACCACGGCATAAGTGTGAAAAGCAAACGAGTACATCAAAAGAACAAGCGAATTAAGGATACCTGAAGACTCTGCATTGGACGCCTGCACGTCCCGATGAGTAGAAGCAAACTCCTGTGTCTGCCCTCTACCCGCAACTGGCTGAACTCCTCTGGTAGACTGAGCCCTCTGAGCGAACCTTCCGCGTCCACGGCCCCTCTGAGTATGATCCTGACGCCGTGCTAAGGAACAATCCCTGACGAAGTGCTGAAGGCTTCTACATCGAAAACATCCACGTGGTGACTGCTGACCCTCCTGGGAATGAGGGTTGAACGACTGTCCTCGTCCTAAGCCTCTGCTACTCCCGCGACGGCCACGAAATCTGTCTTGATGACTAAACCTCTGTCTCTGGGCTGGTACACTGGTACGAGTCCTCCACTGTCCTGGAACTCTCTGAGCTTCTGGAATATGCGCCTCGTCAACTGGAACTGCAACCACTGGTTCTATGTAGGTGACGGACTGCTGCATGCTGATCGTAAGTGACAACTGAGTAACAGGGGTGACAACCTCCTGTCGTAGCTCCCGAACGACATCAACCAATGAACTCATAGTCTGGCGGAAGTCCTGGATCTCTTCCACAAGCCTATCGATAGTATATGTCGTAGGCTGATCCGTCTGCACCTGTGCAACTAGAGTGCCATCCTGGTCAGTACTCGTCTCACCCGAGTCAACTCTGACCTCGGCCCTCGCTGCATCACTCTGAGTCCCCATAGTCATCGGCGGCAAGGCTATCAATAAAGATAAGATTCGATAAGGATAAGGAAATTGAATCACAAGGATATGAATCATCAAGGAAGGAATTTCAAGCAAATTGTACTTAGGTCACTTAAGGCGAAGTACCGCATCGTGGGTATGCTGCAAACATACACACACTACGTTACTTTGCTTAAGCTACCTACTCTATCATACTAAGGTCATCCTACACTCCGAAAGGTAAAACCTAGCGCTCTGATACCAACTTTGTCACGACCCGAAATTGGCACGTGACGGCCCTAATACTACGCAACGCCTAAAGACGTAACGCAGTAAAAGAAAGCCAAAACCCAGAAATCTAAACCAAGAAAAATACGGAAAAGATAATAAAAGTATTTGAAACATTTGAAATCGCAATCCAAATTCTTTAAAAGTCTTACTTTCTTTCTTTAAAATTTTGGCAACACCCCCTTTTGTAAAAACGAGCCTAAGATGAATACAATACAAATATACGACGCCGTAGCGAAGAAATAAAGACAATAGAGAGAAAGCTACATATAAAAGACAACAAATCCACAAATAATATACAATATCGTCTTCACCAAGTCTCTAAGTCAACACCATAATAGTAGATGGAGAGTACAAGATACAACGAATGTACAATACAAAATACAGATAACCACCAAAACCCACCTAAGAAAAATAGTATACTGTGAGCCGATGCGGTATCTATAGCAAAAGATGATAGATGAATAGCTGAATAGCCTACCTCGACTACTCTGGGGAACAACCTGTAACACCTGTGGCACAACGAGGTGAGTTGCCAACTCGTGAATAGTAGATAACTGTTCCCCTCCGAAAGATGCGACAGAGACGCGGTGAACGTCTTGCCTGAGATTCGGGGCAGATGCTATATGGTTTTATCCGTCTGTCTCTCCGAAGATGCCAAGTTGATTTATGGCACCGTGTATCGGAGGTTTAGACGGATGCGGCCGATGTAGCAGACTTCGTCAGATTCCCCCTCGTTTGAGGGTTTTTTTGATTGTGGGGACGCTCTTCCCTGCAGGCGCAAGCCCCTGCAGTTAATTACGCTACCGCATCGCGGTAACAACTTTCTCCTTCTCCAGAATTTCATTTCGTGTTGTGTATGTTTGTTTTGTTTGTGGATGCCCGTGGATTGTATACGGAGACTATTTATTTCGTCGCCCGTAGGACGTGGATCAGTCCAAATCTGTATTTACTTAGATTTGGGTTTGGTGTTTTAGTTTAAGGATACGTTAGCCATATTGAGGCTAAGATCAACTTAAACGTTCGTTAAGGATACGTTAGTCTGATTTGAGACTAAGATCAACTTAACGGGATCGTTTAGATCCGACAAAAGAGCATTTGGGAGCTCTATTGTTCCAGTTTAGGGACGTAGTGGTCCATAGATAGTTTTAAGGACGTTGCGGTCCATTGCCAGTTTAGGGACATGGGGGTCCATATTCCAGTTTAGGGACATGGTGGTCCATAGGTAGTTTTAAGGACGTTGCAGTCCATTGCCAGTTTAGGGATCGTTTAGATCCGACAAAAGAGCGTTTGGACTCTATTGTTCCAGTTTAGAGACGTAGTGGTCCATCGCCAGTTTAAGGACATGGTGGTCCATATTTAGTTTAAGGACGCTTGAGTCCGTGGGTTTAAGGACCCCACGGTCCGTGTTTTAGTTTAAGGACGCATAAGTCCGCGGGTTTAAGGATCCCACAATTAGTGTTTTAGTTTAAGGACGCTTAAGTCCATGAGTTTAAGGACCCCACAGTCCGTGTTGATGTGTGATTGTCGGGACCCGTCGCCTCTCTGACGTCGTTGAAGGATTACAACGATAGGTGTCAGAGGAGTTCGGAGATGTACCCTCGAACCGGTCGTAAATTGATTTAAGAGAGCAGCTGTGCTCAGTCAATTTAATTTGAGGACTTACGGCCATGATTGGGCTAAGTCCAGTTGAAAAATATTCAACGCCTTTATTTGTTTTTGGTCTATTAGACCTGTGCTAGGGCTTTGCCCATGTTTAAATAATGCATTGCATTATTTTTTATTTTTGTTTGGGCTCTGCCCATAAAGGATGCAGAGCATCAATTTGTTTTGGGCTCTGCCCATTTATAAATGATGCAGAGCATCAATTTTACTTGGGCTCTGCCCTTTTATAAAAGATGCAGAGCATCAATTTTACCTGGGCTCTGCCCATTTATTGCTTTGCAATATATTTTGGCCTACTAGGTCTTTTTGATTTGGGCCTGGCCCTTTAGCAAAAGAAATGCATTGCATTTGTCAGGCGCTTTGCGCTAATCAGAGAGCGCAAGCGCTTGTGGTGATGACACGTGTCATGCAAGCGCAGTGCGCTGCGCCAGTGCGCTGCGCTTGCGCTACTGACACGTGGCGCACTGTGGTGAGTTGCGCCAGTTTCAGAGAGCAAGGCTCTATTTCAAAAGCGCATAGCGCAAATGGTTCAGATGCTGACACGTGGCGCTCTCTGGTGGCTTGCGCCAACCCAAGAGCGCAACAGTGCTGTTTTGCAAGTGCAAGGCACTATTAACTTGAGAATCTTTTAGATTCCAGAACCAATGGTTCATAAAAAAGTGCAAAGCACTGTTTGTTTTCTTGATCTAATTTAGATCAAAGAAAACAAGTTTCTCTTGTTTTTCTTATTTCAGGGAACCAGTGGTTCATAAAAAAGTGCAAAGCACTTATTATTGTTTATTTTTCTTCTTATCGAAGATCCTTGATCTTGTTCTCAGATCAATGATCTGTTCATAAGAGAATTTTCTCTCTTTTTTCTAAAGGTTTTTACCTTTTTTGTTCTTGAGGAATTCTCTCCAATTCTTCAGAGTTCTCAATGATGATGTTGATGCCTTTGAATTGAGGTCTAGGGGCCTTTATCTAGTGCCCATAAATTTGTTAAAGAGATCTTTCTCTGAGTGATTTGGGAAATTTTCCCCACCGTTGGATCTTTGATCCAAGGGCTTCTGTTTTATATAAGGCAATCTTCTTGTTTTAATAAGAACAAAAAAATCTTGCTAGAATTTAATTCTGTTTGGCGCAAACGCCCCAGTGCATGACACGTGTCAAGCAGCGCACAGCGCAGCGCAACTGCGCTGACACGTGTCGCGCAGCGCACGGCGCAGCGCAACTGCGCAGATACGTGTCCCGCAGCGCACGACACAGCGCAACTGCGCTTGCGCATCTGCGCTGACACGTGTCGCGCAGCGCAGCGCTTGCGCAACGGAAGCGTTGCTTCCTTTAATTTCATTTTAAATAGAGGTTTGCTCTGATTGGGCGCGCTGCCTTTGGCACTGCGCTGATGTATCAGCTTTAAACACGTGGCGCGTTGCGCGCAGCGCAAAGAATCTGAAGCGTTGCTTCGAATTTTGAATTTTGAAATTCAAACAGAGCTTTGCTCTGATTGGGGAAACAAATGCCCCCCCACCGTTGCGCTCACGTGGCGCGCACGTGAGTGCAGCGGTGGCAAAATCTTGGCCGTTGGATTAACGGGTAAGCTGAAGGGGCGCAAGCGCCTTATAAATAAGACCTCTGGCCCTTTAGAAATCTTTACCATTTCCAATATTTCGATTTTCAGAGCTTTGCTCTCATTTAAGAACTTCAGAGCTTTGCTCTTGTTTCCAGAACTCTAGAGCTTTGCTTTCATTTCCCAAAGCTAGGAAAATTTTAGGTAAAATTAATCTTAGATTAAATTAATTTTAATTAACCAACAGAGCTTTGCTCTCATATATCTTCTGATCTAAAGAAATCCCCTTTGGGGTTTCACCAACAGAGCTTTGCTCTCACGAATCCATAGATCTACAGAGATCTTGTTCATGGGTTTTAACCCATGAGCAGAGCTTTGCTCATGGATCAAAAATAGATCTTTTTGATCTAAAAGTGAAGAACTCCTAAGAGTCTTCAAATTTTTTAATTTCGTTAGGAGTTTAAATAGATTTTCTCATCGTCATCACATAGCTAGGCTCTTTTAAGGAATCTTATTCCCCTGAGATCAGAGTTTGACAAGTGTCACTCAGTGACAGAGCTTTGCTCTGAAAGAGGAGATTTTCTCCTTGCCTCTAGGGATTTTTTTTATTAATGGGAATATTCTCTCGGGGACCAACTGACAATCTCATCCAATGATGGGGTTGTCTTATTAACGTATTGTGATCCAGATTTTGTGGGTCCCCCTTCGGTCTCCTACCCACTGCACTGCTGTGTGGTGTAATTAATTAATTTTAATTTAATTAATCTTTAATTTAATTAATTAATTAATTAATTTTTTCAAACGCCAAGCGTTGGAATTACAACACTAACGGCTAATTTCTTTTCTCTTGCGGTGACTATGTCTTTCGACACTTCGTTCCCGTTCGCTCGTTCGGAGGAGGGATTTCCTGAAGCGCCCTTGGACCGCGAAGTCCTGGCTATGATCAGGGACTACGACCCGGAATATAAGAGTCTCCACCTTTGGGGGTCGTGGTACAATCAGATTATCATAGGTCGACGGAGCTTCACATGCTCAGTACCGTCAGAACCCATCACGGCGATCCATTACGCCAGCCCACCCCCGGTGCAGTATGCCGTGGAGATGGTTGATTGGACATCGAAGGGCTTTCTTCATCCTGCCATAGATGCAATCCCGGTCCAGCGTCCTATGGTTTTGGATATCCTGGGACGTCGTATCTGTCAAGGCAAGAAGAGACCTTGGGGGCAATCATACAACATAGGTCTGATCCCCCGCCACCCGATCGGCTACCTGCCATGGGCTCGGTATATCCTGTCGGCGAAGAAGTCGCAGTTGATAAGATTAGGATTGTACACCGCGGTTTATGTCTCCCTCTTCCAGTATCCCACGCTTCCCACCTGGTGGTTCAAGGCTTTCTTAGAGCAGTGGAACATCCCCACTCACACTTTCCTCGCTATGGATCGGGAAGTGTCAATTTCTCTGGAGGAGTTCACAGAGGTCTCCGGTTTACCGGTTATAGGGGAGCACTATGAGGAGTTGCTTCCGACAGACGAGTATGTCTTCGGTGCCAAGCCGGCGGTAAGGGGGCTCACGCCGGAGAATGCTGTTCAACACCAGTTCCCAAGTTTGATCAAGGTGTTGAACATCTACGAGGCCCTTTTCATCGAACGTGGGAGTCGCGGAGTTAGTTTTGAGGATTTCATCGCCCGGTTCCTTCACCCAAGTATCCTCTCGGCAGAAGCTGCCAAGTTTGCCACCCTCGAAGACCCTTTCGGTTTAGGTTTGGATAACCTACCGGCGAAGGAAATAGACCAAAAGGGTTTTTTCCTTCCTAACTCCCCGACCATGTCTTTTGCGGAAGTTGCAGCCCCTGAGATGGACGAGGAGGCCTTCTTTTTAGGATTTCTTGGGATATGGCTGAGTTGGTTTGCACTCCCGATGCACTCTCGCCATATGCGGCCCTCTGTCTTTTATCCGGCTCACCGGATGACTATCGGGGTAAAGGTAGCCGTTGGGATAGCCGGCTTGGCACATTTGTACCACGGCCTCAGTCGAGCGGCGGATGCTAATGAGCCTGGGGTACTGCACGTGATCTTCCCGATGCACTACTTCATATCGTGGCTCGAACTACACACATCGGGTGTCTTCGGCATGCACAAAAGGCCCTCGTTCTACGACAGGCGCAGCTTCCCTCGCATCATACAGTTGATTGGCGCATCAATTGTGAGTCCATCGCCATGAAATGCCAGGGGTTTACTCCTTCGCCCCCACACCGTTGGAGACGGTGTGTCTTTCGTCGACAAGGTGTTGACTATTGGAAAGGCGTCTACCACTGCAGTGCGGCCATTGCAAGACACTTTCAAGGATGGAGCTTCAGTTTTGACGGCCCGGGAGACCCTCCACTTATATTCTATCAGACCGGGCTTCTTGGTGTTTAGGCAGAACGGGGCGGCGATTTTCATGAGATATAACCCGCATCTTTTCGCCCAACAGCTGAGCTACAATCAAGGGGTACCGCTGGAGGCTTTCTTATCGGAACCTGCTGCGACCGAAGAAGGGATGGAGAGCGCGCTGTATCATTTCATGCGTCTAAACACGGGCTCCCACTTCTTTATCAGTGAACCGGCTTGCGCCCTACGACTCCTCAAGGTATACACAGAATGGTATAGTCATTCGACATGAGCCGTCATAAAGGAGGAAAGGCGGTTGCTGGTCGACCGTAAGGGTGCACCTCCAAGTAGCGACCGCGACGCTCCTTTGGTGCCAAGGACCCCGGTAATTCCCTCTTTAAAAGATGCCAGAGCCGGACCCTCGCGTGCACAGAGTCCTCCACGCGGATTGCCGCTCCCTGATATTGCGGATGTACCACCAGCGCCCTGTGCTCCAGTGGAGACAGTGGTTGTAGCCTCGCCAGAGTCTGGCGTGGGTGCGGACATTGGGACCCGCCGCCCCAAGGTGACTGCCAAGCGTAAGTCGATCCCGGGGGCACCTAGGGTTGGTGGGCAGAAGAAGAAAAAGAAGTCGCTCTTCGCCGCTGATGTCGTGTTCGGTCAGGAACCCCATGCTCCCTATGCCGAGGTCCTGAGTGAATATGGGACTAATGAGGGATTAGTCATGCCGCCGGATGACACGGACTTGGAGGCCGCCCTCGAAGCTTCGGAGCGGTTGGCGAGGCGTGATGTATGGCTGGCTAAGCTTGCAGAATCAGGTAATCATTAGTCGCATTTTCTATTGCATCATATCTTTATTATTGCCTTTGACTAATATTTTTCCTTCTTTTCTTCCAACAGGCATCACCACTGAAGAAGCCATTGCCGCTTCCCTCAAGACCTTCCAAGAGGAGGAACGCCTTAGAGCGTCTTTAGGCCTTAGTAAGTTTCAATTCATCAAGTTTTCATTTTCCTTGTGTTATGGTCAATCTAACCTCTCCCCTTTTTATCGCAGGAACCTCAATGCCATTCCCGCCAAGTGACGCAGATGTTCTTCCAGCTGCCGATGTTCCTGCTTCCTCAGGGCTACCGCGGGAAGTCCGTCTTGAAGAGCCGATGAGAGATGCCTTAAAGGCTCTGGAGGCATCTCTGAACGAGGACGACGACGCCTTAATGAAAGAAGCGTCGAAGAGGTCCATCGCGACAGCCCGGGAGGAAAGGAAGCGGTCGAGGCGCGAAGCAAAGACACGCAGAGCTGCCTTGGCCATTGGAGCGGGCCCAAGCACCGTTCCTCGTGCCGATACTCCGTCAGAAGAGCCCCCGGTTGCCTTGTCTACAACTCATAGACAGGAGATTCGCGCCAATAGGGATGCTAACGACAAGTCTACCTCAGGTAATACTTCTTCAAGAATTTTGTTGTAAGACTTATAAAGCTGTCGGTTCTTATATGTTCTACCCTGCAGGGCCAAGCCCAACCGAGGGGAAGGCGGAGACTGTAAAACCTGAGGGGCTAAGGGAAGGGGCATCGGTCGAGCCCGAGCCGGTGGCGGATGACACAGCTGGGATTGCTGGGCCCGAGATAGTGGCAGACGAACTGGTCATGTCCACTATGCCTGAGCAAGCGGTTGTTGCTGAGCCCGAGGTGGCAGCGGGCGGAGTGCCTGAGGCCAATGACCTCGTGGTGACGGTGGATGAGACGACCGCGACTGCTGAGCCCGAGGGAGTAGCGGGTGAGGTAGACATGATTCCTGAGGACGAGCCAACCGCTCTTTCTCAGGAATCTGGCAATGCTCCGGTCATAGCCCTCCCTGCCTATGGTCCCCTGCCGTCTCCCAGCCTCGCGAGCACGACAACGGTCCCCATTGAGTCGGGTGATGAGGCCACGGGCGGTGGCCTCATGTCGATGGAGGAGGGAGTCGCCTCCGTTTCGGCCGGCAGCTCATCAGGTAAATCCCAAGTTACTGTCCTCTTTATCTTACAATCCTTTCTAACAAGTTCACATTTTTTCGTAACACAGGTGCAGCCAGCACCGATGCCCCATTGCTCGAGGGAGCGCCTTCAACTACTGCCTTGGCGGTGGTCACCTCTCAGCCCTCTCTCATACCATCGAAGATGTTGGAAGGCATGGGTTTGCAACTTATTAATCTTATCTTTCATACGTATAATTTGTGTACTAAAGTCATACTGTTGTGTCTTTCAGGAGTGCTTTTTGACCATCTCTATCAGGTGTTGCTCCCACACTTCTCCTTCCCATCTGAACTCGCTTCCTCCTCTAGTAGCGCTGGTGAGTATGGTCTCCCATTGATATCTTTCTTTTTCATCGATGGAATTACTTCTAACTCTTTTCTCGTCCCGACTGCAGTGCTACGAATTGAAGGAGGGGATGAAAGATCGGCCGCACTACCGGCCCTTCCGGCCTTGCCATCTGCCGCAGCTGGTACAGCAACTATCGCATTGATAACTCCCTCTCTTTTTTTATCTCTTGACCTGTTATCTGACCATATCTTGTTTTTTTTAGTTGTCGTTCCGGTCTCGGCGCCCTTCGAGCCTCGCATCACAATGCCGGCAGGTCCTTACCTGAGACGTCCATCTTCGAAAGGCACCGCGAACAGTTTGCGTATGTTGAGAGACTACATTGAGGAGCTCGACGTCGAGACCCCTACGTCTGCTGCGGATTTCGCTATGGCGGTTAACCCGATGTTGGTGATACTCATGAATTTCCATGACGAGGGCATCATCGCATCTTGGGTTAACCATTGTAGGGAGATCGAGGCTCGCCTGCATCAGCTGGAGTCGATGTGTCCCGCCCCCGAGACTTTAGCCGCGAGCAATGAAAAAGCATCATGGATCGAAGAAAGCGCTTCTTACGTCCACCACTTGGAACAAGAAGCAGCTTTAAGGCTGAGGGAATGCCAAGAGACCTCGAGCGAGACGGTTCGTCTGCGTGCTGAGGTTGAGGCGAATGCTGCCCAAGTGAAGGCTATCTTTGAGGGTCTCCTGGAGCGCATCTCTCATGGGCTAAACTTGAAGCGAAAGCTTGATGTCGCCGAGCGTGACACCCCAGGCCGCGAAGCTGCTCATCAGGCCGTCAGGGAGCAGCTTGCATCTGTCTTGCAGCAACAGGCCCAAGTGGAGGCGGAGCTGGCAGTGGTGGCCGATCAGAAGAAAGTGGGGAAAGAAGTGCGTGAACAATTGCTAGAGTTATGCAAGACGCTTCCTTCCCAGTAATTCCCCTTGTATCTATATACTTGTAAAAATTTTCTTTTTAAATAATATGTATCTATTCTTTATTCTTTTGTACGCTTCACCTTGTACTTGATTACATTCAATAAAGATAAACATTTTTCTTTGCAATGTCTTGTACTATTTCTTTGCTTTTTCCTTTCTCGTATTATCAGCATGCTGTCTTGATAAACACATTTGACCGATAATAGAGTAAGCATATAGATTTCTCCAAGAGACAGCGATGGCTTAGGTCGCAGGTTCAGATCTGCCGCCTTAGAATTTTCAACTTTATGAGCCGTGAGGGTCTCATAGAGACTTTTCTCCCTACGGATCGAGAGGATCTCGTAGGTGTATTTTCTCCTTAGGAATCGTGAGGATTCCTAAGCGCGTTTTCTCTTATAAGTCGTAAGGATCTTATAAGAGAATTTTCCCTCTTACGAGTCGAGAGGACTCGTAAGCGGTTGTTTCCCTCCTTGTCGAAATTCGACTTTGGAGAATGAGACCCGTGAATAGTATGCAAGAGACCGTTTTAGACCGACTTGCAGGGTCTCATTGCTCAGGAAACAAGTTTTTTTTTATCCCTGCTGCCTGAGGCTTCATCTTGCAATTTGAGACGAATCGGGAATTTCCCGCGGAGACACTGGTTTCTCTGCGAGCCGATGCGAATCAGGAGGCTCTCATCAAGGACGCTAGTTTCCCTGAGTTGAGGTATTTGCCAAGGACACTTGTTTCCCTGGTGTTGAAACGAATCGAGAATTTCCCGCGGAGACACTGGTTTCTCTGCGAGTCGACGTGAATCAGGAGGCTCTCATCAAGGATGCTTGTTTCCCTGAATTGAGGTATTTGCCAAGGATATTTGTTTCCCTGGTGTTGAAACGAATTGAGAATTTCCCGCGGAGACACTGGTTTCTCTGCGAGTCGACGCGAATCAGGAGGCTCTCATCAAGGATGCTTGTTTCCCTGAATTGAGGTATTTGTCAAGGATATTTTTTCCCTGGTGTTGAAACGAATCGAGAATTTCCCGCGGAGACACTGGTTTCTCTGCGAGTCGACGCGAATCAGGGGGATCTCATCAAGGATGCTTGTTTCCTTGAATTGAGGTATTTGCCAAGGATATTTGTTTCCCTGGTGTTGAAACGAATCGAGAATCTCCCGCGGAGACACTGGTTTCTCTGCGAGTCGACGCGAATCAGGATTTTCTTCATCAAGGACACTTGTTTCCTCGAGTCGAAGGATTTGCCGAAGACACTGGTTTCTTCGGGGTTGAGACGGATCGAGAATTTCCCGCGGAGACACTGGTTTCTCTGCGAGCCGACGCGAATCAGGAGGCTCTCATCAAGGACGCTTGTTTCCCTGAATTGAGGTATTTGCCAAGGACACTTGTTTCCCTGGTGTTGAAACGAATCGAGAATTTCCCGCGGAGACACTGGTTTCTCTGCAAGCCGATGCGGATCAGGAGGCTCTCATCAAGGACGCTAGTTTCCCCGAGTCGAAGGATTTGCCTAAGACACTAGTTTCTTCGGGGTTGGGATGAACCGTCGAGATTTGGCTTCATTTTCTGGCGGAGCCTGTTGGTAAAGTATGGTTCTCTCTTTGTTTGCGCCCTTGGATTGTATACAGGGATCGATGTGATCTCAACTGTAGGGCCAAAGTTTTATCATTTTTTTTATGTCCGCGATGCTCTATCATTTCAGCATTTACATCGCGAAGGTCGCGATTGCCCAACACTTCGGCTATTTTTTGCGGTGCCCAATCATTTCGGCTATTTATTTTATTTTCACCCGCTGCTTTTTATTGCGAGTTGCCCAATCATTTCGGCTATTTTGTATGCATACGTTTTTACTTGCTGCTTTTTATTGCAAGTTGTCCTATCATTTCGGCTATTTTGTATGCATGTGCGGCCTACCGGCTTTTCGTCGTAAATCTGAATTTAGACATCAATTTCGGCATCAACACCGCTATAACTGGGATATTGCCAGGAGCGAATCATCATCTGCCTCTGTCGATGTCGAACAAAGGTGGCTTAGCGAACAGGGTTAAGGTCCGGTCGGCTAAGGCTTTTGACTTCATAAGCCGTAAGGGTCTCACAAAGGTATTTCTCCCTACAAGTCGTGAGGATCTCGTAGGTGTATTTTCTCCTTAGGAATCATGAGGATTCCTAAGTGTATGTTCCTCTGTAAGTCGTAAGGATCCTACAAGAGGGTTTTCTCCTTGTAAGTCGAGAAGACTTATAAGGGTTGTTCATCATGCGCACATATCCCCAATCACGGATGAAACTTGGTTAGGGAAATGTTTATTCGCGCCCGTGGATTGTATACAAGGGTCAGTATTGAACCACTTGTAGGGCAGTATCGAAGGTTGTGGGGGTTGCTTAAGCACAGGTTTAGGTCTCTGTAACTTAAGACTTTCAAATCTTATGAGCCGTGAGGGTCCCATAAGAGAGTTCTCCTTACGAGTCGTGAGGATCTCGCAAGTGTATTTTCTCCCTAGGAATCGTAAGGATCCCTAAGTGTGTTGCTCCCTTGTGAGTCGTAAGGATCTCACGCGGGTGGTTTCTCCCTACAAGGTCGAGAGGACCCTGTAAGTGTCCTTTAACGAGGTTGCGCCCTTTCAGGTTTTCATAAACACTCGCCGGTAGTCCTGCTGTTTTTACTCACGGAGCCCTTTCGGGTTTTCATCCGTGCCCATTTTGCTTATGGACATACCATTTTTTTTATTCTTATTATTTTTATATATTTTTTTTACGAGGTCGCGCCCTTTCGGGTTTTCACGAACACTCGCCGGTAGCCCTGCTGTTTTTACTCACGGAGCCCTTTCGGGTTTTCATCCGTGCCCATTTTGCTTATGGACATACCGTTTATTATTTTCTTTTTTTATATATATATATATTTTTATTCATCTCGTCAGCCTAAGGATGCTACGGTTGTAGTTTAAGGACGTTTCGGTCCGTCATTAGTTTAAGGACGTTTCGGTCCGCCATGGAGGAGGCTGGCTACTGCTTATAGAGTTTGAGCTTAGGAAGATAGCGAGCGGACATAGTCGTCGTCATCTATCATTGACCTGGGCTGTGGCTCATTAAGCGTAGTATTTCTTTAGGAAGCGGCCGTTTATTGGCCTGAAAGGCCTTTCACCGTGCATATCTATGAGTAGATAGGCTCCACCTTGGTAGACCTTGTCTATGATGTACGGGCCTTCATAGTTCGGCTCGAATTTTCCCCGCTTGGCGCGATTGGGGATCATAGGCCTCTTGACCACTAGCACGAGTTCGCCTTGGCGGAATGTCCTCGGCCGGGTCAATCTTTCATATGAGCGCGTCATCTTTGCTTTATAGGCCTCCAGATTTTGTTGCGCTATGAGCCGGGTTTCATCAAGGGCATCAAGTTTCTCAAGCCGAAGGTGAGCATTTTCTTCGTCCGTCAGCTCGTAGTGGACTGCCACTCGTAGAGAGGGTAACTCTATCTCGAGGGGGAGTACTGCTTCTGTACCGAATACCAACGCATATGGCGTTGTGTTCGTGGCTGTCTTGAACGTAGTTCGATACACCCAGAGAGTCTCTTGCAGTCTCTCGTGCTAGTCCTTCTTATTTCGGGACACCGTTTTCTTCATGATCTTTGTCAAGGTCTTGTTGAAGCCTCAGCTAGACCGTTATCTCGCGGATTATAAACCGAGGAATATCTCCAGTCTATATTGTGTTGTTGCGTGAAGCGACTAATCTTGTGGCTTCTGTAAGCTGGCCCGTTATCGGAGATAATCCGGCGCGGAGTTCCAAACCGATATAGGACTGCGTCTTGAAGAAATGGAGGATATTCTCTGTCTTAACTTCCCTCAGCGGTACTGCCTCTGCCTATTTGGAGAAGTAGTCAGTCGTCGCCAGGATGAAACGATGTCCCCTGGACGATGCTGGTTCGATGGGACCGACTATGTCAGTTCCCCACATTTCGAATGGCCAGCTAGCCACTGTCGGGTGTAGCGGATTTGGATGCCGGTGGATGAAGTCCCCATGGATTTGGCATGAGTGGCATTGCTTCGCATACTCAAGGCAGTCTTGAATCATCGTGGGCCAGTAGGATCCCATCCGTTTGATCTTCAACTTCATCTTTGGGCCCGCTTGGTGAGAACCGCAGAGTCCGTCGTGAACTTCCTGAATGACTCTTTTCGCTTCGTCAGGTCCCAGACATCTTAACCACAGAGAATCAAATGACCTTTTATACAGAGTATCATTGACGAAGGCGAAAGACAGAGCTCGTTTCATAAGCTGATGTCTTGAGGACGCATCTTCGGGCGTTCGACGGTATTTGAAGTAATTTATAAAGACTTCTCTCCAATCCTCGGTGTTTTCCCGATCTTTTATTTGCATAGACATTTGTTCAGTCGCTTCCTTCTCTTCGGGTGATTCCGGAGATATTTCTGCTGGGGCAAGCACCCGACGGCTTTGTACCACGATTCTTACGTCATCGAGGTTCTCATCAGCCAGTTCCTTAGCGAGTTTGGCCAACGCGTCCGCTTTGCTGTTTTCTGCGCGCGGTATGTTTTCCAAAGTATAGGAAAGGATTTGGGTCAACAGTTGCTGCACCTTTTCGCCGTACTTCACCAACTCGGGTTTGCACGTTTGGTAGTCGCCGTTTACCTGACTAACGACCAGCTGGGAGTCTCTATATATGAGGAGGTTTTCAATTCCCATGTCGATGGCGATCTCGAGGCCTGCTATCAAAGCTTCGTATTCGGCTTCGTTGTTTGTCCTCGGCTCTGTTAGGGAGAAAGAAAAGCGCATTATCCCTCCTTGTGGAGTTACAAAGATGAGTCCTACCCCCGATTTGATTATAGGGGTACTCTGTTTGCGCTTCTTCACGGAAAATGCTCCATCAAAATAAAGCTCCCATCGGGTATCACCACCTTCGATTGCATCAAACGCATGTTCTTCTGGAAGATCGCAATTCAGAGGAGAATCGGCGGGTATCGGACTCTCAGCGAGGAAGTCAGCGATGGCCTGGCCTTTCACTGCCTTGAGAGGTTGATATGTTATCGAGAACTCCATCAAGAGCAGGGTCCATTTAGCGAGTCGTCCCGTCAATATGGCCTTCGACATCAAACATTTAAGGGGGCCCACCTTTGAAATGAGATGAACCTCATGCGCCAACGCATAGTGCCTGAGCTTTGATATCGCGAAGATCAACGCCAGGCAGTGTTTTTCAATGGGGGAGTAGTTGCTTTCTGCCCCCAGCAGAACTCGACTTAAGTAGTAGAGTGCTCTTTCCTTCCCTTAATCGTTCTCTTGTGCCCATAATGCGCTGTAACATTTTCAAAAATATAAAATATTAATTTTGGGAATTTTTATAATTTAATATTATTTTATTGATTATTTTAATATTAAATGCAAATAAATAGGAAAAATGTTAGAAAAATTATGAAAAATTATGGAAAATTCTAAAATGGGTTAATTATTGAAATTATGACATTTTTAAGTTGTTGTGATCATTTTGACACTAATTTAGTGCTAATCGCGATTAAAATCGCTAATCGGGTTTTTTGGTAATTTTGTGCAAAACTTGCACATATCACTTTTTCTACACTTGTGCTTTTTCTAGCCATGGTTTTCATTTGGGTTTACTATTGGTGTGAGAAGGATTTGAATTAGAGAAAAAGGAAAAGAAAAGAGAAAAGAAAGTGTAATGATGAGGGTAGGTGAGAGAGAGGGTTGAACCATTGACCAAACCCTTAGCCATTTTCATCATTTCTCTCCCTCTCCCTTTGCTTTGCTGCTGCTGCCTCTTCCTCCCCCTTCCTCCACCTTCAACTCCCCACTTCATCTCATAAAACACCTTAAAACCCCAATCTCCTTTCATTAAAAATGTGCAAAATCCCTAGATCTACTCATGGAGCTAAAGAAGCATGGATTTGGCCACTAGAGGGCAACTCAAGAAAATTCTTGAGTTGCTAATGAAGGTAATTTCTGAACCATTTGCTTAATTATAGCCTTTCCTATAACCCCATGTCAAGATTTTATCGATACTGTGTGATATTATGGATTTGAGAGAAACCTAGTTAGGGTTTGAGTGAATTGGTGTTGCATTATGAAATTGGACTCAGTATTGATCTTCCCAACACCCTAGTGTTTGAATTGGAACCCCAAAACCTGATGCTAGAACCAGAATACGGATTTTAGAAACCGATATCGGGGAAATTGTGTAATCTGTGAAGGTTAATTGAAATCTGCTATCACCCGAGATGCCCTAAAATAAAATTGAGTGGAAAGTGACATGTGCAGGAACTCAGGAAGCCAACCCCAAAACCCTAGCTCCCCATTCCACTTTCCGGCCGCCAAAACCTGCATTCTGGCCGCAAATTGCGGCCAGACCAGGGAGGAATTGCCTCGTTTTGCGTGCCTGCCCCCATTTCCCCAATTCTTGGCCCTGGGTACTTCTAGTTTTGACAGATTCTATCTAGGGTGAAATCTGGGACATATATCCTATGTTGTCGTTTTGGATTCGTGTTTCCGTATTCCGTATTTTTGGATTGGAAATGGTGGAATGTGTTTTGCCTCGACTATTGTCGTTTATACGACGATATAGAGGATTATGGATGGTTTTGAAGGCGTGCCATAGGTTCTCACCTATAGGCCCCTTATCGTATCGTTTTGGAGTTTATGCGCCGTTTTAGATTGGATTTGGTTTTAATGCGCATATACGATATTTTGGTGTGTAGGTACCCATGAAGACTTTGGACGACAAGCAATTGCGTGGTGACGTCCGCAAATGATGATGCAAGGTGAGTAGATTATATCTACGGGGGAAAGTCGGGTGGATGGCGTATAGCACCCCCGCAGTCCGTAGATAGCTTATTATATGGTATTGTGACATTAGGTGTATTATGGATAGTATAGGGTTAGAAGTGACTAGTGTAGTTCATAGTCGCGAACCCTAGGATAGAATTACACCTATACACACACCTTTGCTTATCACTTGTACTTGCACTGTGATTGATGATATGTGATGACTTTGGAGACGAGTCGATGATGTGGGCTTGGTGCCCTGAGATCGGTGATTTGACACGATTCATATGTGGGATATGACTTGGAATTCTTGCGGGCTTGGGATATGTGTTTACCCCCGCATGCATACTTCTCTGATGTTACCGTTTGTACTAGACATAGAGTGGTACTCTAGACTATATGATCTGATGATGGTGATATCTGCTATGTGATGAGACAGTGAGATGTTGACCCCTACCCAGCTATGGGGATGCCGTACGATGATTTACCGTACGTGCCGATATTGATGATAGATCCGCACTCATAACTCGAGGATATCTTATGATATGACATTGAGGCGAGATCACCGACTATATATCTTTATATATATACCGACTCAGATTTAGGTGGTTTCTACACCTACCCCTCCTGATTGACCTGATACTTAGATGTAGTTTGCATTGTAGATACTTCACTGTGGTGTTGACTACAAGATTTCTGCAGTCTCATGCTATTCGCATTGCTGGCATACATTCATTGCTATATTATTATTATGCTGTTAGGACACCAGCACCATTATCGATGATGCGTATGTTTCACGTACACTATATGCCGGCTCACACACTTCATCATCGATAATTGCCATGCCACTACACTGTAGTACTATTGCATTCATGAGATGATTCTTCCTTCGACATATGCACATTACTATTCCATGTTGCATGATTTCCGATATGATTACTTTTCTTTACATGTCGCATACATCATGGATTGATTGCATAGCACATCGCATTGGATGTACTTCTTGATGTTGGATTTTCATGGGATTTCTGGATTTGGGAACCGTGTCCTTTTCAATAGCAATCATTAAAAACCCGGTTCCCTTGATATGATATTTGGGGCGTCGCCCCGTGTTTTCTCGGTGCTAGAGGATGTACTGAGAGAGGGCTGACCCGGACTGACGGAAGCCCGATGTATTGAGATAGGGATGACCCGGACTGACGGATTCCCGATATATACTTTGAGATAGGGCATGATCCGGAATGAGGGATGCCCGATGCATTGAGAGAGGGATGACCCGGACTGACGGATTCCCGATATATACTTTGAGATAGGGCATGATCCGGAATGACGGATGCCCGATGTATTGAGATAGGGATGACCCGGACTGACGGATTCCCGATATATACTTTGAGATAGGGCATGATCCGGAATGACGGATGCCCGATGCATTGAGAGAGGGATGACCCGGACTGACGGATTCCCGATATGTACTTTGATATAGGGCATGATCCGGAATGACGGATGCCCGATACAGGAGGATTTACGTGTCGATGCTAGACACGGGTTTCATGATGTTTTTCCATGATTTTGTTTATATCCTCACATTGCATACATGATGCTTATTGTCATTGGGTGACGGGTGGACGGGTTCCACATACATACAGACTTGGATCATAGACAGACTGGTTTTACATTGATCATACTTTATTGTATATATAACAGGGTATGAGGGCGCTGTTATATATACCCTTACACCAATATTAGTGGTATGGGACGCTAATATATGTGTATTGATATCATTGATATTTCATCGTGGTTACTTCATGCAGACATACCTTACACTGATGACATGTGATTACCTGAGTACCTGGCACTATTTACATGATTAGATGTTACCTTGCCACCTTATTACACTCAGACGTACTCTTGTGGATATTTTACTGATCGTTGACTTAGGATTATGTCTTGCATTCGATTTATCCTTGTAGATGTTTCTATTCACGAGTTGGCAACTCACCCCCGTTGTGCCATAGTTCTTGCAGGTTATGCCGTACAGGTTCTATTGCGGCATTTCTGGCACACTACCTTCTTGCGGGTGATTTGCTTTTGGTAGGTGGATTCTTTTGCATCAAGAATCCCCATTTTGTACTTATTTATTTATTGTATCTAGAAATGTCCATCAACCAAAACTTGTATATTCTTTCAGACCTAGACTTCTGTGTTGTATATTTCGACCTTAGAGTCGCGCTTAGTTGTATTGCGGATTTCCTTGTTGCTTTTGAGCTTTCTTTTGGATTTGATCCTCGCCACTTGGCGTTGTATATTATCATATCTTGCGTGGTTGTGACCGTCGATTGACGAAGAGCTAGCTCCCGCTTGGGGATGCCTTTATCATTTGCATATATTGATATCCTTGTTTTACCCCAGTCGGGGCCAGTTTTACAAAAGAGACTCTGCCGAAATTTTTAGAAAAGACTTATTGTTTCCAAAACGTACTTTCGGCTTAGTTATTTAAAAATCTTGATTTCAAACCTGTATTTCTTCACTTCTTTAAACCAGTTTTCTTTACTTATTCTTCAAAATGGTTTTAGATTTCTGGGCTTTTGGTTTACTTGGATCAGATGGAGTCCTATAGGCTTCATAGGGTTCAAGGGCCAGTCACGTGCTCTTTCGGGTCGTGACATGCGCCTAAGGAGCCTTCGAGAGCGGTTGTATAAAGAATGAGGGGCTTTCCCTTGACCGGAGCAGCCAGCACTGGCGGGTTCTGCAGGTATTGCTTGATCTCATCTAGCATGCTTTGGCATTTTTAGTCCCAGACGAACGGGGTTCCTTTCTTCATCGGGTGGCTGTAAGGACGGCACTTGCCTGACAGGTTGGCTATAAATCGTCGTATATACGCGAGCTTCCCTTGGAGAGACCGCAGCTGTTTGAGAGTCCTTGGCGGAGGCATTTCCATGATTGCCTTGATCTTTGACGGATCTATCTCAATACCTCGGTGTCGGACGATGAATCCCAGGAATTTTCCCGAGGAAACTCCGAATGCGCACTTGAGAGGGTTCATCTTCAAGTTGTATTGCCGAAGGCGTTGAAATACGGTCTTCAGATGCTCAAGATGTTCCTCGTATGATTTGCTTTTCACTACAAGGTCGTCGATGTAACATTCAAAAATATCATGTATAAGGTCATCGAAGATCTGCGTCATGGCTATTTGGTAGTGTTCCTCTCCGAAAGGCGGCCGACGCATTAGGACGTCTTGCCTGAGATTCGGGGCAGATGCTATTTGGTTTTATTCGTCCACCTCTCCGAAGATGCCAAGTTGATTTATGGCACCGTGTATCGGAGGTTTAGACGGATGCGACCGATGTAGCAGACTTCGTCAGATTCCCCCTCGCTTGAAGGGTTTTTGATTGTGGGGACGCTCTTCCCTGCAGGCGCAAGCCACTGCAGTTAATTACGCTACTGTATCGCGGTAGCCACTTTCTCCTTCTCCAGAATTTCACTTCGTGTCATGTGTGTTTGTTTTGTTTGTGGTTGCCCGCGGATTGTATACGGAGACTAAGCGATATCGTCGCTCGTAGGACGTGGATTAGTCCAAATGCGTATTTACGTAGATTTGGGTTTGGTGTTTTGGTTTAAGGATACGTTAGCCGTATTTAGGCTAAGATCGACTTAAACGTTTGTTAAGGATACGTTAGTCTGATTTGAGACTAAGATCAACTTAACGGGATCGTTTGGATCCGACAAAAGAGCGTTTGGGGGCTCTATTGTTCCAGTTTAGGGACATAGTGGTCCATATCCTAGTTTAGGGACGTGGGGGTCCATGTTCCAGTTTAGGGACGTGGTGGTCCATCGCCAGTTTAGGGACGTGGTGGTCTATGTTCCAATTTAGGGACGTGGTGGTCCATCATTAGTTTAAGGATGTTTCGGTCCGACATTAGTTTAAGGACGTTTCGGTCCACGAGTTTAAGGACCCCGCAGTCCATATACGTATGTGTGTGGTCGTCGGGACCCGTCACCTCTCTGACGACGTTGAATGATTACAACGACATATGTCAGAGGAGTTCGGAGATGTACCATCGAACCGGATATAAATTAATTTAAGAGAGAAATCTTGCTCAGTCAATTTAATTTGAGAACTTACGGTCAGAATTGGGCTAAGTCTAGTTGAAAATGTTCAACATTTTATTTGCTTTTGCATTGCATTTATTTTTATTTTTATTTGGGCTCTACCCATAAAGGATACAGAGCATCAATTTGTTTTGGGCTCTGCCTATTTATAAATGATGCAAAGCATCTACTTTGTTTGGGCTCTGCCCTTTTTTAAAATGCATAGCATTTTTTATTATTTCGTTTGGGCTCTGCCTATTTATAAATGATGCAGAGCATCAATTCTGTTTGGGCTCTGCCCTTTTTTTATTACGTTACAATTTAATTAGGCCTGCTTGGTCTTTTTGATTTGGACCTGACCCTTTAGGAAATGCATTGCATTTATCAGGCGCTTTGCGCCAATCAGAGAGCGCAAGCGCTTGTAGTATTGACACGTGTCGCGCAAGCGCAGTGCGCTGCGCTAATGCGCTGCGCCTGCGTCGTTGACACGTGGCGCGCTCTGGTGGCTTGCGCCAATCCAGGAGCGCAACAGCGCAGTTTGCAAGTGCAAGGCACTATGATTTGAGAATCTTTTAGATTCAAGAACCAATGGTTCATAAAAGAAGTGCAACGCACTATTCGTTTTCTTGATCTAATTTAGATCAAAGAAAAACAAGTTTTTCCTTATTTCAGGAACCAAAGGTTCATAAAAAAGTGCAAAGCACTGTTCTTTATTTTGTTTTTCTTGTTTTAAAGAACCAGTGGTTCATAAGAAGTGCAAAGCACTGTTTATTATGTGAAGATCATTGATCTTGTTCTTAGATCAATGATCTATTAGAAGAAACCTCATCCAATAATCAATGATCTTGCTCTGATTGGAAATTCAAAATTCATCTTGCAAGTTATCATTGTGCTGTTGCACGAAGCGACTGATCTTGTGGCTTCTGTAAGCTGGCCCGTTATCGGAGATGATCCGGCGCAGAGTTCCAAACCGATATATGACGTGCGTCTTGAAGAAATGGAGGATATTTTCCGTCTTCACTTCCCTCAGTGGTACTGCTTCTGCCTATTTGGAGAAGCAGTCAGTCGTCGCCAGGATGAAACGATGTCCCCTGGACGATGCTGGTTCGATGGGGCCGACTATGTCAGTTCCCCACATTTCGAACGGCCAGCTAGCCACCGTTGGATGCAATGGATTTGGATGCTGGTGGATGAAGTCCCCATGAATTTGGCACGAGTGGCACTGCTTCGCATACTCAAGGCAGTCTTGGATCATCGTGGGCCAGTAGTAGCCCATCCGTTTAATCTTCAACTTCATCTTCGGGCCCGCTTGATGAGAACCACAGAGTCCGTCATGAACTTCCTGAACGACTCTTTTTGCTTCTGTAGGCCCTAGGCATCTCAGCCACAGAGAATCAAATGACCTCTTGTACAGAGTATCATTGACGAAGGCGAAAGACAGAGCTCGTTTCATGAGCTGATGTCTTGAGGACGCTTCTTCAGGCATTCGGTGGGACTTAAAGTAGTCTATGAAGACTTCTCTCCAATCCTCGGTATTTTCCCAATCTTTTATTTGCAGGGTCGTCTGCTCACTCGCTCCTTTTTCTTCGGATGATTTCGGAGATATTTCTGCTGGGGCAAGCACCCGACGGCTTTGTACCACGATTCTTACGTCATCGAGGTTCTCGTCGGCCAGTTCTTTAGCGAGTTTGGCTAGTGCATCAGCTTTGCTGTTTTCCGCGCGCGGTATGTTCTCCAAAGTATAGAAGGGAATTTGGGTCAACAGTTGCTGCACCTTTTCGCCGTACTTCACCAATTCTGGTTTGCATGTTTGGTAGTCGCCGTTTACTTGACTAACGACCAGTTGGGAATCTCCATATACGAGGAGGTTTTCAATTCCCATGTCAATGGCGATCTCGAGGCCTGCTATCAAGGCTTCATATTCGGCTTCGTTATTCGTCCTCGGCTCTGTCAAGGAGAAAGCAAAGCGCATTATCCCTCCTTGTGGAGTCACGAAGATAAGGCCTACCCCCGATTTGATTATAGGGGTACTTTGTTTGCGCTTCTTCACGGAAGATGCACCATCGAAATAAAGCTCCCATCAGGTATCACCACTTTCGATCGCGCCAAACGCATGTTCGTCTGGAAGATCGCAATTCAGAGGAGAATCGGCAGGTATCGGATGTTCAACGAGGAAGTCGGCGATGGCCTGGCCTTTCACTGCCTTGAGAGGTTGATACGTTATCGAGAACTCCATCAAGAGCAGGGCCCATTTAGCAAGTCGCCCCGTCAATATGGCATTTGACATTAAATATTTAAGGGGGTCCACCTTCGAAATGAGACGGACTTCATGTGCCAACGCATAGTGTCTAAGCTTTGTTATCGCGAAGATCAACGCCAGGCAGTGTTTTTCAATGGGGGAGTAGTTGCTTTCTGCCCCCAGCAGAACTCGACTTAAGTAGTAGAGTGCTCTTTCCTTCCCTTGATCGTTCTCTTGTGCCCATAATGTGCCTAAGGAGCTTTCGAGAGCGGTTGTATAAAGAATGAGGGGCTTTCCCTTGACTGGAGCAGCCAGCACTGGCGGGTTCTGCAGGTATTGTTTGATCTCGTCTAGCGCGCTTTGGCATTTTTGGTCCCAAACGAACGGGGTTCCCTTCTTCATCAGGTGGCTATAGGGACGGCACTTTCCTGAAAGGTTGGCTATAAATCGCCGTATATATGCGAGCTTCCCTTAGAGAGACCGCAGCTGTTTGAGGGTCCTCGGCGGAAGCATTTCCATGATCGCCTTGATATTTGACGGATCTATTTCGATACCCCGGTGTCGGACGATGAATCCCAAGAATTTACCCGACGAGACCCCGAACGCACACTTAAGAGGGTTCATCTTCAAGTTGTATTGCCGAAGGCGTTGAAATACGGTCTTCAGGTGCTCGAGATGTTCCTCGTATGATTTGCTTTTAACCACGAGATCGTCGATATAGCATTCGACGATTTCGTGTATAAGGTCATCGAAGATCTTCGTCATGGCCCTTTGGTAGGTGGCACCGGCATTCTTTAAACCGAAGGGCATCACCTTGTAGCAGAATATACCCAAAGGAGTCCTGAAGGCAGTGTGCATCTGGTCTTCGGGATGCATCTTTATCTGATTATACCCTGACGAGCCGTCCATAAAGGAGAAAACCTCATGAGTGGATGTGTTGTCTATCATCAGTTCGGTGACTGGCACTGAGAAATCGTCTTTCGGGCAAGCTTTATTGAGATCCCGGAAGTCTACGCATATGCGCACTGTCCCATTTTTCTTCATCACCGGGACGATGTTGGCGATCCATTTAGGGTATTGAACTTCCTGGATGAAGCCAGAGTCGTTCAGCTTCTTGACCTCGGCATTGATACTCATTTCAAGCTCGAGCCGCATTCTTCTCGGCGCCTGTTTGACTGGCATGACGTCCGGAGATATCGCCAATCTGTGCACAGCAATTTCTGGATCTAGTCCTGGCATTTCGGAATAGTTCCACGCGAAGAAATCTCTATGCTGTAGAAGCACGTCCTTTAACGCAGCCACCCTTTCTTCAGATAGCAGCTCGCTGATGAATGTCGGTCGCAGGTCGTTCGCCGTTCCCAACTCAATTTTCTTGAGGTTATCTGCAGTGGTATGGATTCCATCTTCCAGCTCTTTTGGCGCTGGTGGTAATTCTGAGATTACCTCGTCGTTGCTGTTTTCGAAGCACCAGGGAAGGTCATCCATATTCTCGGGCTCTTCTTTTGATATCGTTATCACGTGACAAGTACGAATTCTCTTCCAATCCCAATGTGGAACTGGTTCTTCTTCCATAGCCTTGGGTTCATGCTTCTGTGGCGGCGCTACCCTCCAGTTGTCGGACAGAGCGAACTTGCCAAGCTGATACTGATCTTCGACCCAATTTTTGAAGGTGAAGCAGTCTTCGAGAGGATGCCCTACCACTCGGTGATAAAAGCAATAGTTTGGGTGTGAGACCTCGCCTGCTTGTTCGGGGTGTTTATGTTGGGTTAGCCTAGCACCTCATGAAGGGATTGGAAGCATCACATGTACCAAAGATGGAATTTTTAGGGTGCTAAGTTAACGATCATTGAATCGTTCCTAGAAAATTAGGGTTTCAAAATTTTGCACATCAACATAAGCAAGAAAAGCTAGGGTTTTGAAAGTACAACCTTTGTAGCTCCCTACGCTAGACTCCTCGGCTACTTGGGGTTTGGAAACGGGTCTGCTTGAACTGCTCTAGGTCAACGATGATCCACCCGGAGTCCGCTTTGTCCAAGCTTGCAACTTCACCCGATCAAGAGAATGAAATGAAGCTAACACTCCAAACAAGTGGGCTAGACTTGTGTAGAATGGTGTTGTGGTTCTCTTTCTCACTTCATAATCCTAACTTGATGAGTATATTGCTCACTACAAAAATCTAGAGAGCAAAATGAGAGAGGAAGAAGAAGATGATGGCTATATCTTTAACAAGAGTGAAAAGAATAACCCTTGTTAAGAAAAATGAAAATATATGTATATATATTTTCTTGTTCTCATCTCAAACCATGGTTAAACAATGAATATCTTATTGAACTTGAGTTAAAGCACAAAAGGAAAGTTTACCTAAGGTTAAAAGGTGGGTGAGGATGGTTAGGTCAAAAGAAGAGTGTAAAAACAAATCAATGATAACCATTTTCCTTTTTCCTTTTTGTTTTAAATCAAATGCAATAAAATCCATATATAAAACCATGGTGTGAGTCTTATATTGCCACCATTTTCATGTATGTACAACCATGAAGGATGTGTGTATGTATGTATGTGTGTATGTACATCCATATGTGCATGAATCTATAAAGAAGGCACACATGCATGCATACATCCATCAAACTCAAGAAAAGATTTCAAGTGAGAAACTAATGGTTAAATGATAAATCAACACTTGATTTATCAATCCGGCCATATCACATATGACCCCACCAAAAGCAAGCCGCCCGATTAATATACGGTATCCTATACGCGCATTTTAATCGGGTCCATGCGCATATCGCATACGCGCACCACAACGTTTCGCCTGGACCAGGAAACTCCATTGTGGGACTCTAAGACTCGTCAATACGCCGGCAGTGGGTGATGATCATATCAAGCACCCCCAAGCCGCAAGCGATCAGCTAAACGTAACGGCCACCCGGGTATTGAGCGATCAGAAGAAAACAAGCGAACCTGCTACAACTCCCGTCGAGCCAATCGGCAACACTTCCCGTACAGTCCGGTCTCCTCGTCTGATATGTCGCATATCAAGTCTAGGGGTGGTAAACGTCAGACCCTAATAACTGATAAGCCGTGCCGATGTGAGGCTCATAACGGGTCGAGAAACTACTGGTAACACTTACCAGTAAATCTCTAATCAGCCCTGGCCAGGGACTTCCCTGTTACGGCCAATCGAGCACAGTGCAACATCAACCCCCAATACAGGGAGAGAAGAAACCCCTCCTATCGCTCATTACCTCCATGTGACTCGGGACTGTACCCAAAAACCACCGTTTTGCACGCCCTCATGAACGTGGTAAGGTGGAAATCAAAGCACAGTGGGAATCACACAAGACTCTATGACGATCTCGGGTCTACAGACTAATTTGCACAAGTGTCACCTGAGAACTGCCATCTGACGTGAGGTATAATACCATCTGGGAGTTCTCGACGAGTCCGTCCAGTGTACACAGTCTCCACTGAGCACCCGTATACCATCTCTGATGTCAAACACCAATGGATATGGGATCATCCATCGCCCATCTCATGGGTCGAGAAGCGTATACTCTAGTCTACACTGGTATATCGATGCCCCGTCTCGATACACCCATGACTAGGGACCTTGAAGGATGTACTTATGGACTACCATGTCCCCACTAGTATGATCCTCATCATAGTCCAGGTAGTCAAGTACACATCCTAAGGGCTTTACCAACATGTAACTATAAGACAGCATAAAGAGACTAGTATACATGTTAAGATAAAGAGCAACCAGATAGCATACTATCATATCGAGCAAGAAAGTCATCTCTATATATGTCCAAGCATCCAATATAATATACATCATCTGTACAATACTGGCCTCTAGGGCATACATACAACTAACAATCTCCCACTTGCACTAGGGCCAGCTGTTGTATTATCGCATACCGAGCATCCCGAAGAGTCTCTCAAACTGTATCTGGGGAATGGCCTTCGTGAGCGGATCCGCTGTGTTATTCTTCGTGTCAACCCTCCTGACTTCGATCTCCCGGCGATCAATTATCTCCCGGATCAGGTGATACCGCCTCAGAATATGCCTGGATCGCTGATGGGACCTGGGTTCCTTGGCCAAAGCCACCGCTCCATTGTTATCGCAATACAAAGGTATTGGATGCTCAATGGATGGAACCACTCCAAGTTCAGTAATGAACTTCTTGATCCAGACAGCCTCTTTGGCGGCATCGTTGGCAGCGATGTATTCAGCCTCCATCGTCGAGTCTGCCACGGTTTCCTACTTGGAACTCTTCCAGCTTACCGCCCCTCCGTAAAGGGTAAAGACAAATCCCGACTGTGACTTAGAGTCGTCCTTATCACTCTGGAAGCTTGAATCGGTAAAGAACTCCACTTGGAGTTCTCCGTTACCATACACCAAGAGCATCTCTTTAGTCCTTCGCAAGTACTTGAGAATGCTCTTCACAGCTGTCCAGTGACTCTCTCCAGGATCTGCTTGATACCTGCTCACTATACTTAGTGAGTATGCTACATCGGGGCTGGTACATAGCATTGCGTACATGATAGAGCCTACAGCCGAAGCATAGGGTATCCCTTGCATGCGAGCTCTCTCCAAATCAGTCTTGGGAGACATCTCTTTGGAGAGAGTGACTCCAGAGATCGTGGGTAAGTTCCCACGCTTGGATTCTTCCATACTAAACCTTTTTAGTATGGTGTCAATGTACCTGGATTGGGACAATCCCAATATCCGTTTGGATCTATCTCTATAGATCCTTATCCCCAATATACAGGAGGCATCACCAAGATCTTTCATTGAGAATCTTTGTGATAAGAAGAGCTTAACCGATTGCAGCATAGGAATGTCATTTCCTATCAGGAGTATGTCGTCTACGTACAATACGAGGAAGACAACCTTACTCCCTGCTACCTTCTTGTAAATACAAGGTTCGTCTACGTTTTTGACGAAATCAAACTCTTTGATAACGACGTCAAAGCAGATGTTCCAACTCCGCGATGCTTGCTTTAATCCATAAATGGATTTAAGCAGCTTGCACACCTTCCCGCTGCTCCCACTATCTATGAAGCCCTCTGGCTGAGTCATGTACACGCACTCTTCTAAATCACCGTTTAGAAAGGCGGTCTTAACATCCATTTGCCAGATTTCGTAATCATGATATGCAGCGATGGCAAGCATGATCCGGATGGATTTAAGCATAGCCACTGGAGAAAAGGTCTCATCATAGTCTACACCTGGTCTTTGACGAAAACCCTTTGTTACAAGTCTAGCTTTGAAAGTCTCTACTTTCCCATCTACACCAAGTTTTTTCTTGAAAATCCACTTGCTCCCAATGGGTTTTACCCCTTCAGGAGCATTTTCCAAAGTCCATACTTTGTTGGTGTACATGGATTCCATCTCGGACCGCATTGCATCCAGCCATCTCACTGAGTCCCCACTCGTGATGGCCTGCTCGAAGCTAGTTGGGTCATCATCCTCCATGATGCAGTCCTCGCTCCCACCATCCATGAGAAAACCGTAGTATCTCTCAGGTGGGTGAGAAACCCTACTAGATCGGCGGAGTGGTTGGGGTTCATCGGGAACTACGGAATCCTCTGGTTCCACCAGATCTTCTGTTGCAGCTTTTGTAGCTGGAACCTCTTCCAGTTCTACCTCATGTCCACTAATCTCTTTTGCAAGAAATTCCTTTTCTAAAAAGGTGGCATGCCAAGAAACAAATACTCTTTGTTCCTCAGTGTGGTAGAAGATATACCCTTGTGAATTCTTGGGATATCCTATAAATTTGCATAGAACAGACCGTGCCTCGAGTTTGTCCGGATTTTGTCGTTTGACATAAGCTGGACAACCCCATATCTTAACATAGTTAAGACATGGTCTCTTCCCTTTCCATATCTCATATGAAGTGGTAGGCACAGATTTGGTGGGGACCATATTCAGTATATGTATGGCTGTCTCTAGCGCATACCCCCAGAAGGAAATAGGTAACTCAGCTGTGCTCATCATAGAGCGCACCATATCTAATAGGGTGCGGTTCCTCCGTTCTGATACACCGTTGTGCTGTGGTGTATATGGAGGAGTCAGCTGAGAGAGAATCCCATTCTCTTTTAGGAAGTCCAGGAATTCATTGCTCAAGTATTCACCTCCTCGATCAGATCGTAAGATTTTAATACTTTTTCCGGTTTGGTTCTCGACTTCTTGTTTATATTCTTTAAATTTCTCAAAGGCTTCAGACTTGTGTCTTATTAAGAACACATGTCCGTATCTTGAGAGATCGTCAGTGAATGTAATGAAGTATGAAGAACCATCCCTGGCATGTGTAGACATTGGACCGCATACATCACTATGTATCAGTCCCAAGAGTTCGGTAACTCTTTCTCCTTGTCCCGTAAACGGAGTTTTGGTCATCTTGCCTTTGAGACATGACTGGCAAGTGTCATAAGATGAAAATTCGAACGGTTTCAAATATCCATCCTTATGCAACTTAGCTAGTCGTGTCGCATTGATGTGACCTAGTCTACAAGGCCATAAGAAGGATTCGTTCAGATCTGAACTCTTCCTCTTGTGTGTATTTGTTATACTCAGAACTGTTGATTGATTTAGAATATAAATGCCATTGCACAACGTGCCTGATCCAACCAACTTTTGGTTACGGAAAATGTTCATAACATTATCCTGTAATACAAAATTATATCCCTCTTTACTCAACAAAGAAACCGATATAATGTTGCATATCAGGTTCGGCATGTAATAGCATTCGTTCAGAACCAATGTATTACCAGTTGGTAATGCAAGGTGATATTCCCCGACAGTCTTAGCTGCAACAATTGCACCATTTCCAACTCTTATGTCTTTATCACCTTCTCCAAGTTCTCTACCTTTCCTAAGCCCACATAACTGATTACATATATGGGATCCTGACCCGGTATCTAATACCCAGGACGTAGGGCAAATGGAGAAACAGTTCTCTGTAACGAACACACCCGAAGAAAATGCATCATCATGTACTTTCTTTATTCGGGTGGCATGGGAATCCTGGTATTCCCCTATGTCCTGTTCAGTCCTATAACTCTTATAAGAAAGAACGGAACCAACGTTCCCCAACACAGTATAACATGCGGGTTTGGTCAATACATCCATATTATTATCTTGATTAAGGCATGACATGGTCGCTACCTGGAGAGAGAGAGAAGAAAACACTTTAGCGTATGCTCTTGCAAGATCAGATTGGTTATTATCTTATCTAATCAGGATGGCTCCCACTGTTTTTATCAAATCATCCTTCAAACCCTAAAAGGAAAGACTAGCCGGGATTAATTACACCCTACAACTTCGCCGATTTTTCATCCAGGCCAGTGTCGGTACTTTGAAGGAGGTTCCCCGTGCTTTCGCACGGACCTAATTAAAGTAAACCTCGTTTTCCCAGAGGCGTAACCCCGTTGACACCTTTCTAGACACCTACTTGATCGGCTAATTGTCCTGTGTAAAACTCTCCCGGGAGTAACAATTACTCGCAGTGGGTATCGGGATCTAACTATCTCATAGAAGGTATGCAATCTCATTGCAAATTTCAACACTTGAAATTCCCGATAATATTTTGCCCCTAACGTGCTATGACCTTGACGAAAGCCAACAAACCATAGCCCGCTAGTCAAGTTCAACCCGTACATTTCTTGACTGAATTAAACCCACCCGCACGACCCTTGACGAAAGCCAACAAAGCCGTACGACTACCCTAATCCAGTCGCATCATATGCAGCAGATAAGCAGCATATAGCTACCGCTCACTACACCTTGACGAAAGCCAACAAATGTAGCACGAATACTATATACAACTTATCTGAAATGACGGAGGGCTACGACAGGTTTTTCTGAAAACCTATTGCGTAATGAACTTGATATCGTTGTAGAATCAAGTGAATTTTGAAATGAAGTGATTTTGAGGCTTTCATTAGTTTTGCTAAAGAGGTGACTCCCGGTGAAGGGATCTCGGCTCTTTCCTCATCGAATAAGGTGCGGGATATATCATATATATCACTGTGCAAAGCAAAACTCCAAAAGCAATCAAAAACCAAACCGAGTTTTGTAGCAGCTGCCAGTTTTGCTAAAGAGGTCACTCCCGGTGAAGGGATCTCGGCTCTTTCCTCATCGAATAAGGTGCAGGGCATATCATATATACCGCTATGCAAAGCAAAACTGTAGCTACCCTTTTTTTTTATTAAAATTTGATTCTACAACATCTTTTAGGTTTCTTTTCTTTCATTAATCACATTAATGAAGTCCCATCATTTAACTCACCTAAACATCACAGATAAATACGACGTACACTTATGCCATCCGCATTCGCCTCGATGTCCCCTCATGCACCGTTAGGTTAGGTAACTAACGGCAGAGCAGGGCAGGGCTAGCGCGGGTGTAAAACATAAGTAACGCCTATATAATATATCATATATACTATATACTGTATCCATCACAGAACATATCTAATGATCACATCACAGATATCGCAGCAGAAACATAGATATAATGTAGGATATACTAGGATGTTCGTATTTAGTATTTAGCCAATAATAGAAAATACGGATTCCACAGTCGCGATGAATAGCCAAGCCCACACCCTGGACCCCTACGAGAGCGGCAAGCGACCCTACCAATTCTGGAGTTTAGGAGACCCGGTCTCGACTCCTCGAGATGGCCTCCCACTGAACCCCAGAACCCGGTCACCTGTACTCCCCTCCTTGGATCCATCCTAATGCGGAAAAGTAAATAATATACAACACTGGTGGCATCAACCTCAACCCGGAAGTGCCCCAAATAAAAGAATATTACATTACATTTAAATTTACATGAATGAAAATATAAAACTCTCATCTCACATAAAAAAAACCCGGCTATTCAATCGCGACAATCCTGCACATCATATCTCAGCAACACATAATATCATATATCATTAACGTAAGTAAGTATGCGTACCCCAATTGTCGTTGATGTATAGCAACGAAACCGGCGATATCGACATACTACACTTACGGTCACAGAAAAGAAAGTGTAAAACTGCAATATTTGGAATCCACATTCTCTTTAGACATCATAAATACGAAATATCACATACTTCGTATTTCATGTCCAACTATATGAATTCCACATATTGCATCACATTCCAGATAATTAGACAGTATTAAAGTTTTCAAACGAATGTTCAAATACCCAAGATTCCCTAAAGCCCAACACTTGAGCGGAATTCAAAAACCCGGAGTGTGACACAACAGTAGCGGTCCAGCCGTAGAAGGGTCAAGCCAACGCCTCACATGTGGCACGCCGTACTGCCCCAAACCCTAAGGTTCAAAAGGCAGTTCAAGACGATCACATAATCGAGTTAAGGTTTGTTGTCTTCTAGAGGGTCCACCACAAAACTTGCACGTATCTCCAAAGGATTTAAACCCCGTGAAAAGTGAGCAAATGACACTCGTTCGAACAATTCAATACTTTCTAATTTACCCGGAATAGCAAAAACAAAATTAAATTCTCCGATCGAATCGACAATTACAAAATGAACCCCTGAATACTCAACACTTGAGTCCGTTTAAAAATACCCATAAAATAACACATTCAGATACAAGAATTACTGTGCAAACCTACTGCCAAGATCTCACTGTACGGCCGCGGTTCCGCGGCACAAGCAGGGTCTTGCCGCGGAACCGCGGCGGTCCATACAGATCATGTCATAATTTTTGCTCTGTAATTGTTAGAAATACCTACTGTATTTTTTAAGTATTTTTAATTCCCAAAAATCCCAGATTTTAAAAAATGTCCAGAGAGGGGTTGATTTTGTCGATATCGAGTTCGATCGGGGTTTTAACTTCGTTAAAGAGTCGCCTAATGTTCTAGGTCGGCTCTGATACCAATGTTGGGTTAGCCTAGCACCTTATGAAGGGATTGGAAGCATCACATGTACCAAAGATGGAATTTTTAGGGTGCTAAGTTAACGATCATTGAATCGTTCCTAGAAAATTAGGGTTTCAAAATTTTGCACATCAACATAAGCAAGAAAAGCTAGGGTATTGAAAGTACAATATTTGTAGCTCCCTACGCTAGACTCCTCGGCTACTTGGGGTTTGGAAACGGGTCTGCTTGAACTGCTCTAGGTCAACGATGATCCACCCGGAGTCCGCTTTGTCCAAGCTTGCAACTTCACCCGATCAAGAGAATGAAATGAAGCTAACACTCCAAACAAGTGGGCTAGACTTGTGTAGAATGGTGTTGTGGTTCTCTTTCTCACTTCAAAATCCTAACTTGATGAGTATATTGCTCACTACAAAAATCTAGAGAGCAAAATGAGAGAGGAAGAAGAAGATGATGGCTATATCTTTAACAAGAGTGAAAAGAATAACCCTTGTTAAGAAAAATGAAAATATATGTATATATATTTTCTTGTTCTCATCTCAAACCATGGTTAAACAATGAATATCTTATTGAACTTGAGTTAAAGCACAAAAGGAAAGATTACCCAAGGTTAAAAGGTGGGTGAGGATGGTTAGGTCAAAAGAAGAGTGTAGAAACAAATCAATGATAACCATTTTCCTTTTTCCTTTTTGTTTTAAATCAAATGCAATAAAATCCATATATAAAACCATGGTGTGAGTCTTATATTGCCACCATTTTCATGTATGTACAATCATGAAGGATGTGTGTATGTATGTATGTGTGTATGTACATCCATATGTGCATGAATCTATAAAGAAGGCATACATGCATGCATACATCCATCAAACTCAAGAAAGGATTTCAAGTGAGAAACTAATGGTTAAATGATAAATCAACACTTGATTTATCAATCCGGCCATATCATATATGACCCCACCAAAAGCAAGCCGCCCGATCAATATACGGTATCCTATACGCGCATTTTAATCGGGTCCATGCGCATATCGCATACGCGCACCACAACGTTTCGCCTGGACCAGGAAACTCCATTGTGGGACTCTAAGACTCGTCAATACGCCGGCAGTGGGTGATGATCATATCAAGCACCCCCAAGCCGCAAGCGGTCAGCTAAACGTAACGGCCACCCGGGTATTGAGCGATCAGAAGAAAACAAGCGAACCTGCTACAACTCCCGTCGAGCCAATCGGCAACACTTCCCGTACAGTCCGGTCTCCTCGTCTGATATGTCGCATATCAAGTCTAGGGATGGTAAACGTCAGACCCCAATAACTGATAAGCCGTGCCGATGTGAGGCTCATAACGGGTCGAGAAACTACTGGTAACACTTACCAGTAAATCTCTAATCAGCCCTGGCCAGGGACTTCCCTGTTACGGCCAATCGAGTACAGTGCAACATCAACCCCCAATACCGGGAGAGACGAAACCCCTCCTATCGCTCATTGCCTCCATGCGACTCGGGACTGTACCCAAAAACCACCGTTTTGCACGCCCTCATGAACGTGGTAAGGTGGAAATCAAAGCACAGTGGGAATCACACAAGACTCTATGACGATCTCGGGTCTACAGACTAATCTGCACAAGTGTCACCTGAGAACTGCCATCTGACGTGAGGTATAATACCATCTGGGAGTTCTCGGCGAGTCCGTCCAGTGTACCCAGTCTCCACTGAGCACCCGTATACCATCTCTGATGTCAAACACCAATGGATATGGGATCATCCATCGCCCATCTCATGGGTCGAGAAGCGTATACGCTAGTCTACACTGGTATATCGATGCCCCGTCTCGATACACCCACGACTAGGGATCTTGAAGGATGTACTTATGGACTACCATGTCCCCACTAGTATGATCCTCATCATAGTCCAGGTAGTCAAGTACACATCCTAAGGGCTTTACCAACATGTAACTATAAGACAGCATAAAGAGACTAGTATACATATTAAGATAAAGAGCAACCAGATAGCATACTATCATATCGAGCAAGAAAGTCATCTCTATATATGTCCAAGCATCCAATATAATATACATCATCTGTACAATACTGGCCTCTAGGGCATACATACAACTAACAGTTTAGACTCCGGCAGTGTAAGCATCTGATGTTTTAAAGCGAGGTCAAGTATTTTCTTTGTCTTGTCCCGAGGAAAAGAGTATGCTCGACCCATTTTTCTCATGAGGGATAGATCGGAACTGCTTGGTTCCTGCTTGCGTGGCCTTTTAGCCCCGCTTCGTTGCTGTTGAGCGCCTTTTTCGCGTTTCGACTTGTTTCTACCTCTGCGTCGGGCCTTCTTTATAACAGGTTGACAAGGAGCGGCATTTTCATCTTTCACGGCCTGTTGTAGGAGACGTTGTGTTTTTTCTTTCTCGCAGATGACCATTTCGTGGTTATGGTCGTCTCGGACCTTTTGACCAGCTTCCCTTATAAGCTTGTCCATTTGTTCTTCGAACGACGGACTGGGTTCTTTTGCATCTGGAACTTTCACTGGCTCAGGATTAGCGTCCTCCCATTGAGCATCCGCTTCTTCATCGAAGTCATACATGACATAGCAGCTGTTTAGTGGCTCTCGTTTCTTTGACCGGATGTATCCAAGTCCTTTTGTCTCCATTCTCCCATTAAGCAGTTTGCGTTGAGTCCCGGGAACGTTCCAGACTTTGTCATAGAACTTGGCTTTTCGAACGGTCTGCTTGAAGGATATCCCCTGGTGTTTCAGCAGCTTTTTCAAACCTTCCGTATAATATCTGGGGAGACGGATAGGCTGAAGGCTGTCGATCGTAGGATCCGCGCCATACCAGATTTCCTTCTCCACTTTGGTTTCTTTAGAGCGGTAGAATAGAATTGCTTTTTCGCTTTCTCGCCTGGGAGGGATCTAGAACGTTCGCAGCTCTTCTACACTGTAGATATCAAGCGCATCCAGTTCCTTACGGTGTTTAAGTGGCACCATGGCGACTTGTAGACTTTGTTCTTCGTCAGCGGACGTTCGTATTGAAGGTCGAGCAGAGAATACAGCATGGATTTCATCTTCCGAGTCGCTACCAAAGATCAACGTAGGAGTGGACGGTCCTGGCTTGTTGTGTTGGGGCGGACCCGAATACACTATCTCCTCTTCCTCCTCGGTATCACTCCCGAAGACAGGGATGGTGGCGTTAGCTTTGTTGTCCGTCTTGTGACACCTTTCCGTGTCTTCGAAATCCGGTAAAAAGTATTTGGCATCTTCATATTTGCGGACTTTGTTCACGGAAAACGGATTCAGTTCTCCCGCCACGGTATACCCGAGACCATCCTTTGCATACTTCATACACTGATGTTGTGTAGAAGGGATGACGTTGTACTCGTGTAACCACGGTCGGCCGAGCAGATCATTGTAGCATGCCTTGGCGTCTATGACGTGGAACTTAATGTCCGTGACGAGTAGCCCAAAGCATAGCGTCAGTATCATAGACCCAAGAGTTCTTGATGACTGGGAGTCGAACCCGGAGATGGTGATCTTGTCCCAAGCAAGGTGCTGGACGCTCATGCAGATTTCTTTTAACACCCGCACATTGAGGAGGTTAACGGAGGATCCATTGTCGATCAAGATTTTGCCTATCTTTATATCGTGGCAGTATCCTGAGACATAAAGGGGGCGATTGTGTTCGCACGTCCCAAGGAGAAGGTCTTCATCACCAAAAGCGACATCGGCCATGTGCACTTCCTCCAATTCATCCTTCATCTTTTCCTCGGCCAGGAAAGCTTGGAATTGCTCCGGATCTTGTAGTGCCTTGACTAACGAATCTCTCGCCTTCTTTGATAGCAAAAGGGCATCAAGAATGCTGAGCTGTGAGGGTAGCTTCCTCAGATGCGCTAAGACGTTATAATCCACCTTATTCCTCTTCGGCGGGTCCTTGGCACTTAGCTCCTCCACCACTTAGTCATCTAAGACGATATCTTCAGAGGCCTTTTCTTTCCCTTTATCTTTTCTGTTTGAGGGTCCGAGATTCTTTTCAGGCAGCGTCCGATTACGCAGCCGGATATTTTCTCAAACCTTCGGCTCTTCTTCTTTTCCCGAAGTGGACTCTTTAAAGAGAGGAGCAAGTTCCAGCTCTTCATCAGAATCGCTCCCGAATGTAGGCACTTGTGACCCGCCGGTGTTAACCATGCGACAATCGCCAGTAGTTCTTTTAAGCCTTTCGGTCGTATTTCTTTGCTCCCGACGAGTTTTGCGCTTTTCCCGCTTAAAGCGTTGTCGATGAGCAACGTATCCTTGCCACCATCTATCGAAAGCTTTGCACTCTTAAGTGGGGTGCAAAACCTTCTGATGAATTAGCAATAGGAGGGGTGCATTTCTATTTCACCAGTAGTTTTTCCTTCGGAGGATGGTAGCTTCATGCCCATTGATATGGCCTTAGCAAACCTTTTCCTCATCTTGAATTGGCTTTTGTCGGTAGTGGAGGTATTTTGCTCCAGCGGGATCGTCTCAGCTCTTTCATCAAGTCGCTGGCGCTTGGCCTTTTCAAATATGACCGCCTCACGTTCTCGATCAGCTTTACTTTTCAACCGAGCTTCATTAAGGAATGCGTCAATTACTTCATCTGATAGCCCCAGAATTTTTGGTTCAGGATCTGCCCCCAGCGTTTCAATACAAGGAGTTTCCTCATCGTCCATGAACGAATGGGAAATCACATGACAGCTCGCCACATATTCTTGAGATTCATTAGATGAACTTTCTCCCTCATCTTTCTCTTGAAAGACATGATTGAGGAACTCTTGGAATGTAATGGGAGTCCGTGCCTTCTGGTTGTATTCCTCCAGCGCGTCAATTTGTTTTTGCAAGTCCGTGCGCTTGTTGCCAGGCTTCACGGGCTTCTTAGATTTCTTCTTCTTCCTTTTCGAAGATTTTGACGGCTGGTTGCGAGTACTTGGGCCACCACCATCGGTCTTTAGAGTTGGATGTGGCTTCAACATCCCCTCAATGATCTGCGGTTCTAAAGGGTTCTTCCACCTAATCGCCGGACATGTCTGAAGATCGTTTAGCATCCTCTTTGTCTTGGCCGATAATACAACCTCCCAAGGAGCTTCTTCAACGACGGAGCATGTTTCCCCCGGCGTATTCGTTCCCTTAAAGGTGTGGGGCTACGGGGGATTCACCTTCCATTTTTCAGATAACGCGAATTTGCCCTGTCTGTATTGGTTTTCAAGCCAATTTTTGAAAACATAGCAATCTTCGATTGGATGGCCCAGTACTCGATGATAAGGACAGTAATTGGGCTCATTGACATCACTTGGTTGCAAAGGACATTTTGGATCCGGCAGATTTATGAGTCGGTTGCGCAACGCCAGCTCGAATAACCTTCTCGTTTTATCGCGGGGAAAAGAGTAAGAACGTCCTAGCCTCTCCTCAAGGGCTACGTACGGACGCACATTATTTTGACGAACAACCGGCTTCGAGTCGCTCGATTGTTGTTGAGCATTAGCGACGACGATCGCTTTTCCCTTTCCTTTGTCATTTCGGGAGTCTGGCTTTGGAAGAGGGGTTTATGGCCCATCTGATCCAATTGCGCTAGTTTGTCGATCAAGGCCTGGAAGGTAGTCGGCTTGAAAAACATCATAAATTGTGAGATGGTTGCTTGCAGGTCAAGGGTTCCCACAAACATACCCACCGCGGGAGCCTCTTTAATGCGCTGCTCGCACTTTGACCATAAGTTCCGCCACCGTATAGCATATTGAACCCACGTCTCGCCTGGTTTTACCCTGGCGTTAATCAGTGCCGTCATCGGGGTGCGTTCACTGGCGCTTGCAAAACGCTGAGTAAACAGCAGCTCCATCTCTGCGAAGGTCTTGATAGAGTCGTTCGGGAGTTCAGAGTACCACTCGAACGCCGTATCTGATAAACTTCCAACAAACTGGCGAAGCAACAGCTTGTCATCACCACCGGTGTTGCCGCAGAGTGCCCTGAACTGGGCAACATGCTGGTGAAGATTGCCTGTCCACTTGTAGACATGGAACTTGGGAATTGTGTAACCTGGCGGGTACTTGATTTGATCATACCAGCTTGGATATGGCCGCCCTATTTTTACGACCTGGCCGGCTGCTTCAGCCGCATGATGAACCCGTATTTGTTGGGCTATGTACTCATCCAAATCAGCTTTGGAGATTGTATCCTCCTTAGCCGTCGACAGAGCTGGCGGAGGATTTGATGTCTCTCCCCTATCGTCTCCAAGGATGATCGGGGGATCTTCGGCCGGAGGATCTTGTTGGATCATCATCCCCACCATGTCTTGGAACAGGAGGCCCATACGTTGTATGTTGGCTGCTTGTTCAACAGCCTCTTTGTCCTTCTTCTCCAATATTCGACGAAGGAATTCGGCGTCGGTTTCTTCCTCCTGGCGTTCATCCGAGGATGTTTCAGGGTTTTCTTTTGGCCCTGTAAGTGCGGCCATAGCGTTCATCATCTCTTGGAGCTTCTGCTGCTGCTCCTGGGCTTTGGTCACTGATCGCGTAAGCGGTCGATGACCCATAGATATGCGACTGTCCTCTTTACCAGGCGCCACGTAGATGGTATGAACTACAATTCCCCCTGACTTAGGGCATTTTGGTTCACCACCTCTGATATTCATCATTGGCGTAGGGACTTTTTCTGGCCTTCTTCTCTTATGGGCCGTGGAAGTTGAGGGGGCCGTTGCTTTGGGCGCCCAAGTGACTGTCATCCTTCCCTGTTTGATCGGACGGTCTTTTTCTTTTTCCACTTTCGCCTTCTTTCGTTGAAGAGAGTGATCTGGGTCAATCACGGAGTCTTGAACCCTTCGCCAAACCTTGTATATTTTTGCGGACAGCCGTTGAGGGGGCTGTTCTTGCTTTGTTTCCGGAACTCTCTCCACGGGCGGATGAGATCTTTTCAATGTAGCGGTTGGAGAATTCTTATGTACCCTCCTCAGCAGTTCAAAGCTGTTCCCAGTTGGAACAACAGCGTTGACTTCTACCACTGGAACCGGTGGAGTTAGCCCTGAGGGGGAGTTTCCCCCTGCTTTCCTCACTCGTTGCCAATGGCGACGTCGAGCATGACGAGCCGTTGGGACTGGCTCGGAGATAGAGATAGCTTCTTTTTGCCCCCTGTCTGAATGAGGCGCCGCCGGTGTTAACCTCGTAAAGACTGAGGTTGTCTTTTGAGGGGTGATATTCAACCTGTCGAAGACGGACCCTCGAGCAGGGGCAGGAGCAGGAATCGTCAGTCTTGAAAAGACTGACTCTTTGACAGGGGAAGCCGCCTTGACGACTTCTGGAGCAGCAGTTATTGCCTTCCTTGGGACAGCCAATTTAGAGTTCTGATCCAGCCTGGCGAAAACAGAGGTTGTTGGTTTGGTAGTGGGCGACCCGTTGACAGGGGCCGTCGTAGCAGTGAGCCGGTCGAAGACCGACTTCTTGTTCACTTCCAGTGCAGGTATTGGCATAGAGAAGCTTGTAGGTGGGATCATGGTCCCGAAAAACAGGCCGGCGGTGGCCTGGGTCACCTAGTCTATCGGCAGAGCGAGGAAGGAAGCCGCTTGGGGCCCATATGCTACTCCTCCGGGAGAGGTGGAGCGTCCGTTGCAGTGGCACTTCGAGCAGTTGGTGCAGTTAGAAGCCATTGATGCTTGAGTTCTGCGCCAGGCAAAAGACCAAATCTTAGTAACTTGAAATCCAAAGGCAACCATTTAACAAACCACGATTGGTTCGCGAGGACGACACACGAAGTGTGGAGTGGAAAGAGGAAAAGGTCCCACCGGGCGTGCCAGAATCTGTTCCCCTCCGAAAGGCGGCCGACGCATTAGGACGTCTTGCCTGAGATTCGGGGCAGATGCTATTTGGTTTTATCCGTCCACCTCTCCGAAGATGCCAAGTTGATTTATGGCACCGTGTATCAAAGGTTTAGACGGATGCGGCCGATATAGCAGACTTCGTCAGATTCCCCCTCGCTTGAGGGGGTTTTGATTGTGGGGACGCTCTTCCCTGCAGGCGCAAGCCACTGCAGTTAATTACGCTACCGTATCGCGGTAGCCACTTTCTCCTTCTCCAGAATCTCACTTCGTGTCGTGTGTGTTTGTTTTGTTTGTGGTTGCCCGTGGATTGTATACGGAGACTAAGCGATATCGTCGCCCGTAGGACGTGGATTAGTCCAAATCCGTATTTACTTAGATTTGGGTTTGGTGTTTTGGTTTAAGGATACGTTAGCCGTATTTAGGCTAAGATCGACTTAAACGTTTGTTAAGGATACATTAGTCTGATTTGAGACTAAGATCAACTTAACGGGATCGTTTGGATCCGACAAAAGAGCGTTTGGGGGCTCTATTGTTTCAGTTTAGGGACATAGTGGTCCATATCCCAGTTTAGGGACGTGGGGGTCCATGTTCCAGTTTAGGGACGTGGTGGTCCATCGCCAGTTTAGGGACGTGGTGGTCTATGTTCCAGTTTAGGGACGTGGTGGTCCATCATTAGTTTAAGGACGTTTCGGTCCGACATTAGTTTAAGGACGTTTCGGTCCACGAGTTTAAGGACCCCGCAGTCCATATACGTATGTGTGTGGTCGTCGGGACCCATCACCTCTCTGACGACGTTGAATGATTACAACAACATATGTCAGAGGAGTTCAGAGATGTACCCTCGAACCGGATATAAATTGATTTAAGAGAGCAATCTTGCTCAGTCAATTTAATTTGAGGACTTACGGCCAGAATTGGGCTAAGTCCGGTTGAAAATGTTCAACATTTTATTTGCTTTTGCATTGCATTTATTTTTATTTTTATTTGGGCTCTACCCATAAAGGATGCAGAGCATCAATTTGTTTTGGGCTCTGCCCATTTATAAATGATGCAAAGCATCTACTTTGTTTGGGCTCTGCCCTTTTTTAAAATGCATAGCATTTTTTATTATTTCGTTTGGGCTCTGCCCATTTATAAATGATGCAGAGCATCAATTCTGTTTGGGCTCTGCCCTTTTTATTACGTTACAATTTAATTAGGCCTGCTTGGTCTTTTTGATTTGGGTCTGGCCCTTTAGGAAATGCATTGCATTTATCATGCGCTTTGCGCCAATCAGAGAGCGCAAGCGCTTGTAGTGTTGACACGTGTCGCGCAAGCGCAGTGCGCTGCGCTAATGCGCTGCGCCTGCGCCGTTGACACGTGGCGCGCTCTGGTGGCTTGCGCCAATCCAGGAGCGCAACAGCGCAGTTTGCAAGTGCAAGGCACTATGATTTGAGAATCTTTTAGATTCAAGAACCAATGGTTCATAAAAGAAGTGCAAAGCACTATTCGTTTTCTTGATCTAATTTAGATCAAAGAAAAACAAGTTTTTCCTTATTTCAGGAACCAAAGGTTCATAAAAAGGTGCAAAGCACTGTTCTTTATTTTGTTTTTCTTGTTTTAAAGAACCAGTGGTTCATAAGAAGTGCAAAGCACTGTTTATTATGTGAAGATCATTGATCTTGTTCTTAGATCAATGATCTATTAGAAGAAATTTCTTCTATTTTATGAAGGTTTTTTACCTTTTTCTTGAAACTTCTTCAGCGTTCTCTCTGTTTGAAGCTCTTGATTTCTTGAGAATGTTGATGCCTTTGAATTGAGGTCTAGGGTCCTTTTTATAGTGCCCATAAATTAGTTAAAGAGATCTTTCTCTGAGTGATTTGGGGAATTTTTCCCACCGTTGGATCTTTGATCCAAGGGCTTCTGTTTTACAGAAGAAAATCTTCTTGTTTTAACAAAAACAGAAAGATTTCTTTAGAATCTTGATTCTGTTTGGCGCAAATGCCCCAGCGCGTGATACGTGTCAAGTAGCGCACAGCGCAGTGCAACTGCGCTAGCGCATCTGCGCTGACACGCGTCGCGCAGCGCAGAGCGCAGCGCAACTGCGCTAGCGCATCTGCGCTGACACGCGTCGCGCAGCGCTTGCGCAACTAAAGCGTTGCTTCCTTAAATTTTGCTTTAAATAGAGCTTTGCTCTGATTAGGTGCGCTGCTTTAGGCTCTGCGCTGATGTGTCTGCGCCTGACACGTGGCGCGTTGCCCCCGGGATTTGAAGCGTTGCTTCAAAATTTGAATTTTGAATTTCCAACAGAGCTTTGCTCTGATTGGGGGAAACAGGTAGGTAGCACCGGCATTCTTTAAACCGAAGGACATCACCTTGTAGCAGAATATACCCAAAGGTGTCCTGAAGGCGGTGTGCTTCTGGTCTTCGGGATGCATCTTTATCTGATTATACCCTGACGAGCCGTCCATGAAGGAGAAAACCTCATGAGTGGACGTATTGTCTATCATCAGTTCGGTGACTGGCACTGGGAAATCGTCTTTCGGGCAAGCTTTATTGAGATCCCGGAAGTCCACGCATATGCGCACTGTCCCATTTTTCTTCATCACCGGGACGATGTTGGCGATCCATTCAGGGTATTGAACTTCCTGGATGAAGCCAGAGTCGATCAGCTTCTTGACTTCAGCATTGATACTCATCTCAAGCTCGAGCCGCATTCTTCTTGGCGCCTGTTTGACCGGCTTGACATCCGGAGATATTGCCAATCTGTGCACAGCAATTTCTGGATCTAGTCCCGGCATTTCGGAATAGTTCCACGTGAAGCAATCTTTATGCTGTAGAAGCACGTCCTTTAACGCAGCCACCCTTTTTTCAGATAGCAGCTCGCTGATGAATGTCGGTCGCGGGTCGTTCGCCGTTCCCAACTCAATTTTCTTGAGGTTATCTGCAGTGGTATGGATTCCATCTTCCAGCTCTTTTGGCGCTGGTGGAAATTCTGAGATTACCTCGTCGTTGCTGTTTTCGAAGCACCAGGAAAGGTCATCCATGTTCTCGGGCTCTTCTTTTGATATCGTTATCACGTGACAAGTACGAATTCTCTTCCAATCCCAATGTGGAACTGGTTCTTCTTCCGTGGCCTTGGGTTCGTGCTTCTGTGGCGGCGCTACCCTCTAATTGTCGGACAGAGCGAACTTGCCAAGCTGATACTGATCTTCAACCCAATTCTTGAAGGTGAAGCAGTTCTCGAGAGGGTGCCCTATCACTCGGTGATAAGGGCAATAGTCCGGGTGAGAGACTTCGCCTGCTTGTTCAGGGTGTTTGGACTCTGGCAGCGTAAGCATCTGATGTTTTATAGCGAGGTCGAGTATTTTCTTCGTCTTGTCTCGAGGAAAAGAGTACGCTCGACCCATTTTTCTCATGTGGGATAGATCGGAACCGCTCGATTTTCGCTCGCGTGGCCTGTTAGCCCCGCTTTGTTTCTGTTGAGCGCCTTTTTCACGTTTCGACTTGTTTCTGCCTTTGCGTCGAGCCTTCTTTATAACAGGTTGACAAGGAGCGGCATTTTCATCTTTCACGGCCTGTTGGAGGAGGAGTTGCATTTTGTCTTTCTCGTAGATGGCCATTTCGCGGTTATGATCATCCCGGACTTTTTGACTAGCTTCCCTTATAAGTTTGTCCATTTGTTCTTCGAATGACGGACTGGGCACTTTTGCATCTGGAACTTTCACTGGCTTAGGATTAGCGTCCTCCCATTGAGCATCCGCTTCTTCATCGAAGTCATACACGACATAGCAGCTGTTTAGTAGCTCTCGTTTCCTTGACCGGATGTATCCAAGCCCTTTTGTCTCCATTCTCCCATTAGGCAGTTTGCGTTGAGTCCCAGGAACGTTCCAGACTTTGTCATAGAACTTGGCCTTTCGAACGGTCTGCTTGAAGGATATCCCCTGGCGCTTCAATAGCTTTTTCAAGCCTTCTGTATAATATCTGGGGAGACGGATGGGCTGAAGCCTATCAAGCGTAGGATCCGCGCCATGCCAGATTTCTTTCTCCACTCTGGTTTCTTCAGAGCGGTAGAATAGAATTGCTTTTTCGCCTTCTCGCCTGGGAGGGATATAGAACGTTTGCAGCTCTTCTACATTGTAAATATCAAGTGCATCCAGTTCCTTACGGTGTTTAAGCGGCACCATGGCGACTTGTAGACTTTGTTCTTCATCAGCGGACGTTCGTATTGAAGGCCTAGCAGAGAATACAACATGGACCTCATCTTCCGAGTCACTACCAAAGATCAACGTAGGAGCATCCCGGCTTATTGTATTGGGGCGGCCCCGAATAAACTATCTCCTCTTCCTCCTCGGTATCACTCCCGAAAACAGGGATGGCGGCGTTAGCTTTGTTCTCCGGCTTGTGACACATTTCCGTGTCTTCGAAATTCGGCAAGAAGTATTTGGCATCTTCATATTTGCGGACTTCGTTCATGGAAAACGGATTCAGTTCTCCCACCACGGTATACTCGAGACCATCCTTAGCATACTTCATACACTGATGTTGTGTAGAAGAGATGATGTTGTACTCGTGTAACCACGGTCGGCCCGAGCAGAACGTTGTAGCTTGTCTTGGCGTCTATGACGTGGAACTTAATATCCGTGACGAGTAGCCCAAAGCATAGCGTCAGTATCACAGACCCAAGAGTTCTTGATGATTGGGAGTCGAACCCGGAGATGGTAATCTTATCCCGAGGAAGGTGCTGGATGCTCATGCAGATTTCTTTTAACACCCGCACATTGAGGAGGTTAACGGAGGATCCATTGTCGATCAGGATTTTGCCTATCTTTATATCATGACAGTATCCTGAGACATAAAGGGGGCGATTGTGTTCGCACGTCCCAAGGAGGAGGTCTTCATCACCAAAAGCGACATCGGCCGTGTGCACTTCCTCCAATTCATCTTTCATCTTTTCTTCAGCCAGGAAAGCTTGGAATTGTTCCGGATCCTGTAATGCCTTGATTAATGAATCTCTCGCCTCCTTTGATAGCAAAAGGGCGTCAAGAATGCTGAGCTGCGAGGGTAGTTTCCTCAAATGCGCTAATACGTTGTAATCCACCTTATTCCTCTTCGGCGGGTCCTTGGCACATAGCTCCTCCACAACTTGGTCATCTAAAACGATATCTTCAGAGACCTTTTCTTTCCCTTTATCTTTTTTATTTGAGGGCCCGAGATTCTTTTCGGGGAGCGTCCGATTACACAGCCGGATATTTTCGCAAACCTTCGGCTCTTCTTCTTTTCCCGAAGTGGACTCTTTAAAGAGAGGGCCAAGCTCCAGCTCTTCATCAGAATCACTCCCGAATGTAGGCACCTGTGATCCCCCGGCGTTAACCATGCGACAATCACCGGTAGTTCTGTTAAACCCTTCGGTCATATCCTTCCGCTCCTGATTGGATTATTTTCCGATTGTGTTGTGTTTTGAGAAAATGGATTTTAGAAATCACAACCAAAAATAATTTGACCGCAATCAACTACGGTGTCGGATGTAGCGCGTTAGTAAGTTGCGGATCGTCCACAGGGAAAGTGAGTTCCGTTCAATTCTTGAATTAGATGAGTTGAAAATTTAGGGCAAAGAAAAGAAAACAATTCATGATTTGTAATTGTAGATCAAAAAGTAAGAAAAATCTAGATCTAAAAGAAACATTAAAGAGCAAGAATAGGGATGAGAGATAATTTCCAACCAACAATCAAGACTAGAAGTAAGGCTCGTAGGAGTAGATCGGATCTATAGATGTGATGAGATCTAAAGATTACTAATTCTTATCCATTAATGAATTGATACTAGATCGATGCAAATTCATCGAGGGTTAAGGATCTTTGCGAGAAAACTAGGGATTCCGCAACTCATCCTTTGTCCTTTCGATGGATCGCATTCAAATTCTAGCTTCTAATCAATCAAATGTTTAATAGTTGTTCCCTAGTTTCGAGTGATCACGATCAAGAAAGCATCATCTCGAAGCTAGGTTATTAATCATTTGATTAACTAGAATTTCCAAACATTATAGGATTTAAGAATTGTAAAAATATCTAAATCATCATCATCTAAAGATCGTCACAACTCCTACACGAGCGGAGATTACTCAAACATCATGATCACAAACACAATCACAAATTGAATTCTAATCATTATGCTTGAATTAAAAGAGAAGCAAGAATATAGAAAATTCACCTTTATTTATCGACAAATTTCGTTACAACTCTCTTGAATTTACAAAAGGAAGGAACTAGATCGTCGATTTCGGCTTCGCTCGGCTCCTTGAGTCGCGGATCGGCGTGGATCTCTTGCTCCGTTGGAAATCCGGCGTCGCTTGCTAAAGGTTGAAGGCTTTCTTATTCAAATTGATCTCGGGATCTTGATCTTGATTTTGAATTGGAGATGGGAATTTGAATTTGGCACAAGCTTTTTTCACTAAACTTGTGGGTAGAAGATGATGATAATTCTTGAACAATTTCCCCTCTAGATTTAGGGTCCCTTTTATAGACTTTCCAAATTTTAAATCTAGAATTGAAATTTGAATTCCCCCCACAAGTTAGTTAGCACCAAATTTAAATTTCCCTCCAAAAAGTTTGTTGAGCCTTTAAATTTGAATTTCCCTCCTAAAAGTTTGTTGAGCCGAGCCTTCTAGATGTGCCACGTGGAGCTTCTGGGGTCTTCTGGAAGCTTTGGCCGTTGCAATTAGCCATGTGATGAAATTTGAGCAAATGATCCCTTAATAGGGCCGCGGAACCGCCGCGCCAATGGGGCTTGGGCCGCGGATCCGCGGCCCTTTTGTGGACTTGGAGCTTTAGGTTTCTGCTGTGGGCTGGTGATGATATATGGGCCTTATTCTGATGCTTGTATTTTTATTTGGCCTTTCTGTATTGCTCCAGATCTTTAGCCTTTGAATTGGTGTGTCTTTTATTAGTTCATTTCCCAATTAGGCCCTGCTTCTGGAATTTCCTGCACAATTTCACCGAGACAAGAGTTGCGAAATACAAGGATGATGCGATGCCATGAAACACACACAATTTCCCTAAAAGTGCTGGTTTTAGTGTACAGTACAAATAATCCAATATTTTACATGTGTTTTGCAAATATGAGTGATATGAATACCGGATAGCTTTACTTGACTGCAAAAGGTAGGGAAATTGCCGTGTTAGAAATACAGTGTTTTCGACTGATCAAATTCCCCCAAACTTATTTTCGATCGTCTCGATCGAACAGTTTTATTAAAAAGAGAAGGAGAAAATAAAGAAAGAGAAAAGCACACTTTCGTAGGCAACACGATTGCACTGAGCACGTGCAACAAGCCTTTAAACCTCTAGGTGTCCCTAGTAGGAGGAGTGTTGTCTCCTGAGGGTTTTCAGCGGATTGCACCCACAAAATCCAATAATAAAAGGAAGATCATGAATATTACATTTAAAGACAAGAATTGTAAAAGAAAAGCCTTGAAAAATTAGGGTTTCCAACTAAGCTAGCTTTTCGGTTGTCATGAGCCCTATCTTAATGGTCATGAAAAGATGTTAGAAATCACGTCCTCCCTCAATAAAACATCGTCTTATTTTTCATTCCTATCTGTCTTCCAAACATCGATCATATAATCCTGCGTGTGTGTAAAGACATCCCTACACCCGGAGAATTCAATTCAAGCTATCATACTCTTGCCCATCAACCTCAGTACTTCTTGATAAACGAGATTGCTCACACACTTTTATGCGACCGTTAATACTTATTGAGGTACTAACCGACCGATTACTAATGTGCTTGCTAACTTGGTGTATTTTCCTCATCTTGCACCACCTCAAGCATAGCAGTGACTCCCAGACCAATTGGCCTTAGGGCACTAGGTGAAGAAGCACCCTTTTGCTATATATTTTTTATTGCCCTCGGTGATAACAAAACCAGTATCCATTTTTCTCACCACTTTAAAACAAAATTTTTTCTTTTCATACTTTTGGCTTTAAGACAAGAGCATTTCAAGGTATCCTCTACTATCCCAGGCTTTAAGATGTGTGTAAGTGCGAATAGCAGGGTATCAACGTTCAAAATGTTTGGCTTCCAGAATAGAAACTATTTTTCAGACTTATTTTTATCCTCAGATTAGTGACGTCCTTCATCTTACTAACCCTTGGGACAACGGCTCATAACTACTTATTACTAGTTCGTATAAGAAAACTTCTAATTTTTGTCAGTTTTCTTAATTTTTTCTAATCTCATGGATGTAATTGTTCACTATCTAATCTTTTATTATCATAAATATTAAAATATTTTTATATTTTGAATAATTTTCAATTTTTCTGAGTTTTGAAATTTTTTAAATTTTTATAGATTTTCAAAGAAATGGGTTTTGAAAAGCTATTTACAAAAATTTTCAAAACCAAAAGAAAAATATTTACACAAAATTTTTTTATGGGTTTTGAAATTTTTTTTGATTTTTATGGTTTTTAAAGAAATGTTTTGTGCTTATGCAAATGATATGCACATGATGCAAAACTAAGCACAAACCTCCCCCAAACTTGTTTTCAACAGTGTCCTCACTGTTGCCATCCGCTATATCTACAAAAACCTGTAAGCCTGGGAGGAATTTATTAGTTGGGGAAAAATATATAAGTCAAGACCCTCCCCCAAACTTATTCTTGGATTAAAATTTTTGTAAAAATTTTCTTTCCAAGAGCCAGAAAAAATGTTCCCCCCCCCAAACTTAAGTTATGCAATGTTAAGCTTTAAAAATCACATGAGGGGGTCAAGAATCATTGGTCGATGCCAAGCTTTGCAAAGACCGAAGATCAACACCAACCATTCAAAAATTTTATCAATGCAGTGCTCGGGTTGGTGGAAGAAGAAGTGGGGAAAGGGTAAGGGGTGGAAGAGAGTGTGTGTGCGTCTCATTTTGGAGAGACGAAGCAGTGAATGCGATGGATTACTCGCATTCTTTTTACAGTTCAGAGGAAGGGGTGGAGGTTCAATTTCAGTGATTGGAACATGATTCATCTCAACACCCGTGTTATTCAGAAATGCGAGTTCATCAGCGAAGATCTCCTCAAAAGTTTCATCAATATCCCGAAGAATAATGTCATCACAAAGTGCGGGGTGATCTTCAGACTCTAAAAGCAGTTCATAATCAGTGTTAGTTGTTGACCCGGACATCTCGGTGGAAGAGTCCGTATGTGTATGATACATAGTTGGGTCAAACAACAACGTATGAAAAGAGTCAAGATCGGTATCAGGAGGATCATCAAATTCGCTGCTGTCGATATCCATTGAGTCGACAGAACAGACATGAGCAGTAGGTTCGGAGGGTACACTTCCAATCTTGTAAATGTTCAGCTCTATTGACCTATTCCCAAAGGATAAGGTCATAGAGCCATTTCGACAGTTGATTATTGCATTGGAAGTGGCCAAAAAGGGGCGACCTAAAATCACCGGAATTTGATTCCGGGGGTTCGCTACAGGCTGTGTATCAAGTACAATAAAATCCACAGGGAATACGAATTCCCCGATTTTTATTAACACATCCTCCAGTTCACCCCTAGGTTTGGTGATTGATCGGTCAGCCATCTGGAGAGTGCAATGGGCTGGTTTCAACTCTCCGATCCCTAATTGCTCATAGACTGAGAAAGGAAGCAGGTTAACACTGGCGCCAAGGTCTAAAAGAGCACGATTGATGTATTTATCCCCAATAGAAATCGATATCGTAGGACATCCTGGGTCCTTACGTTTCTTTGGTAGCGGAGGGATAAAAGCAGTGCTAATGCTATTAGACATGAAGACCTTCTTTGGCACTTGAGTCTTCCTCTTCCTAGTGCACAAGTCCTTAAGAATTTTCGCATAAGCGGGGACTTGTTGAATGGCATCTAGGAGAGGGATGTTGATGTTAACTTGCTTGAACATGTCCATAATCTTCTCCCTATGTGGACTCGATGTGTTAGCCCTTAACCGGTTCGGGTAAGGTGCTTTAGCAATGAGCGCTGGGTCCATCATAGGAGAAGGAAGTGTGTGTGGCCCCGATCCCAAAATAGAAGTAGGGATCGTCTGTGGAGGAGTAAAAGAGGTGGGCTGAGGTGTTGAGCCTAGAGGGAAATGGAGAATAGGCTCGTGAGAAGACGGTGGGGTAGAAGAACAAGAATCAGAAGCAGAAGTGTGTGTGTGAGGGAAGGTTTCAGCCGGGGTGTTGATAGGATCATCAATATCATCAACTTCTTCCCCAACATGGTTATCCAGCACTCTCCTAGATCTCAACGTGGTGATTGCATTCACATGATGTGAATAGCCAGGATTGGGTACAGGTTGAGCTGGGAGTTTCCCTTTTTCTCTTGCACTCATTTCGGCCTTAAGTCGTGCAATCTCAGCTTCCATCGTTTTGATACTCTCAGCTTGGGACGCTGAGTTTTTCTTTATCTCACCAACAGAAGACTTAACCTCAGCCGACACATCCATGAAATTTGACATAAGTGATTTCATGGTTTGAGCGAATTGAGAGAATTCGTCAGAACAGGTCGACTGCATAGGATTAGAAGGTGCAGGAGTGTTGACCTGGTTTTGGAAATTTTGTGACTGGTAGGGGTGCTGGGTGAGTTGAAATGGTTGCTGTTGTGGTGGAGGGACCCGTTGGAATTGATTCGGGTTTGGAACCGTGTTTTGGGACTGGTTCCAGGCAAAATTCGGGTGATTCCTCCAACCCTGATTGTATGTGGAAGAAAAAGGGTCATTTCCAGGTCTTTGAAATGCGGTATTGGTATGCTCGAGACCTCAAAACTGGGAGTTTAATGGACATTCTTCCGTTAAGTGAGAAGGATCAGAACAGCACCCACAAACGGTTTTGGGGAGTGACATTGGGTTTAGGGAGGCTGCTAGGAATTTGTGTTCCATAGCGTCGAGCTTCTTTTGCATTGCTGCCATCTCAGCTCGAACACCTATGGACACGTCTATTTGGTGTACGCCACCCCTACTCGATGGTTGGGTTCCAGTCTCCCACTGAAGTGACTTTTCAGCGAACTCTTCTAAAAATTTCCATGCTTCCCCATCATCCTTGGTCATAAAGGTTCCTTGACACATGTTTTCAAGGTTTTGTTTAGTGGTAGGGTTACTGCCCTCATATATGATTCGGCAAAGTTCCCATCTCGGGATGCCGTGATGTGGGCATTGAACCAAAAGATCCTTGAATCGGTCAAAGTATTTTGAAAATGGTTCAGACGGAAGCTGGGAGAATTGATAGAGTTCACTACGGATTCGAGCTGTCTTTTGCATCGGGTAAAATTTCTTAAGGAATGCCGCAACGAATTCTTCCCAATTCGTGATGGAGTGTGCGGTGGTGTTATATAGCCACTTCTCGGCTAAATCGCACAAGGTAAATGGAAGAAGTCGTAGACGCATGGCATCCACAGAAAGTTGTGATGTACCCATCATTGCGCATACGTTTTCAAATTTGGTAATAAAAACGTACGCGTCTTCAGTCTCGAGACCGTGGAATTTGGGTAGAAGGTTGATGTACTGGGGCTTGATCTCAAAGTTATCCCCGTTGGCTGGTGGAATGGATAAACAGGTGGAAAGGGGGCCTCGTGTTGGGTAGCACCTCTCTTGGAGAGAGATGCGGGGTGGAATCTGCGCACCAACGGACGGCGGCAGAGTAGCGGCAAAGAGGTTTGATGGAGACTGATCCATCGGTGTGGGTGTGGTAGGAGGTAAAAGAAAGGTAAATGGAGAAATACCGACTTCGGAGTCGATCGAGGGGACGCGGACAAGACGGGCACTAGAATCCCGTGTCCAACCTATCTTGTACTAAAAGGGGTTAGTACAAGTGGCAGCGTGATTTATAATTAGGGGAATGAAGTGAGTGTGGTGTTTGTTTTGAAAAATGATACGGATTTTGAAAATCTGATGCAACAAGCAAGACCCTAAAAATCTATGGTCACCTAGGTCCAATCTCTAGACCGCTCCTAACTGCCAGAAGACAAGACGCAGGATAGAATCCTCCACTGCCTCTTTGTCCCTCCTGTGGCCAGGTAAGTGTCAGGTAAGTGGGAGGTTCTCCACTACGTAAGTAGTGGGCCTAATTAAGTAACCACTAGCCTTTGTCACACTTTCCTAGGCACCACAAGAGAAACGCGGATAAGCAATGAATTACCCACGGCCTTCTTCTGTCCTAAGTGAGCGCGACGGTCCTTAGAGTCATCTCTAGATATTTTTTAATTAATGAGGGTAATGCGGATGCAGGTTTGTGATTTTTGGGGCCTAGGAAGGGTAATGAACTCCCTACCTAATCTGGATTTGGCCGTGCCCCTTAATTTCCGTATTAGTTATGCAAACAACCACAAAATCAAAAACAAGCACACTTTATTTTGCTTTTTGCGCGCAGCGATTATTTGCAAAGAAACCTGCAACAAATTGTTAGTTGGAGCAGATTTTAGAGAGGAGATAAGAAAGTTAGAAATTACCTGCTAAAAATTTTACAGAGAAGCCATTAATAGGCCGCGCTTCCGCCGCATAAGTCCTCTAATGCCGCTCTTCCGCCGCGCCTTAAGCTCCTCTCTGCACTGAAAAATTTGGTACTGTTCCACTTCAACTCCTGAGCTCTCTGGAATTCTCCAAATAATTTTCCAATTTCACAGCAAGCTCCAGATCTCCTTGCAATTAACCACAACAACACGTATTAGTATTTTGCGCGAGTTTTGATCTAAAAAAATATTGATGGAATAAACTTTTCAACTCAAATTTCAAAAAATGAACAAATAGCACACGATCCCCGGCAACGGCGCCATTTTGATTGGATTATTTTCCGATTGTGTTGTGTTTTGAGAAAATGGATTTTAGAAATCACAACCAAAAATAATTTGACCGCAATCAACTACGGTGTCGGATGTAGCGCGTTAGTAAGTTGCGGATCGTCCACAGGGAAAGTGAGTTCCGTTCAATTCTTGAATTAGATGAGTTGAAAATTTAGGGAAAAGAAAAGAAAACAATTCATGATTTGTAATTGTAGATCAAAAAGTAAGAAAAATCTAGATCTAAAAGAAACATTAAAGAGCAAGAATAGGGATGAGAGATAATTTCCAACCAACAATCAAGACTAGAAGTAAGGCTCGTAGGAGTAGATCGGATCTATAGATGTGATGAGATCTAAAGATTACTAATTCTTATCCATTAATGAATTGATACTAGATCGATGCAAATTCATCGAGGGTTAAGGATCTTTGCGAGAAAACTAGGGATTCCGCAACTCATCCTTTGTCCTTTCGATGGATCGCATTCAAATTCTAGCTTCTAATCAATCAAATGTTTAATAGTTGTTCCCTAGTTTCGAGTGATCACGATCAAGAAAGCATCATCTCGAAGCTAGGTTATTAATCATTTGATTAACTAGAATTTCCAAACATTATAGGATTTAAGAATTGTAAAAATATCTAAATCATCATCATCTAAAGATCGTCACAACTCCTACACGAGCGGAGATTACTCAAACATCATGATCACAAACACAATCACAAATTGAATTCTAATCATTATGCTTGAATTAAAAGAGAAGCAAGAATATAGAAAATTCACCTTTATTTATCGACAAATTTCGTTACAACTCTCTTGAATTTACAAAAGGAAGGAACTAGATCATCGATTTCGGCTTCGCTCGGCTCCTTGAGTCGCGGATCGGCGTGGATCTCTTGCTCCGTTGGAAATCCGGCGTCGCTTGCTAAAGGTTGAAGGCTTTCTTACTCAAATTGATCTCGGGATCTTGATCTTGATTTTGAATTGGAGATGGGAATTTGAATTTGGCACAAGCTTTTGTCACTAAACTTGTGGGTAGAAGATGATGATAATTCTTGAACAATTTCCCCTCTAGATTTAGGGTCCCTTTTATAGACTTTCCAAATTTTAAATCTAGAATTGAAATTTGAATTCCCCCCACAAGTTAGTTAGCACCAAATTTAAATTTCCCTCCAAAAAGTTTGTTGAGCCTTTAAATTTGAATTTCCCTCCTAAAAGTTTGTTGAGCCGAGCCTTCTAGATGTGCCACGTGGAGCTTCTGGGGTCTTCTGGAAGCTTTGGCCGTTGCAATTAGCCATGTGATGAAATTTGAGCAAATGATCCCTTAATAGGGCCGCGGAACCGCCGCGCCAATGGGGCTTGGGCCGCGGATCCGCGGCCCTTTTGTGGACTTGGAGCTTTAGGTTTCTGCTGTGGGCTGGTGATGATATATGGGCCTTATTCTGATGCTTGTATTTTTATTTGGCCTTTCTGTATTGCTCCAGATCTTTAGCCTTTGAATTGGTGTGTCTTTTATTAGTTCATTTCCCAATTAGGCCCTGCTTCTGGAATTTCCTGCACAATTTCACCGAGACAAGAGTTGCGAAATACAAGGATGATGCGATGCCATGAAACACACACAATTTCCCTAAAAGTGCTGGTTTTAGTGTACAGTACAAATAATCCAATATTTTACATGTGTTTTGCAAATATGAGTGATATGAATACCGGATAGCTTTACTTGACTGCAAAAGGTAGGGAAATTGCCGTGTTAGAAATACAGTGTTTTCGACTGATCAGCTCCCGACGAGTTTTGCGCTTCTCCCGCTTAAAGCGTTGTCGATGAGCAACATATCCTTGCCACCATCTATCGAAAGCTTTGCACTCTTCAGTGGGGTGCGAAATCTTCCGATGATACAAGCAATAGGAGGGGTGCATTTCCACTTCACCGGTGATACTTCCTTCAGAGGATGGTAGCTTCATGCCCATTGATATGGCCTTAGCAAACCTTTTCCTCATCTTGAATTTGCTTCTGTCCGTTGTGGATGTATTTTTCTCCAGCGGAAGTATCTCAACTCTTTCATCAAGTCGCCGGCACTTGGCCCTTTCAAATATGACCGCCTCGCGTTCCCGATCAGCTTTACTTTTTAAGAGAGCTTCATTGAGGAATGCGTCAATTACTTCATCCGATGGCCTCAGAATTTTTGGTTCAGGATCTGCCCCCAGCGTTTCAGTACAAGGAGTCTCCTCATCATCCATGAACGAATAGGAAATCACATGACAGCTCGCCACATATTCTTCAAATTCATCAGATGAACTTTCTCCCTCATCTTCCTCTTGAAAGACATGATTGAGGAACTCTTGGAATGTAATGGGAGTCCATGCCTTATGGTTGTATTCCTCCAGCGCGTCAATTTGTTTTTGCAAGTCCGTGCGCTTGTCGCCAGACTTCACAGGCTTCTTTGATTTCTTTTTCTTCTTCTTTGAAGATTTCGACGGCTGGTTGTGAATGCTTGGGCCACCACCATCGGTCTTTGGAGTTGGACGCGGCTTCAACATCCCCTCAATGACTTGCGGTTCCAACGGGTTCTTCCACTTGATCGCTAGGCATGTCTGAAGATCGTTCAACATTCTCTTTGTCTTGGCTGATAATACAACCTCCCAAGGAGCTTCTTCAACGACAGAGCATGTTGCCCCCGGCGTATTCATCCTTTTAGAGGTGTGAGGCTGTAGGGGATTCACCTTCCATTTGTCAGATAACGCGAACTTGCCCTGTTGGTACTGGTCTTCAAGCCAATTTTTGAAGACATAGCAATCTTCAATTGGATGACCCAGTACTCGATGATAAGGACAGTGGTTGGGCTCATTGACATCATTTGGTTGCGACGGACGTTTTGGATCCGGCAGATTTATGAGTCGTTGTGCAACGCCAGCTCGAATAACCTTCTCGTTTTATCTCGGGGAAATGGGTAAGAACATCCTAGCCTCTCCTCAAGGGCTACGTACGGACGCATATTATTTTGACGAACAATCGGCTTCGAGTTGCTCGGTTGTTGTTGAGCATTAGCGACAATGATCGCTTTTCCCTTCCCCTTGTCATTTCAGGAGTCCGGCTTTAGAAGAGGGGGTCTATGGCCCATCTGATCCATCTGTGCTAGCTTGTCAATCAAGGCCTGGAAGGTAGTCGGCTTGAAAAACATCATAAATTGCGAGATGGTTGCTTGTGGATCAAGGGTTCCCACAAACATATCCACCGCGGGAGCTTCTTCAATGCGCTGCTCGCACTTCGACCATAAGTTCCGCCACCGTATAGCATATTGAACCCATATCACGCCTGGCTTTACCCTGGCGTTAATCAGTGCCGTCATCGGGGTGCGTTCACCGGCGCTTGCAAAACGCTGAGTAAACAACAGCTCCATCTCCGCGAAGGTTTTGATAGAGTCGTTCGGGAGCTCAGAGTACCACTCGAACGCTGTATCTGATAAGCTTCCAACAAACTGGCGAAGCAACAGCTTGTCATCACCGCCGGTGTTGCCGCAGAGCGCCCTGAACTGAGCAACATGCTGGTGAGGATTGCCCGTCCCCTTGTAAACATGGAATTTAGGAATTGTGTAGCCGGGCGGGTACTTGATTTGATCGTACCAACTTGGATATGGTCGTCCTATTTTTACGACCTGGCCAGCTGCTTCAGTCGCATGGTGAACCCGTATTTGCTGGGCTATGTACTCGTCCAAGTCAGCTTTGGAGATTGTATCCTCCTTAGCCATTGACAGAGCTGGCGGAGCATTCGACGTCTCTCCCCTATCGTCTTCAAGGATGATCGGGGGATCTTCGGCCGGAGGATCTTGTTGGATCATCATCCCCACCATGTCTTGGAACAGGAGGCCCATACGCTTTATGTTGGCTGCTTGTTCAGCAGCCTCTTTATCCTTCTTCTCCAATATTCGACGAAGGAATTCGGCGTCGGTTTCTTGCTCCTGGCGCTCATCCGAGGATGTTTCAGGGTTTTCTTTTGGCCCTGTAAGTGCGGCCATAGCGTTCATCATCTCTTGGAGCTTCTGCTGTTGCTCCTGCGCTTTGGTCACCGATCGCGTGAGCGGTCTATGACCTGTTGATATGCGGCTGTCTTCTTTACCAGACGCCATATAGACGGTATGAACTACCATGCCCCCAGACTTAGGGCGTTTGGGTTCACCACCTTTGATATTCGCCACAGGTGTAGGGACTTTCTCTGGCCTTCTTCTCTTATGGGCCGTTGAAGTTGAGGGGGCCGTTGCTTTGGGCACCCAAGTGGTCGTCAACTTTCGTTGCTTGATCGGGGGATTTTCTTCTTGCCGACCTTTCGACTTCTTCTGTTGGCAAGAGAAATTAGGATCAATCACAGATTCTCGGACTCGTCGCCACGTCTTGTAGATCTTGGAGGACAGCGATTGAGGAGACCGCTCCGGCTTTTCTGCTTCCACGGTAGTCTCTACTGGTGGAGGAGATCTTTTGAGCACCGCAGTTGGCGAGTTTCTGCGTACCCTGTTCAGTAGCTCGAAGCTGTTCCCAGTTGGAACAGCAGCGTTAACTTCCACCGTTGGAGCTGGCGGAGTCATCCCAGAAGGGGAGTTGCCCCCAGTCTTCCTTATCCGGCGCCAGTGGCGTCGTCGGGCGCGACGAGTTGTCGGTATTGGCTCAGAGACAGAAACAGCCTCTTCTTGTCCCCGGTTCAGGTGTGGAGCTATTGCCGGCGTCAGCCTATTGAAGACTGATGTCTTTTGAGCAGCAGGAGCGGGAGTGGGAGTTGAGACGATCAATCTTGTAAAGACCGACCTCTTAGCAGGAGAAGCCGCCTTGACAACTTCAGGAATAGGTTTGGTTACTCTTTTTGGAACAACCTTTTCTGGGACCGCAAGCTTCATTGTGGGCCCGCAGGAGTTTTGGCCCAGTCTGGAGAAGACCGAGGCGCTGGTGTTGGGCGACCCGTTGATAGGGGCCGCAGTAACTATAAGTCGATCGAAGACCGACTTCTTAAGAGCTTCTGGTACGGGCACAGAGGTGCTGAAGCTTGTTGGCGGAAGCATGGTTCCAAAAAACAGCCCTGTGGTGGCTTGAGTAATCTGCTCCACGGGCATCGTGAACAAAGAGGCCGCTTGGGGCCCGTAGGTTATGCCCCCAGTTGAGGCAGGACGCGAGTTGCAGCTGCAGTTGGAGCACTTCGAACAGGTAGAGGCCATCGATGCTTGATTTCTGCGCCAGGCAAAAGACCAAATCTTAGTAACTTTAAAATCCAAAGGCAACCATTAACAAACCGCGATTCGTTCGTGAATACGACACATGAAGTATGAAGTGGAAAGAGGAAAAGGTCCCACCGGGCGTACCAGAATCCGTTCCCCTCCGAAAGACGCGACAGAGACGCGGTGAACGTCTTACCTGAGATTCGGGGCAGATGCTATATGGTTTTATCCGTCTACCTCTCCGAAGATGCCAAGTTGATTTATGGCACCGTGTATCGGAGGTTTAGACGGATGCGGCCGATGTAGCAGACTTCGTCAGATTCCCCCTCGTTTGAGGGGTTTTTTGATTGTGGGGACGCTCTTCCCTGCAGGCGCAAGCCCCTGCATTTAATTATGCTACCGCATCGCGGTAACAACTTTCTCCTTCTCCAGAATTTCACTTCGTGTCGTGTGTGTTTGTTTTGTTTGTGGATGCCCATGGATTGAATACGGAGACTGTTTATTCGTCGCCCGTAGGACGTGGATCAGTCAAAATCCGTATTTACGTAGATTTGGGTTTGGTGTTTTAGTTTAAGGATACGTTAGCCATATTGAGGCTAAGATCAACTTAAACGTTCGTTAAGGATACGTTAGTCTGATTTGAGACTAAGATCAACTTAACGGGATCGTTTAGATCCGACAAAAGAGCATTTGGGAGCTCTATTGTTCCAGTTTAGGGACGTAGTGGTCCATAGGTAGTTTTAAGGACGTTGCGGTCCATTGCCAGTTTAGGGACATGGGGGTCCATATTCCAGTTTAGGGACATGGTGGTCCATAGGTAGTTTTAAGGACGTTGCGGTCCATTGCCAGTTTAGGGATCGTTTAGATCCGACAAAAGAGCGTTTGGGCTCTATTGTTCCAGTTTAGGGACGTAGTGGTCCATCGCCAGTTTAAGGACATGGTGGTCCATATTTAGTTTAAGGACGCTTGAGTCCGTGGGTTTAAGGACCCCAAAGTCCGTGTTTTAGTTTAAGGACGCATAAGTCCGCGGGTTTAAGGATCCCACAATCCGTGTTTTAGTTTAAGGACGCTTAAGTCCATAAGTTTAAGGACCCCACAGTCCGTGTTGATGTGTGATTGTCGGGACCCGTCGCCTCTCTGACGTTGTTGAAGGATTACAACAATAGGTGCAGAGGAGTTCGGAGATGTACCCTCGAACCGGTCGTAAATTGATTTAAGAGAGCAGCTGTGCTCAGTCAATTTAATTTGAGGACTTATGGCCATGATTGGGCTAAGTCCAGTTGAAAAATATTCAACGCCTTTATTTGTTTTTGGTCTATTAGACCTGTGCTAGGGCTTTGCCCATGTTTAAATAATGCATTGCATTACTTTTTATTTTTGTTTGGGCTCTACCCATAAAGGATGCAAAGCATCAATTTGTTTTGGGCTCTGCCCATTTATAAATGATGCAGAGCATCAGTTTTACTTGGGCTCTGCCCATTTATAAATGATGCAGAGCATCAATTTTACTTGGGCTCTGCCCTTTTATAAAAGATGCAGAGCATCAATTTTACCTGGGCTCTGCCCATTTATTGCTTTGCAATTTATTTTGGCCTACTAGGTCTTTTTGATTTGGGCCTGGCCCTTTAGCAAAAGAAATGCATTGCATTTGTCAGGCACTTTGCGCCAATCAGAGAGCGCAAGCGCTTGTGGTGATGACACGTGTCATGCAAGCGCAGTGCGCTGCGCTTGCGCTGCTGACACGTGGCGCGCTGTGGTGAGTTGCGCCAGTTTCAGAGAGCAAGGCTCTATTTCCGCATAACGCAAATGGTTCAGATGCTGACACGTGGCGCTCTCTGGTGGCTTGCGCCAACCCAAGAGCGCAACAGTGCAGTTTTGCAAGTGCAAGGCACTATTAACTTGAGAATCTTTTAGATTCCAGAACCAATGGTTCATAAAAAAGTGCAAAGCACTGTTTGTTTTCTTGATCTAATTTAGATCAAAGAAAACAAATTTCTCTTGTTTTTCTTATTTCAGGGAACCAGTGGTTCATAAAAAAGTGCAAAGCACTTATTATTGTTTATTTTTCTTCTTATCGAAGATCCTTGATCTTGTTCTCAGATCAATGATCTGTTCATAAGAGAATTTTCTCTTTTTTTTCTAAAGGTTTTTACCTTTTTGTTCTTAAGGAATTCTCTCCAATTCTTCAGAGTTCTCAATGATGATGTTGATGCCTTTGAATTGAGGTTTAGGGGTCTTTATATAGTGCCCATACATTTGTTAAAGAGATCTTTCTCTGAGTGATTTGGGGAATTTTCCACACTGTTGGATCTTTGATCCAAGGGCTTCTGTTTTACAAAAGGCAATCTTCTTATTTTAACAAGAACGGAAAAATCTTGCTAGAATTTAATTCTGTTTGGTGCAAACGCCCCAGTGCATGACACGTGTCAAGCAGCGCACAGCGCAGCGCAACTGCGCTTGCGCATCTGCGCTGACACGTGTCGCGCAGCGTACAGCCCAGCGCAACTGCGCTAGCGCATCTGCGCTGACACGTGTCGCGCAGCGCATGGCCCAGCACATCTGCGCTTGCGCATCTGCGCTGACACGTGTCACGCAGCGCTTGCGCAACTGAAGCGTTGCTTCCTTTAATTTCGTTTTAAATAGAGCTTTGCTCTGATTGGGCGCGCTGCCTTGGACGCTGCGCTGATGTATCAGCTTTAGACGCATGGCGCGTTGCGCGCAGCACAAAGAATCTGAAGCGTTGCTTCGAATTTTGAATTTTGAAATTCAAACAGAGCTTTGCTCTGATTGGGGAAACAATAACATATGCAGGTAATCGCAGGAATGTACGTACAGCATGAATCTAAGATATGCAATTTACAGTAATAACAAGTCATGTGAACGCAGAATAATGGAAAGTACACTAGCAGGTACAATCAATATGTGAAGCAATAATAACATGACAATAGTATGCAATAATCATGCAATAGGGATATGAGAATGTAGATATACAGCAATCATAAAGGGTACACTAACAAGTACTACCAATATATGAAACCGTGCATAAGTGAAAAGGTATGAGGTAGGGAGTGAAATATGTCATCCCACGGAATCCTGTCATCGTGGTAGGATCACAATCCATCAAGACACTCAAATCCCAATTTCTTCAAATCAGCCCCCACGTTGGGCTCTCACATCATATAAGTCTCATATCTCCTCAATGTACAATATCGAGTAATCTCATATATCCCGAATGTACAAATCAGTAATCCCATATGTATGTCCAATATCCAATATCAATGAATCACCTAATATCCCAAATCAAAATCTCAAGTAAGATTCTAGCATCCTAATTATATATATATATATATGCAAAAATAAATATGATGGGGTCAATACACATATATTAGCGTCCCATTCCACTAATATTTGTGTAAGGGTATATACAACAACGGCTAAATCCCATGTTATATATACAAAGGTGTTTAAAGGAAATATCATTAAAACAATGTCCCAAGTATCGACACAGAAATTCTGATAGGTACGTATCATACGCTATCCCGAAAGCACGAGTGCCTAGCTCTGACCCTCGCCTTTTGACGTATGCATGCGTGCATAACTCCCAACGGTATCTCCATGATCCCCGCCGAGTCATTGGTACTGTCACCGGTAGGTACTCGCCCGCCTCCAGGCTCAATCGGCAAAGTCCATCGATCATCTTGCCGAGGGGAACCATATCGGGCCCCACCATGTACCCTCATATGGCAACCACACCTCGTATGGAGTATATAATCAGAACCGATAAATCTTATGGTGGCTGCGCAAATATCATATCAAGGAAACCGGGTTTTTCAATGTATGCATAATTTCATGAACTCCCGCGGTTCCCAAATCCAGAAACATCATGTAAAATCCCAATAAACAATGCGCAAGTCTAGGAATAAATATATGCGATATATCTGAAATGCGAGCATATAGATGAGAATGTGTAGCTGAAACCATATGTATGCGAAATCAATAAGGTACAGCTAAGTAACATCAGTAAAGGTAAATATGTGACTGCGACTGAATATGTGTGTAACATACAGGTGTAGCAATGTATAGGTATCTACCTATAAGAACTGATGAAGTATACCCCCTCCGGGTATGAGTGGAATATGTGGGTAAGGTATATCGGTAACTAAATGTCAACGTGATAAGTAATGTGAATCATTGTCGTAAAGTCCCTAACTAAGAAATATAATGTCTATAATGGTGTGTGTGTGACATGGCAATTATTGACGGTGTGTGTGTAGCATACAATCCGTGCTCGTGCAACATGAACCGCCAATAATATGTGCAGTGTCATACGGCTGCTAGTCACAGTACAACTATATCAAGGAAATAAGGTAAAGGCGCAATTCTAACAATGACGTAGAATATGCGACAAGTAATAGAATTCTAGCCCAGACGCATAACGCCATGCGGGCGATTCCCCTGTAGATGTTAAATCTACTCACCTACGCTCCACGCTAGGTGAATCCTACCATCTGCTCCCCCCTGTAGCAGTGTACGTAGTCCCCGCCTGCAAACTTGCAATTTAGACATGGAAATCATATATAAGCCAAATATTCCGCAAAACGCGATATCGAACACAAACGAGAAACGCGCGTCGCGAACTAAACGCGCGTGTGCACGATACGCTAAAACGTGTGTATACGTGTCTAAAACTACCGCGACACGCCGCGACACGCTGGATCGCAGAGCCCACTCACGTATCGCGCGTATCGCGCAAACACAACGGACATGAAAAACGATATTAGATCCCAGATTTCCCTACAGGCCAAATCTTACAAAACTAAACATGCCAAAACACTAGATAACACAGCAGAGTACCCTACCCAAAACCCCAAGACCTAACACCACCTCATGGCCGCAATTTGCGGCCAATAAGATTAAATCTGCGGCTTGGGTTTGGAGATAGGGGCTCGTGTTCTGGTGGTGTTATCTAAGCCTAGTGAGCATGCTCCAGTATTCTCAAATTTATCCTGAAAGGTCCAGGTCAATAGCAGATCACAGAATGTCACAAAGTCGCTTTAAAACCACCAATTTGCACTAAAAAGGAAACCCTAAGCTATTTTAGTGAAATCTGGGGAATTTCTCAGTTGAGGTGACCTAACAACACTAAAATGAACTAGGTTAACCAACTCAAACACATTCTAGCCAAAATTCCACATAAAACACCATAACTAGCACTAAACTCACAATTAAACACAAACCGAAGCTAACTATCACACAACTTAAGCAAACCATGAAATGGGGTTCAAGAAATATACCCTAATGAACCCTATGAAGCAGGAGAAGAAGTGGAAAGAGGAGATGAGCTGCTGAAATTGCTCCTTGCGTTGCTACTACTGCCTGTGCTACTGCTGATGCTGTCTGTTGTTGATGTTGCTGTTGTTTCTGTTGTTGTTGCCGCCTCTGGTGCTGCTGCTGTAGGTGTGTGTGGGTGTAGGTGTTTATGAGAGTGAGAGAATGAGAGAAACATGAAAATGAGAAGGAGAATGAGAGCAAGGCAAAGACCCCCTCCCTCTCTCCCTCTCTCTCATCATTTAACGAGGCATGGCTCATTCCATGTAGCCCCATGCTTTCTCTCTCTCTCCCTCTCTCATGATCAACATTTCAACCCATTTAAAAAAATCAATTTAAAACCCTTTTTATTTTTAACAACCATAACTATTAAACCCAAAACACTTAAACAATATTAATTAACTTAAAGAGAATGGGTTAATCCATCATGCTTGCTAATCATGGTCTAACCCCATCTCTAAACCCTAGTTTACATGCACAAGTGTGTGTGTGCCTAGAAAAATTCTAATAAAATACTCATTAAATAGAATAAATATTTGAAACTTAATTTGGTAAACTTTTTATTAAAATCCATACATTAAAATATAATTAGCCACAAAACACATTCTAAGGTGTTACACTGCTACAATGGCCGCATCCGTCCAAACCTCCGATGCACGGTGCCATAAATCAACTTGGCATCTTCGGAGAGGTGGACGGATAAACCCAATATCATCTGCCCCCAAAATTCAGGCCGGACGTCCCAACGTCCCGGTCGCGTCTTTCGGCGATGAACACATCCACTTATGTTCTTAACTGATTCCCAACGTTTCTCCAGGATTGGATTAATATATATACTTATTGCATCTAGTGCAAAAACAATATCTGGTGTGGTACCTGACATCACATGATTGACTCAATTGCCTAAGCAAGCGATATGTCAATCATACAAATCTCTCTCCCATTTAGTCTGAAAGACATCCTTTAGAGAGGGTGACTCCATCACCTGCAGGTATACGACCATGCCAGGAGTCTTCCATTCTAAAGCCCTTTAGAATAATGTCAAAGTACTCAGATTGGGACACTTCCTAAATATAGATCTAAAACAATAGATCTAGTAACCAGAAACCCTGATATTATATCCATGTCCTATATGGATAAACAACCGTGTGACAACCACAGTATAACCGATCGTAGTACAGGAATTTCACTTCCTATAAAGTGCATGTCATCCAAATACCAAGACATCATACCCTACTACCTTCTTACGAGATCCATCTCCTATTCTGATGAATTCAAAACCTATGACTGTCACATAAAAAATAGGTGATCTATCTCCGCTATACTTGCTTTAGTCTATAAATAGACACAAGCTACTTATCCACTATGCTTCCGCTGCTCCCACTGACTACAACAACCCTCTGGCAGAGTCATATACACGTACACTTCTAAAGCTAGTTTTGAACGACGTTATACTCATCCTCCTGTCGGGTCTCATAGTCTAGAACAGCAGTAATGGTAAGTCTGGGTAAACAAGAACCTCCCTGTCACTGTCTTTGAGGATACCAAAGTACCTCTAGGGTGCCTTAGGTTACCCACCATATCTGCGAAGTGGCTAATGGAATGCCAAATCCAATTGAATCTTTAAGTTCTATTAGATTTTCAGTAATCGTTTGTGATTCTGGAATCACTTCCAGTTCTACCATACTCCCACTAATGTTTTCTGAAAAGAATCCATTTTACTGAAACTGTGGCGAGTCAAGAACAATATATCTATTGATCTTCCAGATGGTAGAAAGTTAACCCTCGTCATAGCCCGGGATAACCCATAAACTGCCATTACTGAAACGTTCCTTGAGTTTGTCCAGGGTCTGGTTTTAAGCATAAGCCGGACAACTCCATATACCTTAACATCGTTAAGATATGAACCATTCTATATACAATATAGAAACATGGGCACTAATTTAATTGGAACCAGATTCAAATCATGCAGCTGTCTCCAGTGCATGTCACCTAGGTGGAATGAGGCCAAGCAACATTACTCATCTAGGAGTGCATCCACATATGAGTAACCTAAAAGAGAAGCAAGTTCTCAAAACCATTACAATCAATGGAATACCAAACACAAGTATCTACATCTTCAATCACCTTGAAGAATCCTGATACTTGCAACATATGGTTCTCTACTTTATTCAAATACCTATAACTTCTCAAAAGTTGGACCTTGTATTTTAACGAAATACATATCTAAAACTGGAGAAGTCATAAGTAAACAGAATATAGTACGAGCACCAACCCCTTTGTCCTAATGGACACTCGAAAACATACAATAATTTGTATAAGTCTCATGAGTTTAATAACTCAAACCCTGTGCGTCGTAAGTTGAAAACTGTACTATGGTTAAGAAGAATTACACCGCTGTTGAATGCTCCTTACCCAAGCACCAACTGATATAGGTAAATGTCATAGACATAATTTCAAAAAGTTATATCTCACTTTATAAAATAAACGTATAGATATATCAGTTTGAAAATGGTGCATAAGTACGGATATTCAAAACTAAATATTTGCCGACAGGAAAAAAAACCCATGTGATTTCCTCAAATGCCATCAATTACAACAAATTCCGATATAATGAGGAAATAATCACCTGATTCCCAATATCTTACTCCCACTCATCATCTGTAATACCATATAGATGTGAGACTCAAATCTGGTGAATATACCCTAGAGCAAGGATCTAATTGGAAAATCAGTTTTCAATTAACAACGCACAGTGAAACTGAAACATGAAAATGTTTCGAAGGGGTATCCGGGTATTCCTGGTAATGACTCTTCCACCATCCAGATTCATGACTGTAACCGTATATTTCCTTTCCATTTCTCTAATCCCTTTATTTGTCTTTACTCATTACCTTCTATACACCACCCTTAGGCTAAATGGTTTTCTTACTTCCCTTCCGTTCGGCACCAGCCTATGGTTTGGAAGAAGACTATCCAATAAGCGTAATAGGTGTGTACCCTCTTAAAAACCAGGAGCCCTCGCAACCTGGGATAAGGTAATGATAAAAGACAACCTGAATAATCCTATTCAATTTCTCCCGAACCGGAGAAATGCAAAGGTGAAGTAGGAGTAGCGATGATATACACGGCTTTGTCGTGAATGATAGCAGTAGCAATTTACTTTGCCCTCTTTCTAATCCCTTTATTTGTCTTTACTTATTACCTTTTGTACACCACACTTAGGCTAATTGGTTTTCTTCTTCCCTACCTGTCAGCACCAGCCTATGGTTTGGAAGAAGACTATCCAATAAGCGTAATAGGTGTACTCTCCTAATACCAGGAGCCCTCGCAACCTGAGAGAAGGTAATGTAACACCTTAGGATTTCGATTAGTGTTAATTAAGCGATAATGCGGGTTTTCTGTAAAAAGTTTACCAATTTGGGTTCCTCACATTTTATAACAATTAATTAATAATTTTATTATTAATTGTTTTGGCTTGCACACACGTGTGCACGTTAATGTGAGGGTTAGTTTGTGTTAATCTTGTTAGTGACCATGACACTTAACCTAATCCTAATTCTTGCCTTGTTTAACCTTAACCCTAAACCCTCTAGATTTTTGTGTGAGATATTTCCATTGGTTTTGGATATGAGAAGAGGTGGCATGGTGAGTCATGCTTGCATTTATTGACGGTGGTGCACTCACCCTACACTCACCTCTCTCTCTCTCTCTCTCTCTCTCTCTCTCTCTCTCTTTTCATCTCACCCTCTCTCATTCTCTCTCACTTATCTCTTTCTCATTATTCTTTCATCTCCTCATAACCCCCAACTGAACACTTACTCATTCTTCACTAAACCTACACTAAACTTCATCAAATATCACCAAAATCACATCATAAGCCTTGTTTTGCCTCTAGGATCCCTTGGAGCTTGGAAAGCTAAGATCTTTGAGCTTTTATGGTTAGGTAATGATCTCTATCTGTTAAGTAGGTCTTTTTAATATTGTGTAGCTTGTTCGTTTCAGTTTAGAACGCTTTAAGTTTCGTTTCGTGCAAATATCGTATTTTTAGTGTCTTTATGTGATATCTGTGATCTGCTGTGACCCAGTGTGTGTACTAGAAAATCTAGCAGTGTAGTGGTGTTGTACTAGAGACCCTAAGCTTTCACCTGAAGCACGAGACCCATCTGCTCAGATTTGGCCGGCGACACATAGGCTAATTCCGGCGACCTCGGCCATTTGTTGGAGTTTTGGTTTGCGTTTTTCAGGAAAGCTGTCTGTAGTTGTTTTAGTGTGTTTGGTCCTGTTTGATTTTTATATTTTGTCTGTATACAAAATCTGGGATCACTTTGCTAGTTTCTAGTGTTACGATTACGTGTGTTATGTTATCTGACACGGTATGTGTATTTTGTGTAGCTTTTACTCTTGGGTTGGTTCCGTAGTGTCGTTATGCATGTTAGCCACTAGACGAACACTTGAGAGTACGGTTGGAGTTTGTGCGTTGGTCAAACGTAGTTTGTACGTGTTATTGGTCGATTGCTAATGTGAACTTGTTATATTGTTTTATGATCTTAGAGACACAGGCGAGGACTTCGAACGCTGCGAAGAAGGGAAAGCGAGTGGTTGGCTTTACTTAGCCCAAGATCATCTGTGAGTAGATTTAACATCTACAGGGGAATCGCCCGCATGGCGTTATGCGTTAGGGCTAGATATGATATGATATTAGCCGCATGTTTATATTGCACGTATAGAGATTGTGCATAAAACTTCATTGCATATTATTACTTGTTTTGCTTGGGCTTGGTCCCTTTGGACACTGCATTATTATTGACGGTTCATGTTGCACGAGCACTGATTGTATGCCACCCACACCGTCGATAATTGCCATGACACGCACAACACTTAGACATACGTGATATTGTATTGGATAGGGATAATGGAGATAGCGATTCTTATTTCTTGTGCATATGAGATATAGCATACCTGCATACCCACATGCTTACTCATATGCCTTGCTATGCCTACATGATTACATATATACCTGAAGGGTATTATATCATTATTGACAGGTATAGACACATACCTTGCTACAGCTATATGTACATCATGCACACATACCTACATGTACACCCATTTACCTGACTAGAGCTACATATACCCCTATGTGATATTGTATTGTCACTGACATGGAGACATTTTTTCTTATGCTATTGCGCATATGAGGTGCATTATGCATACATGCTTACATATAGATACATATATCTTGCTATACCGACATGGTTACGCATACCTGGCTATAGCTACATGTTCACCTTCATATGATGTTGTATGGATTTTGGAGAAATTAGGAACTGCATGATATATTTAATAACTTGTTGCAGTTACATAGCGGTTTTTTCTTTATATGCTCATATTACTGTTTCATGTTGCATATATTATGTTTTATGGATTTCGCTTTGATATATGGAGTTCATATGATGTTTTCTGGAGATTTTATTCCTGGGTATATTTATCAGTGGTATGAGACGCTGATATATATACATGTATATATGTATATATATCAGTGGTATGGGACGCTTTTATATATGTACACTTATAATATGTATATCATCATAATGATCTGTGCAATTATACTTATTCATTTGATATGTGGGCCGATATTATGGTCGATGTGAGGGGCCTATGTGCTCGATGTGAGGGGACTATATGCTCAATGTGAGGGGCCTATGTGCGCGATATGAGGATTCAGTGAGGATGATAGGTTTTATTCTGTACTCCGCATTTATTTGTTATTCATTGCTTAATGTATTAGTAGTACTTGATAGAGTACCTTTCATGACTGTTGCATTTACATATTGCTATTTATTGCTATTAGCTTGCTTGTGATAGATTAGCGCAGTACGTGCATACTTGCGATTACCTGCATATGTTATTTACTATTCACGAGTTGACAACTCACCCCCGTTGTGCCACAGGGTTGTGCGGGTTGTCCCTCAGAGCAGTCAGAGGCAGGGCTTTCTTCTTCATCACATCGTATCATTTTTTGCAGCGGATACCGCTACAGCTGACTGTGTGCACTTTTGCTATAGGTGAGTTTTGCGGTTATCCGATGTTGCTCATTGTATATTCGTTGTATCCGATACTCTCCATCTACCATTTTCATGTATTGACTTAAAGACGAGTTGTGAGGACGATATTGTATATTATTTGTGACTTGGAGATTTTCATGCTGTTCACTTTATATCGTCTTTTTCTTCGCTATGGCGTTGTATATCTGTTGTGGTGGTTGTTTTCCGCCTTTGGGCGTGGATTTTCTCCCGTTTGGGGATACTTTACTTATATCTTTTGTTGTACCTTTTTGGGGGGCTTGTTTTACAAAGGAGGTGCTACCAAATTTTTAAAAGGAAGTAAAATTTGGACTTTAAAGAATTTTGATTGAGATTTCTAAAGTTTTAACAATGTTATTATCACTTACTATTTTTGATGGTTTAGATTGCTGGGTTTTCGGCTTACTTGAATTACGTTACGCTTGGAGACGTTACGTAGTTTAAGGGCCGTTACGTGCCAAATTTCGGATCATGACAAAGTTGGTATCAGAGCACTAGGTTTTACCTTTCGGAGTGTAAGATGATCTTGGTATGATGGAGTAGGTAGCTTAAGCAGAGTGATGTAGCGTGTGTATGTCCGCGGCATACTTACGACACGGTACTCCGCCCAAAGTGACCTAAGTACTAATTGCTTGAAATTCCTTCCTTGATGATACATATCCTTGTGATTCGATTTCTGTGTTCTTATCGAATCCTATTTCCATTTATAGCTTTTTGCCGCCGATGACTATGAGGGCTCAGAGAGAGGCAGCGAGAGCCGAGGTCGGAGTTGACTCGTTTGGTATGAGGACTGACCAGGACGGTACGCTCGTTGCACAGGAGCAGATTGATCCGCCTTTGATAGATCGTATCGCTGGGCTTGAGGAAGATATGCAGTACTTGCGCCAGATGATGAGGTCGTTGGTTGAGGCCAGTCGAGCGCAGCGACAGGAGGTTGCCACCCTTGTTACCCAGTTATTCCTTGCTTTCAGCACACAGCATTGTGTTACGTATACAGCAGCAGTGGATGCAGCCGTTTAGCTGAGGAGCGTCTTCCCGAGACTTTGGGAGTTCCGAGACCGAGGAGGCCAGCAGTACCATATGTTACTTCACTGCCTTCACCTCAGGGAGAGTCGCCTGTTGCGCCTGTTGTTGATCCGCGTCAGACCTATGTTCAGAAAGGTCGTGGTCAGTACAGGATGGTAAAGGAGGAAGACAGCCAGTTGCGGGTAGAGGGCAGACACGAGCATTTGCTTCTACTCATCGGGACGCGCGGGCGTCCAATGCAGAGTTTTCCGGTATTCATATTCGTATGTTCTTCTGATGCGCATGTTTGTTGTTTAATTCGGGATCTATGTACTCGTTTGTTCTACACACTTCGTGCCGAGGTTGACCCGAGAGTCGTGTATGCTAGATCGGCCGTTTGTTGTGTTTACTCCTGTTAGCGATCCTTTGGTTGCGCGACACGTGTTTCGGTCATGTGCCAATTGAGTAAGAGAGAGAGATTCCTCCGTCGATTTGATCCTTCTAGAGATGTTGGACTTTGACGTTCTCCTGGGTACGGACGGGTTATCTACGTGCTATGAAACCTAGACCCCTACGAACGCGGCAAGTTACCCGCCAAAACCAGAAGTGAGGCAGCCCCCTTCAGCAACGTGAATGGACCACCCAGCACTTCATGGAATCCGGTAACTTGAGCACCCCTCCTGGGTCACCTATACCCCCTACGAGTGCGGCGAATAGCCCGCCAATTCTAGAGTAAGGTCCCCTCCGTCCCAACGCCATGAGATGCAGACCAGTTGCCCTCTAGAACCCGGCTATTCGTGCACTCCACCGCGGGGTAATCCTAGTACAGAAAAGAAAATAATATACAAGGGTGACATCGACCTCAACCCGGTCGTGCCCCAAAAGAATAATATACAAACTGGCAGTGACGGCAGTCCACATGTCGGACGCTCGCCCCGCAATATCAAATATACAAATGAAATAAAACTGTACTAACATTGCACCATAGCTATCCACCACGACAATCCAACCAACATCACAGCACATCACAGAAATATCAACGTGAATGTCACGCTCGCAAACCCGTCTAAAAGACATATAGCAATTAGACGAGTTTACCGATCAAATGACATTCACGGTCGCAGATATAAATGTATGTACTGATAAATGCACACTTAAAATATCAATCGACTAAGTTCCAAATTGGCCTCAATAGCAAAACCAGCACTGGACAGAAAACTGGGCCAAAACGGAATATCACAAAAATCACAATTCCAAGTAAATGAGCTACAGAAAAATTTTGGGAGCCCGTTGCCACTAAATAGTCGCGGAACCGCCGCCAATAGGGGCTAAGTGCGGCGGATCCACGGCGCTTTAGAGGAATCATGAGCCCAAACTTTTTGTGTACCCATATAATTGACTGCACGGATTTTTAAGATGCCCGAAATAATTTTTTGACCACTTTTGAAAATCGACAGCAAACCTAAATATGGAATCATGATTTTGGTAAATTCCGTTGATCGATCTTTTAAGCACATTTAAACAAGCTAGTAAGGGGTTTAAACGATGACTCTGATACCATGAAGGGTTCCGGCAGCGCCCCGGCCATCAAAACGCGGCCAATATGCGGAACAAAAATTTCTAAAACCGGCGCTACTGATACCCGAATCCCGGGTCGACCTTAAACCCTAAACTAGCAAACTAACTAAGAGTTAGAATCGTTATACCGAGTTGATCCGAGTCCTTTGGTCTTCATTCCAAGCTCCTAGCGATTCTTTGACGATGTTTGGTTGCCGATCTTCCTCCATCTCCGATGATCCACCTGAGGGAAACGGCGCAAGCTCCAGCCTCGTCGAACGAGACAACCGATGCTCCAAAGTCGCTAGCGATGGAGAGTGGGGGTGTATGAAAACGTCACTACAATTTTTCTCTCATCCATGTGCTCCATGGAGCAACTCAAGAAGAAGATGAAAGAGGTGATGAAGCTTTTTCATGAGCCAAGAATTGGCTAAGTGTTTTTGTGAGCATGAGAGAGTGGAGAGTGTAATCAATCATGAGCCAAATGAAAATCAAAACCCCACCCCTAAAGTGGCCGCCCCCCTCTCATTCCCACAAAAAAATATCATTTTCTTTTTCAAATTAAACAAAGCAAACCATACCTTGTATTCATGCTTTGACCCATGCCTTGACTTATGTCACCTTTTCCACCTCATTTAAAAGCAAATGATTTTCTAAAAATCAATAATGAGGTGTCATCTTCTAGAAGCTATTCCGTATAAAATACAGAATACTTCTTGGTACATGTATCGAAATACATATACGTGTATTCGTACCAAAATACGAATAGCCTAGAGAGAAAATAAATAGCGAACAATAATACTAGAATACATATATATAAATACATATGTAAATTATTAAATCAAAACCCGATTTAATAATCCGGCTTAATCCTAAGCCGCTAGTATTATCAACCGTCTGATTAAAGTCTGCGCAGCATGCACATATTTAATCGGACACCTGTATGTACCAACATACGCCATGCACACCATATCGCCTGAACCATGAAAACCCTCTGTATGGGATTCTAAAGACCCGTCAATACGCTGGCAGTGGGTTTAACCACAAGCACGTCAGTGGCACTAGCTGTACGTAACGGCTACCCAGGTATTGAGCGAAAGGGAGGCCGACGAGCAAACTCATCCTGAACCCCTACTGAGCCTGACAGTGACAATATCCGTACAGTCCGGTCTGTTCGTCTAAGAGTATCGCATATTGAGTTTAAGGGGGTGGATAAAGTCAGACCCCTAACAACGCGACATTTAGTGTCGGTATGAACCCCCATCACCACCTGAGAAACTATCGATCCTGGATCGATAATTCTCGTCCACCGTGGCCATGGATTTATGGTGATGGCCATCCGTACACAACACGACATCAACCCCCAATACCGGGAGAGACGAATCCCCGACGATCCGATCACTGCCTCCATATGGCTCGGGACTGTACCCAACTAAAACATGTTTGCACGACTCCTTTGAGCCGTGGTAGGGTAGTAATCAAAGCACAGTGGGAACTCACACGAGACAAATGACGATCTCAGGTCGACAGACTAACCTGTACACATGTCACCAGGGAACTGCTATCTGACAATAGGTATAATACCAACTAGCAGGTTCCCGGCGAGTCCGTCCAGTGTACTCATAACCCAATGAGCACCTGTATACTATCTTAGGTGAACATACTAACACCAATGTCTTGTGAGACCTGGCCACCGCCCCTCGTCGGGGTCTCGATCAGTATACACTAGTTTACACTGGAGTATCGATGCCCGGTCTCGATACTCCCACGACTAGGGATATTTAAGGATGTGCTTATAGACCCCCAGCTCCCACCTATGTGATCGCCATCATAATGCTGGCAGTCAAGCAAGAATCCTATGGGTTCTATCAACATGTATATGATGATAAAGACAAACCAGATAGCATACTATCATCTTGAGTTAGACTGCTTTATTGGTATAGGTCCTCACTCAATCATCATAATCACAAGTCCGCGACTATGATAATTGCCTTGAGGGTATTATAGCCAACAAAAATATCATATATAAACTCTTGTAGAGACTTAACCATGGCTAAAGATAATGGTTAGGTTAATAAATATCTAGAGTAAAATAAAATTAGTGGACTAAGTCAAAGTTTCCACAAGCTTCTACAAGCATATAAACCAAGCCATTTTCCACCTAATTTTGTTTATTCCCTAAATAAATAATCATCCTAATTATCTTAAGTATGGTATGAGTCTTATACATCCATGTGCAATGTATCATCAAGCATGACACAAAATAAATACAATAACATATATCACATATATATTAAATGTATAAGTAAAAAAGAAATTCATAAGTGAGCTAATATTAGTTAATATATATTAATATATCAAATATATAATTATATATTAAATTATTAAATCAACACTTGATTTAATAATCTGGCTATATCACATACAACCGACTAATATCATATATCGCGAGATTAGAATACGGTATCACATACACGTATTAATCTCGGTCCCGCACATATCACATATGTGCCTTACTTCATTTCGCATGAACTAGGAAACCTCTGTGTATGACTCTAAAGATTCGTCAATACGCCGGAAGTAGGTGATGATCATATCAGTCACCCACAAGCCGTCAGCGGTGCTAGCTGGAAGTAACGACTACCCGGGTATTAAGCGATCAGAAGATCAACAAGCAAGCTTGTTCATACTCCCGTGAATTCATTGAGTAACACTACCGTACAGTCCGGTCTTTTCGTCTAATATGTCGCATATCGAGTCTGGGGGTGGTAAACGTCAGACCCCAATAACTTGATAAGTCGTGCCGATGTGAGGCTCATAACGGGTCGAGAAACTACTGATAACACTTACCAGTAAATCTCTGTATCAGCCTGGCCAGGGACTTCCTGTTATGGCCAATCGAGCACAGCGCAACATCAACCCCCAATACCGGGAGAGAAGAAATCCCCTCCTATCGCTCATTGCCTCCATGTGACTCGGGACTGTACCCAAAAACCACCGTTTTGCACACTCTCCTTAGGACGTGGTAAGATGGAAATTAAAGCACAGTGGGAATCACACAAGACTCTATGACGATCTCGGGTTTACAGACTAACATTTACCAGTGTCACCAGAGAACTGCTATCTAACGTTAGGTATAATACCATCTAGGAGTTCTCGGCGAGTCATGTTCAGTGTACTCAGTCTCCACTAAGTACCCGTATACAATCTTTGATGTCAAACACCAATGGATATGGGATCATCCATCGCCAATCAAATAGGTCAAGAAACATATACGTTAGTCTACTCTGGAATATCGATACCCCGTCTCGAAACACGTACGACTAGGAACAATTAAAGGATGAACTTGTAGACTACCTTGGCCCCACTAGTATGATCTGCATCATAATCCTGGTAGTCAAGTACACATCCTAAGGGCTTTACCAACATGTGAGAGAAAGACAATATCACAATACTAGTCTACATGTTAAGATAAAGAGTAACCAGATAGCATACTATCATGTCGAGCAAGAAAACCCTCCCTATATATGTCCAAGCATCCATTATAATATACAATCATGTACAATAATGGCCTCTAGGGTATACACACAACTAACAACCTCGGTAGGAGGGTTGCATCAGTTTCACAGTTCTGGTTAAAACCCATGACAGCACCAGTTTCACAGTTATGGGGAAGATTGTGACAGTTCGCAATTTTAGGTTTGGAGTTGTGCCAGCAGGAGAAACAGGAAGAACAACTAAGGCAATCCTAAAGGATACAAGACGAAAGCAACAAGTTTTCAAGATGGCTATAAGGATATACAAGCCAAGATGGAGATTGTTATGAAAGATGTCTTATATATCGATATTGTTCATAAATCCAGAGAAAGGCCAGACGTCTGGAGCAATGAGCTTCAGACATCTGACAATAAAGTCCAGATTTCCAGAGGTGGCCCAGACGTCTGAGCTATGAGCATTAGACATCTGGCCACTCTCTGGCCAGACACGCTAAAGGGCACAAACGTCTGAACCATCAAAGATCAAACGTCTGGTAACGCTCTACTCCTCAAGCAGAGGAAGCACAAATCTCTGCCCCTATAGGTTCAAACGTCTGCTATACAGATAAGCGTAAATTCAAGTTCAAGATTTATCTTGAAAAATCAATTTCTGGGGGGGCAGTTTCGTAATTTTTGAGATCTTATTATAACTCAGATTTGTATGGGCTATATATAGGATTTTAGGGTTAAAGTTTTAAATGTATTGTATTGATCATAAGGTTAAGAGAGACGAGAGACTGCTCCATGAAGGATCAAGACGATCATAAGGAGAGCTTTGAGAGAGAGACAAGAATATCCCGTTGGAGATCATAAAGGAGAGAGTTATTGTATTTCTCTGTAAGGCTTTTTCTTTTTCTCGAAAGTTCTAATGAAGAGCTCTTCCTTTTTCCCCCAAACCTCTTATGTTATTTGATTTTCATTTGTTCTAGTTTTGTTATTCGTTTTAAAAAGATCTTGGTTTAGATCCATAAGGGTCGGTTGTCGTCCATTCGCTGCATGCGCTCCCAACACATTGATCGGACTGAAAGCCAAAACACTCAAATATAAACCAAGATTTGTTGATAAACATTCAAAGCACAACAAATCGGCCATGGAAGCTAAGAATTTTGTCCCAATTTTAATCAACTTCGCCAAGATTTATCCCAGTTTTGCCCTAATCACAGTAATCTATAACAAATTAATCATAAAGTAAGATATCCTTCTCAATTTGATGCACATCTTAGGTTTTGACAATAAATTACTTAGTTCTCTAAACAATGGAAAACCCTGAGAATCGAATCCATTTCAACGGCAAATATTCTCAGCAGAAATGACAGCAAATGTAAGTTGTGGGCACAGGCATGAAAGCCCTAACTGATTCAGGGTTGAAGTCTAAGGAGGCGAGAGGTCGGAACCCCTCGTCGGCAGCGTAGCGATCGATGAGAGGAGATGTGGAACCCGAGAACAAGGAAGAGGACGAAAGGATCATCGGCAGCGTGGTGAAAACGAGGTTTTTTTTTTCTTTTTCTATTTTTTTTATCACAATCTGAAAAGAACGAGAGGGTGAAGATGCTTTGGGTAACGGGAACAGGAATATTTCCTAAGTTCAAACTCAAGACCCTTAAATCCATATTTATAGCATGGATGGTAAGCTTATGTAGGTGATCTTAACTCACTTTCTGTACGTAGAAACAAACAAAAGAAGTAAAAATTAGTTATTTACTTTATATCATTTCAAATAAACAACCCAAAATGACTTTGCAATATCACATAAGGGTCGACTTATTTTCTTTCCCACTTTCTTTTTTAACAAGACAAACAACGATTAGTGTTTTATTTTCACTTTCTAAATGCCAAACATGTGGGTGTAAAAAGAACACCTTAAAAGGTTATGAACCATGAAGAAAGTCCGCTGCACCGGCCTCTTTACTATTATAACTTTAAGTCCCTAAATGATGTCATTAATCAATAAGATAAAAAAAATAGAAAAAATGACAAAATTCCATTACCCAAATAGAGAACTGGAGATGTCCACCTCATCAACCACAAAAGACAAATATAAGAAAATGAATAGTCAACAACTATCTTTTTCTCGCTCACGTTCATATTGCACGTTCTCTTTCATGCTCCAAAGCCTAAAAATTGGGGACACGGATCAAGTCAAAACTGGATTTGACGTTTTTTTGTCAAAACTGGTTATCCACCGTCTGCGGTGTACTGCACGGAAGGTTAAAATTTAGTAAAAAAATAAATACATCTTTAAAAATAAGATTTCTATTTTATTTCAATTTCAACCTTCCGTGTATTACACCATGAACGGTGAATAACCAGGTTTGACAAAAAAACGTCAAATCCATCTTTGACCTGATCCGCGTCCAAAAAGTGAAATGCCTTACAAATTTATATATAAACCCTTATATTTTTTATTTTTTATATTTCATAAATTTCTCAATTCTAATACTACTACTAACCACATTCATTTAATTTAAATTAAGAAAAACAATAGATAACTTAAGAAATTTTCATGCCACTTCCAGAATAAATAAAAATACAAACGCCTTTTATATCTCTATTATATTGCAAAAGACATGGAGTCTCCAATTTTGAAATTGATTTGGAGGATTGGCCATCTAATTTGCAAGAGAAATTCATTAAAAAAATATATAAAATCAAAGCCCAAATTGCAATCACAACTAACTCCATGACACTTTTTCAATAACCAACTCCACAAATCTATTTTTAATAAATTATACTTGATATGCACGTGCAAAATACTAGCCAATGCAATATAGTCACATAATTTCGCGAATTATTCGCGAAATTCGCGAATAATTCGCGAATTTTTGATCAAACGAATTAATCTGTGAATTAATCGCCATTGCCAAACTGGCCGAATTATTCGCGAATTATTCCCGCATTATTCCCGAATTATGTGAAAAAACAACGAATAATTCAAAAAACAGCAAATAATTCACAAAATCAAAACCTAGCGTCTCATATATTAATTTATTGCTCGAAATCCTTCCCGAACATTTCCCGAACACTTACCGAATCTTTCCCGAATACCTGCCGATTTTTTCCGAATAGTTCTCCGAATCCGAATTTTCGTCCTCGCCTAATTATTTCCGACCGGCGAATTTGTGACTATGGCAATAACAGCATCCAACGGCTCAAGATCCATCCCTTCCCTCATAAAACTGTCCCAATGAACTGAATCGCAAACTTTTTATCACACATCTCAAAAGAGAGGGGGGGCAAGCGAAATGTGTTGCTTGGTCCATCTCCAGCTGAAAAAAATAGAGCGAAATATTTCATCACAGGGGAGAAATTTAGGGATCTAAAGCTCATTTGGGGAAGAACATCTTCATCTCGAAACCCTAAAAAAGGTACTTCTGATCTTTCGATCCCCTTTCCAATTTCATGAATTCCTTGCGGCCCTCTTGAATTCCTCCTGTTATTTTCATGCCCCTCTGCTCAAAATCTCATCTTGCTTATGAATTCGATCTGGGTCTTCACCTCATGATCGTTGTTGCATAAGCTTTGAATTCTATTTGTTGAGCTACGAGTGTGCAGCGATGGAGGGCGATTCGATGAGCACCCCTTCATCGTCCAAAGAACCGATTTTGGATGTGAAACCAATGAGAAGCTTAGCTCCGATGCGCCCTTCATCGCTTGGGCTCGACAAAGCTACGCCTCATGCAATTGATGGCCCTCCATTTATTGCCGTTACGCCTTTTGGATCCTTTTCTCTTAGCTCTGGGTCTGGGCTTCCTCCCAATTTCACTCCGTTGTTTCCGACTCTTGCTTCTTCTCAAACTTCTAATCAAAAGGTGGTGTATGCAACTCCGTTGAACACTAGGAGCGGCTTTGCCCGTCTCGATGCCAATGGCTCTCTTTCGACCTCAGGGTCAAGCAAGAAAATGAAACAAAAGGTTGGTAGTTCCGGCCCAAAAAGCACAGATGAAAAGAAGGCGAAGCGACTGAAGCCTGTGAAGGTCTACGACCGTGTGCGGTTGCTTCCTTCTTCTCAGAACCCGAGGGAATCGGTGGAGGTGATTCTTACTACGTTCGATGCTCTGAGAAGAAGGACCCAGCAGGTAGATGAGGTGAATAACGGAACCAAACGTGGCGATTTGAAGGTGGGGCCCATCATGACGGACCATGGGCTACGAATAAATGTAGACAAGAGGATAGGCACCGTTCCTGGGGTTGAGGTCGGCGATATGTTCTATTTTAGGTTCGAGATGTGTTTGATAGGATTGCATCATCAGATCATGGCTGGGATCGACACGACGACTGCAAAGTTTGGTAACGAGGAGGATACTGTGGCCATTTGTATCGTTTCTTCAGGTGGCTATGAAAACGAAGATGGCGATGTTGATACGATTATTTATAGTGGCCAGGGTGGTTCTGGCAAAGATGATCAAAAGCTTGAAAGGGGTAATCTAGCTTTAGACGAAGCTTGCACCGGGGTAACGAGATTAGAGTCGTTCGAAGCGCGAAAGATTTCAGTTGTGTGCAGGGAAAGATCTACATTTACGATGGGATCTATAGGATTCATGAGTCGTGGGTTGATAAGTCAAAGTCGGGGTATAATGTTTTTAAATTCAAGTTGATGAGAGTACCGAGGCAACCCGATGGAATCACAGTGTGGAAAATGACCCAGAAATGGATAGATAATCCTTTTTCAAGAGGAAGAGTTATTCTTCCTGATATGTCCTCTGGCGCTGAAAACGTCCTGGTTTCCCTTGTTAATGAAGTTGATGATGAGAAAGAACTGATACATTTCACGTATGTCACTAAAAACAAATATTTGCGTCCTATAAACTCCATGAAACCTTTAAATAGGTGCATGTGCCAAACTGTGTGCCTCCCCGGGGATCTGAATTGCTTTTGTGCTCAGCAAAATGGTGGATATGTTCCTTATAGCCCAAATGGGCTTGTAGTGAGTCGTAAGCCTTTGATATATGAGTGCAGTAATTCCTGTTCATGTTCTTCTAATTGTCGAAATAGAGTTACCCAAAAGGGTATCAAGCTCAACTTTGAGGTGTTTAAGACAAGGGATCGTGGTTGGGGGCTTAGGTGTTGGCATCCAATTCGAGCCGGCGCATTTATATGTGAATACACCGGTGAAGGCATTTGATAAGAGCAGTGCAGATCAAGACAGTGAAGAAAATGTGTATATGTTTCAGGCAAATTCTAGTGACAATACATTTAAATGGAATTATATACCTGAGTTACTTGGTGAAGGTAGTGGTGATGAATCAACCGAGTCTCCTAAGCCCCTGTCTTTTGTTATTAGTGCAAAACATATCGGAAATATAGCAAGGTTCATGAACCATAGTTGCTCCCCGAATGTGTTCTGGCAGCCAGTTCAGCATGATCATAGTGATGAGAGATATCCACATATTATGTTCTTTGCAATGAATCACATTCCTCCGATGACAGAGCTAACTTATGATTATGGTAAGGTTGCGGGATCTTGGAGATCAAAGAAGTGTTTATGCGGATCTTCAAAGTGTTGTGGCCTCTTTGGCTAATTCTTTCAGCAAAATATGTGTGGAGCGGAGCTGGGAAGTTCACATGAAGGTTAGGAATTTTAATGATATCTGGTTATTGAAGTTTTTAATTGTCACTTGATTATGCTTTCCGTATTTAACACTTTAACGCATTTGACTAAATATGATTCCGCCAATATCATGTGTTATCTTAGCTGTAAGAAAAAGATGTATGTTCCTGCTATATATGGTCCACATATCATGTTGATACTTCGCTGGGTCTAGGGAAGAATTTAGTTCTAAAATATTTACCTAGTGCTGATACTTATCTGTAAATAAAATAGAAAAAACAATTGTCATGGTTCAATTAGATAATCAACTGAACACAGCATTGAACCAAATAAGTTGGAAAAATTCTGACATCAATATGATTCACTTTTTTTTTGGGGGGTGGGGGGGGGGGGGAGGGATTTGGTGCACCTGGGTTGCAGATTATCACCTTCGGAAACATTATGATTGTTGCCAGTAGCTTAAATATCAATACCTGTTGTTCTTCCTTGGACATCTAAAACGTAAATAAATTATAAATATGCAGTTTATGATTATGGGCTTGCACAATTCCAAGAGTTTTCGTGTCAAGTGGAAAATTTGGAAGAAAGGTACCGCAAACTGAAAACGATCTTTCTTTATTACTAAAGAATAGAGATAATAAAGTACTACAGACTGAAGTTCTTGTAACCAGTGACACTCATGTGACTCCCTTTACTAATGATCCCAATGCCCATCGGTTAACCTTAGGTTAATTTTTTCACACACAAGATATACATTAGATGCATGTACATTTGGCCATCTTGAGGAGTTCAACTCAGGGTCTATGGACAAGAAGTGTGGATAGTTACATACCTATGTAACAAATGTGGGTGCAGCACTCTAAATTTGCTTATGCCTACCTTATTCTGAGGTCTGGTATCCTTGATTATTGGTCCAAAAAAATTTCCTTTTTGGCTTGTTTTCGGACCAGACACCTCTACTCAAGCATGACATGCAATTGTTACATAAGATCATATTTTTTTCTTTCAGGAAAAAAATATTATTTACGATATACATGCATGACATATCTTTTGAGCAAGCAAACATATGTAGTTATATTCCACAGACACTTGGTAGCTGATAATTGATTCCATGGAAAAGTTTAGAATTGTCGTTAGATTTGAAAATGCATTACATATGTGGTCAGTCCAAATAATATCTTACTAATACCTTAGTGGCCTTCTCAAATATATATATCCTTAAGTATGCCGTTGTATCATCTCATCATCTAATCATCAAATTCTTCTTAAAAAACAGGGACCGTTACAAAGCAAAGCTCCTATGATATTTGTCGAAATTTGAGGTCGGCGATATGATGGCAACCCTCTCTTAAACAGTTGATGGTTGAGAAACCTAAAGCATGAGAGGGGTTTCCATATGATCCTAGTTGCCGAGTTGACATCATCCAAATTACCCTAGACTAGAGAGAAGTGCAGAAGAAGGAGAAGGATGATAACTGTTATACTTGGAATTATGTTGAAACCTAGAAAATGTCCTAACAAGCATGATGTCATATATATGAAACAAATTTCTTTTCCTGATATGTTTGAATTGATGCAATTCATCTGGATGTGTTCTTAGTGCAAGCTTTTCTTTCATTTGATGTTCTCATGAAGGATATGGCATCTGATGGCATGTTACATCATCAGTTAGCGTGGCGCAGTTCATTCCATATGCATAAAGACATCTCAATAATATTATGATCAATGATCGACGCCCGTCATTTTTCTCACTGATGTGACATGTGTGTTGTTATAACGTATTCTCTAAATTGTGTTATTTGATAATCTCTCGAGTGGGCCTTGTACTGATGTATGCCAAAGATAGGGACATGATGTATTCAGTGATGTATGTGAGCATTTTGTACTGCTGACTGTAGAGAGATGCAAGGGATGTATTGTTGTATCCCTACCATGTGTTTCTACCTCCTTTTCCACCGTATCTAGTATTAGCCAAAGTACCTCTTTTGTATATACTTTGCATCGGTTGACGGTCATCTCTGTATTGGCATTAAAATTTGGTATGCCGCCTCATGTCAATGGGCATGAGAGTTTTTCTATGAGCCATGCCGGCCTTCATATTGGGTGGATGTCAATTTCAATGATGTCATCGCATGGATGATGATGTCTTTGAAAGTGACGTGCACTTGTTATAGAGATGATCAGAAATAAAAAAAACCAACCAGCCTGGTAGGTTTGGAATTTTTCTTTTCTCCTAGAGTACCAAGTCTTTAACAAATTTTTTTGTGTTATGAATTTGAGGGTGAGCTCCTCACCAAATTCTTGCTTCTTTCACTCTCACCCCGACCTTCAAATCGTCAACTATCATCTTACTATTCGGAAACTGATCAAACAACAAAGGAATGTAAGCATCGGTAACCCAGCATATAAGCCTTCAAGCGTCGAAATCCACCCACAATGCGTGAAAAAAAACCCAACAGAAGAATGACACAAGACCTCAATTTGGTTGCACCATGGAACAATTATCCCTTTATCGCTAACACTTAATTCTTGACTTTTGCAGAGATTTTCACGCACAACCCACATGTAGCGATAACCGCTCATTCATCTGTTGTTCAGAAATAGGCAGAAAACACCCGAGTGTAGAGTACTGATAGTGCTCGATGTTGGCGACCCTCAAGATCAGGGCACGTGGCGGACGGCACGTCCCGAAACTCAGAAGGAAGCGCCCATAAAGGCAGGTCATGCCACCCCTGTACCCGTCCGTCCAGCGCATGCCAGCCCTCCTCGGGGCTCCCCGCATATTGGCCTCCTCGGCCCCTCAGCTCGCCCCGGGCAGCCGCCAGACCAAGTCTCCTTGGCCTTCTCGCTCGTCCCCGAGCCCCTTTGCCGAGGCTGTATCCCTCGGCCCTCCGACCAGTTCTGCCACTCACAGGCGCAACCGCAGCTCCGCGAATCTCGCCATGCGCGGATTCTCCGCCAACAACATCCCGTGTTCCATGCCTCCACGATCCCCATTTATGGGCGATACGCTCTCTACACGGGCGTGATGTCGGGAGCGTAACTGCTGGCGAGATCCTCGTGCCTGCTGCTGCATGCCTCCACTGTTATATAAACTCCCATTACAGAAGGGTCAGTTAAACCATTTTTACTCCACCTAGCCGTTACGCTGCTCGGATCTAGTACTAACTTGATCGTCGGAGGGTCCTCGGTGGTGACAAACCACCCCGGGGCTTCTTTGCAGATACCTGGCGTCAAACTCCTCCAACTACCAAATCTCCTCAAAACCCACTGAGACCCACATTCAACGGGGGATCCCCTCCAGAGTCCATCGGGAGATCGACGGAAGACAACATCGGAGGGAGATCTGAAAAGTACCTCTATCAGTTGGCGCCGTCTGTGGGAAACGAAAACTTCACAAAAACAAAGTTGGCCTTCCGATCTCCATGCACATGGCGAATAATCGCCCCGAAGATCCAGGTCCCAGCCGCCACTTTCCCCTCAGCGCAGACGCGGCCGACCGCCCGAGCAAAAGGGCTAGAGGCCACGAGCCCATCACCTTTGGCGACGGAGATCTCCACGGCATATCCGTGCCCCACAACGACCCACTGGTGATCACGGCCCAAATCCACCGGTACGAGGTCCACCGGATACTCGTCGATTCGGGCAGCTCGGCGGACATCCTCTTCCACGACTGCTTTCTACGTATGGGTCTTGCCCCAGCAGACCTGAAACCGACCTCTCACGTCCTTTCAGGGTTCACCAACCACTCCATCCCGGCGCAAGGGGTGGTCACTCTGCAGTTCACGATCAGGGAGCCCGGCCGCACGCGCACGTTGCCTGTGGACTTGATCGTAGCTAAAGTCCCCTCGGCCTACAACGTCCTCCTCGGCCATCCGATGCTGAACTCCCTCCAGGCCCAGATATTGACCTACCACCTGGCGATAAAGTTCCCTCTCGATCGGGGCGGGATAGGTCGGGCCTACGGAAGCCAGCGGGTCGCGAAGATAGGCCTTACCGAAACGTCTTCGCCCTAGAAACCGGCCGACGACGCCGAGGCATATGACAACATCAAGGGTTCCCTAGACACCCGAGACGAGCGGAAGGAGGTCGTGGGGCACCGGTCGAATCTCTGATCGAGGTACCCCTAACGGAAGGGGACCAGGGAAAAACCGTCCAGGTCGGATCGCTCCTGACGGGGACTCAACGAGATGACCTGATCAGATTCCTCAGAAGCAACTCCGACGTCTTCGCCTGGGCGCCTGCTGACATGCCTGGGATCGATCCTAAAATCATCTCCCACAAGCTCAGGGTTGATCCTGCGCCCCGACCCGTCAGACAGAAGAAAAGAAGTTTCGCCCCGGTCAAACAAAAGGCTATCGAAGAGGAGGTTGATCGGCTCCTCGCCGCCAACTTCATCAGAAATGTACCCTACTCGGAGTGGCTAGAGAACGTAGTTCTGGTCAAGAAGTCAAGCGGGAAGTGGCGTATGTACGTCGACTTCACCGACCTCAACAAGGCCTGCCCCAAGAACAACTTTTCGCTCCCCCGGATAGACCAGCTCGTCGACAGCTCGGCCGGCCACAAGCTGTTGAGCTTCATGGATGCTTTCTCCGGCTACAACCAAATCCGTATGAATCCTGAAGATAAAGATCTGACTGCATTCACAACGGATCGGGGAGTGTATTGCTACAAGGTGATGCCCTTCGGCCTCAAGAACGCCGGGGCCACGTACCAAAGGCTGGTCAACCGCATGTTCAAGCCACAGATCAGCAGGAACATGGAAGTCTACGTTGACGACATGCTCATCAAATCCATCTCGTCGGCCGACCATGCCAAGGACCTGGGCGAGGCTTTCGAAGTGCTCCGCAAGTTCAACATGAAGCTAAATCCCGCTAAGTGCGCATTCGGAGTCACCGGGGGAAAGTTCCTCGGGTTCATGGTCACTCACCGCGGAATTGAGGCTAACCCAGAGAAGATCGACGCTATCCTCAACATGGTCGCGCCCAAGACCAACGTCGAGATCATGCGACTCACGAGGCGAGTCGCCGTTCTGAGCCGTTTCATGTCCAGGTCGGGAGAGAAGTGCCTTCCGTTCTTTAAGGCACTGAGAAAAATCCTGAGGTTCGAGTGGTAGGAGGAGTGCCAAGCCGCCTTTGACCAATTGAAGAAGCACTTCGCAACGCCACCACCGCTCACCCGACCGGTGGAAGGAGACGAGCTGTCGCTGTATCTGGCGGTATCCGACCAAGCAGCAGGCTCGGTGCTCGTCCGGAAGGCCGAGGGAGCTCAGAAGCCGGTATACTATGTGAGCCACGTGTTTAAGGACGCAGAAACGAGGTACCCCGCCATAGAGAAGATTGTCTTAGCCCTGGTGGTAGCCTCGAGGAAGCTGTGGCACTACTTCCAAGCACATACCATCATCGTCCTCACCGAGCGCCCGTTGGGGGCTATCCTAGCATCACCGGAATCCTCGGGCCGCTTAGAAAAACGGAGGTGGGAGCTATCTCAGTTTGACATAAGGTACCGCCCGAGGCAGGCCATCAAGGCGCAGGCCTTAGCCTATTTCATCATTGAATGCACCATCCCTAGCAAGAAGCCGGAGCCCACGCCGCCCCTTGCAACCCAGTGTCCCTTCGCAGAAGAGCCTGGCTCGGTTCCGGAGTGGGTCATCTACGTCGACGGGTCTTCTACCGAGGAAGGCTGCGGGGCCGGCCTCATTATCCGAGGCCCGAACGAAGCAGAGATGGAGTATTCTTTGAGGCTCGGTTTCAAAGTCTCGAACAACACGGCAGAGTACGAGGCCCTCTTGACCGGACTGTGCATGGCCGCCAGACTGGGACTGAAGATAATTCGAATCCGCAACGACTCCGCCTTTGTTGTCGGTCAAGTGACCGGCCGCTTCGAAACTCGGGAGCCTCTGATGATGAAGTACCTAGACGAAGTGAGGAAACTCCGAAGGAATTTTGACGAAGTCCAGGTAGAACAAATACCCAGGCAGCTGAATGCCTAAGCAGACGCCCTGAGCAAGCTGGCTTCGTCATACTTGGCCAACAATAAGCGATCTATTCTCTTTGAAACCTTGCCTCAACCCAGCGTGGGAGACGGAGCGACGACACTCCACGTGTACGCGGCGCAGGAGAGCAACCGGGATTGGAGGAAGCCCCTCGTGGATTTCCTAAATGATGGCACGCTCCCAGAGGACCGGGCAGCCGCCCCCCGCCTCCGGGCCAAAGCCCGCCACTTCGTCTGGAGCAACGGGAACCTCTACAAGAAGGCCTTCACTCAGCCCCTGCTCCGGTGCGTTGACCCCCATGAAGCCGACTACGTCCTTCAGGAAATCCATGAAGGGGTGGGCGGTGCACACCAGGGGGCTCGAACCTTGATCCAAAAGGTGTTGCTCCAGGGGTACTACTGGCCCACTATGCATGAGGACGCCCTGAAGCTAGTCAGGAGGTGCAAGAGCTGCGAGCTTCACAGCAGCATTCCCCGCCTCCCGGCTACCGAGCCGACTGTCCTAACATCCCCATGGCCGTTCGCCCAGTGGGGATTGGATATGATCGGCCAGTTCCCTACCAGAATAGGTGGGCACAAATATGTCCTTGTTCCCCTCCGAAAGACGGCGCATAAGACCGCGATGTCCTGATGCTGAGATTCGGGGCAGATGCTATTTGGTTTTATCCGTCCACCTCTCTGAAGATGCCAAGTTGATTTATGGCACCGTGTATCGGAGGTTTAGACGGATGCGGCCGATGTAGCAGACTTCGTCAGATTCCCCCTCGCTTGAGGGGTTTTTGATTGTGGGGACGCTCTTCCCTGCAGGCGTAAGCCCCTGCAGTTAATTACGCTACCGCATCGCGGTAACAACTTTCTCCTTCTCCAGAATTTCACTTCGTGTCATGTGTGTGTTTGTTTTGTTTGTGGTTGCCCGTGGATTGTATACGGAGACTGAGTAATGTCGTCGCCCGTAGGACGTGGATTAGTCCAAATCCGCATTTACTTAGATTTGGGTTTGGTGTTTTTTGTTTAAGGATGCATTAGTCGCGTTGCGGCTAAGATCAACTTAAACGTTCGTTAAGGATACGATAGTCCTGTTTGAGACTAAGATCAACTTAACGTGATAATCCATTTAATATCTGGCCATCGGGATTCGTCACCTCTCTAACGTCGTTGAAGGATTACAACGGCAGATGTCAGAGGAGTTCGGAGATGTACCCTTGAACCAAGGTTGATTTGGAGTTTTATAGTCCGTTTGAATGTTTAAGGATACGTTAGCCGTATTTGGGGGCTAAGATCGACTTAAACGGGATCCTTTAGATCCGGCAAAAGAGCATTTGGAGGCTCTATTGTTCCAGTTTAGGGACGTAGTGGTTCATAGGTAGTTTAGGGACGTGGTGGTCCATGTTCCAGTTTAGGGACGTGGTGGTCCACAATTAGTTTAGGGACGTTTCGGTCCAACATTAGTTTAGGGACGTTTCTGTCCATTATTAGTTTAAGGACGTGTCGGTCCACGAGTTTAAGGACCCCGCAGTCCATATGGGTGTGTGGTCGTTGGGACCCGTCACCTCTTTGACGTCGTTGAGGAATTACAACGATGGATATCAAAGGAGTTCGGAGATATACCCTTGAACCGGATGTGGATTGGTTTAGGAGAGCCGTTTTGCTCAGTTACTTTAGTTTAAGGACTTATGGCCACGATTGGGCTAAGTCCAGTTAAAAAATGTCCAATATTTTATTTGCATTTGTTTTTATTTTTATTTTTATTTGGGCTTTGCCCAGAAAAGATGCAGAGCATCAATTTGTTTTGGGCTCTGCCCTTTATAAATGATGCAGAGCATCAATTTCATTTGGGCTCTCCCTTTTATTGCTCTGCAATTTATTTTGGCCTGTTAGGTCTTTTTGATTTGGGCCTGGCCCTTCAAGCAATGCATTGCATTGAGAATCTTCAAGAAACAGAAGTACAGCGCACTTTTTAATCCTTTGATCTAAAGAAAAACAAGTTTTTTCTTCTTTTCTTGTTTTTCCTTATTTCAGAGAACCAAGGGTTCATAACAAGTGCAAGGCGCTACTTTTTTTTATTGTATTTACTTATTTATTTATTTATTGAAGATCCATGATCTTATTCTTAGATCAATGATCTGTTCCCAAGAGAATTTTCTCTTTTAAAGGTTTTACCTTTTTTTGTGTTCTTCAAGAATTCTCAAGAGTTCTCTTTCTTCCTTTTTTTTTTGCCAGATGATGATTCTTTTGAAATGAGGTCTGGTGTCCTTTTTATAGTGCTCATAAATTAGTTAAATTTGTTAAAGAGATCTTTTTTTGAGTGATTTGGGGAATTTTCCCCACAGTTGGATCTTTGATCCAAGGCCCTTGTTTTACAGAAGAAGATTTTCTTGTTTTAATCAAGAACAGAAAGGATTTCTTTAAATCTTTATTCTGTTTTTTGCGCAACTCCCCAGTGCGTGACACGTGTCGCGCAACGCAGCGCTTGCGCATCTGTGCTTGCGCAACTGCGCAGATACGTGTCGCGCAGTGCGTCGCTTGCGCAGCTGAGACACGTGTCGCGCAGCGCGGCGCTTGCGCAGCAGCTTTGCGCAACTGCGCAGACACGTGTCGCGCCGTGCGGCACTTGCGCAAGTGTGCTTGCGCAACTGCGTAGCGCTTGCGCAACTGCGCAGACACGTGTCGCGCAGCGCCGCGCTTGCGCAACTGTGCTTGCGCAGTTGCGTTTGCGCAACTGCGCAGACACGTGTCGCGCAATGCAGCGCTTGCGCAATCTGAACGTTGCATACTTTTATTTTTTAAGAGAGCCTTGCTCTGATTGGACACACTGCCTCGGGCGTTGCATTGATGTATCAACTTCTGACACGCGGCGTGTTGCGCGCAATGCTCGGCATTTGAAGCGTTTCTTTCAAAATTTGAATTTTCAAAATTCAAACAGAGCCTTGCTCTGATTGGGGGAACAAATGCCCCCCCACCGTTGCGCTCACGTGGCGCGCACGTGAGTACAGCGGTGGCGAGATCCTGACCGTCGGATCAAAAGGGTCAGGTGAAAAGGCGCAGGCGCCTATAAATAGGACCCTTGGTCCTTGGTTATTCTTTACCATTTTCAAGAATTTGAATTTCAGAGCCTTGCTCTTGCTTAAGAACTTCCAGAGCCTTGCTCTTGTGATTTCCCCAAGAACTTCAAAGTTCCAGTCTTAGAATCACTCCAGGTAAAATTAATTAAATTAAATTAATTTAAATTTAATTTAATTAACAGAGCCTTGCTCTTATAGATCTTTGATCTAAAGAAAAACCCCTTTGGGGTTTCTTCAACAGAGCCTTGCTCTCAAAAATTTACAGATTTACAGAGATCTGATCCATGGGTTTTAACCCATGAACAGAGCATTGCTCTTAGATCAAATGTAGATCTTTTTAGATCTGAGAAACGGAGAAAATTTTTGTTTTATAAGTTTTCATGGATTTTTCAAGATTCCAAAACTCTAATTCTTCTAGATAAAATTGATGGATCTTTCCACCATTACCATAAAGCTATGCTCTTTTAAGGAATCTTGTTCCCCTGAGACCAGAGTTTGACAAATGTCACTCTGTGACAGAGCTTTGCTCTGAAAGAGAATATTTCTCCTTGTCTCTAGGGATTTCCCATCAGTGAGGATATTCTTTTGGGGACCTTTTCATTAATTGACAGTCTCATCTAATGATGGGGTTGTCTTATTAAATGATGTACCGTCATCCAGATTTTGTGGGTCCCCCTTTTTGTCCCCTACCTATTACATCACAGTGTGGAGTAAGATTTCAAAATGCCAAGTGTCAGAACATTAACGGTTATTTTTGTCTTTCTACAGGAAACATGTCCGGCGACTTGTCTTTCCCCTTTGTTCGCTCGGAAGGAGGGTTCCCCCATTCGCCGGTGGACCGGGTGGCGTTCGCTCTCATTAAAGATCATGGCCCTGAGTGCAAAAAGCTCCACCTGTGGGGAAGGTGGTACAACCAGATCATCCAAGGCCGTCGCAGCTTCAGTTCCGCCTCGCCGTCTGAGCCTACAGTCCCGATCCCCTATGCAGACGAACCCCCGGTGAAGTATGCCGTGGAGGTTAAAAACTGGAATTCTGATGACCTCCTCCAGCCTGCGATCGGTGCCATCCCCGTACAGCCGCCGCCGGCAATAGATATTCTGGGGAGGCGAATCTGTCAGGGTGAAGCACGCCCTTGGGGACAGGCTTACAATATTGGACTGATCCCGCGACCCCCCGCCGGATATTTGCAGTGGGCCCGGTACATCTTATCGGCGAAAAGGACTCATCTAACGAGGATTGGTTTATATTCAGCCATCTACGTTTCGCTTTTCGAGTATCCCTCTCCTCCAACGTGGTGGGTCAAGGCCTTTATTGAACAATGGAATATCCCCACTCACACCTTCCTGATGACGGATAGGGAAGTCTCTATCTCCTTGGAGGAATTCGCTGAGATTTCGGGTCTACCAATGAGAGGAGAGCACTACGAGGAGCTGCTTCCTCCTGACGAGTACGTCTTTGCCACCAAGCAGCTGGTGCTTGACTTAACTCCGGAAAATTCCATTCAGCATCAGTATCCGGGCTTGGTGAAGGTGTTGGAGATCTATGAGGAACTCCATTTGGGATCGGACGAGCGGGGCGTCAGTTTCGCAGATTTTATTGCTCGCTTTATTCGCCCGGAGTTCCTATCAGAGCAGGGCGAGAAGTTCGTTCAGCTTGCTGACCCTTTTGGTTTCGGCTTGGACCGCCGACCTATATCGGAAAATGACCAGCGGAATTTTTATCTCCCCGGCATTGCCCACGTCCCTTTCTCAGAGATCGCCGTTCCTGGCATGGATGAGGAGACCTTTTTTTATAGGGTTCTTGGGTTTATGGTTATGCAGCTTCGCGCTTCCCACGCACCCACGCCTCATGCGGCCCTCCGTCTTTTACCCGGCGCATCGAATGGTGGCTGGTTTGCAGTTATCAGTAGGGATCGCCGGGCTGGCTTACCTCTATAATGGACTTAGCGTAGCGTCGAACGCTAGTGAGCCTGGAGTACAGCCTGCCAACTTCCCGATGCATTATTTCACTTCTTGGATGGAGATGCACGTGCAAGGGGTGTTTGGTGCCCATAAGACTCCTCCGTTCTTTGAGAAATGCAGACTTCCAAGAATCATGCGATTGGTCGGGGCTTCAATTGTGGTTGCATCCCCGCGGGATTCTAGGGGACTGCTCCTGCGTCCACATCTGGTCGGAGTGAAGATTTCTTTTGTGGATAAGGTCATCACCATAGGCTCAAGAGACCACTAAGTCAGTGGTGCCACTACGTGATGATTTTAAGGGCGGGGCTTCTGTACTGAAGGCTCGGGAAATCCTCCACCTCTACTCCATTCGGCCGGGCTATCTAGTGTTTAGGCAGAATGAGACAGCTTTGTTTATGAGGTACAACCCACACCGATTTGCCCGGCAATCGAGTTACAACCAAGGGATCCCGATGGAAGCTTTTCTGGAAACACCCGTGGCCAACCAAGAGGGGATAAGGAATGCGATGCATCATTTCATACGGCTTAATACAGGTTCCTATTTCTTTATCAGTGAACCTAGCCGTGCCCCTAAGATACTCCATTCATATGTAGCCTGGTATGCGCATGCTATGGGCCCAATCATCTTAACGGAGAAGCGTATGCTGGTTGACCGTAGGGGTGCGCCTCCCGGTGGTGATCGCAAGGCTCCCTTGCAGCCAAGGCTCCAGGTCATTCTCCCGATAAAAGATGCCGGAGTTGATCGACCACGCATGTTGAGCCCCCCGTGTGGATTGCCACTGCCTGCTACGGTGGATGTACCATCGGCGCCCCGTGCTCCCACGAAGGCGGCTAATATAGTATCGCCAGAGTCTGGCGTAGGAGCAGATATTGGGACCCGCCGCCTTAAAATAACTGCCAAGCGCAAATCTATCCCGGGTGGATCTAAAGCTGGCGGACAGAAGAAGAAAAAGTCCGCCCTTTCCCTTGATGTGATCCTTAGCCTAGAGCCTGCGGCTCCTCCCAACGAAGGCATAAGTGAATATGGCAGCAACGAGGGCTTCTTGGTAGACCCTGCAGACACTAATTTGGCTGCCGCCATTGCAGCTTCGGAGCGATCGGCGAGGCTCGAAGCGATGTTAAGTAAACTCGCTGAGTCAGGTAATCATCAGCCACTTTCTTCATCATTTTATTGCACTTTTTATTATTATCTTTAACTAATATTCGCCCGATTTTCAACAGGTGTCTCTTCCGAAGAGGCTATTGCTGCCTCTTTGAAAACCTTCCAAGAGGAGGAGGAGAAACGCGCTCTAGCAGGTGTTGGTATGTCCCACCCCTTTCTCTTTTATAAGGAAAGTTTATCATCTTTTCTGATGGTCAACCTAACCTTCTTTTGTTTCTTTGCAGGGGTTATATCAGTTGATGCGGGGATCCTTCCTGAGCCTGTTACTGAAGTCCCGGTCTCGTCGAGGCTGCTGGAGGGGCCTCGACTTGACAAGACGACGAGGGATGCCCTGTAAAATCTGGAGGCATCCCTATTCACGGACGAGGACGCCTCAATTAGAGAAGCCCTAGTGGCATCCGTCTCAACGTCTCGGGAGGAGCGAAAGCGGTTGAGACGCGAAGCAAAGGCGCGCAGAGCTGCTTTGGCCACGGGAGCGGGCCCTAGCACTATTCCTCGCGCTGACACTCCTTCTGAAGAGGCCCCTGTCGCCCTATCTACTGCTTATAGGCAAGTGGTGCGCGCGGCCCGAAGTGCAAACGATAAATCCTCTTCAGGTAGCATTTCTTTCAGAGCCTTGTTGTAAGAATTATAAAGCCATTGGCTCATATGCATTCCATCTTGCAGGGCCAAGTCCGACTAAGGGGGAGGCGGAGACCGTTGAACCCAGGGAAACGGCGGAAGCGGTGCTTGCCGAACCCGAGCCGACGGTGAGGCGCGTCGTTGGGGCCACGGGACCCGAAGCAGAGGTTGGGGGATCTACAGCCGAGAGGGTCATGGATGTCGACCCTGAAGTGGCGGCAGATGAAATGATCGTCATAAGCGAGCCGAGGGTAATGATAGGTGGGGCGTTTGAGGCTGGAGACCTCGCGGCGACGGTGGACGGGACAACCGTGACCGCAGGACCCGAAGGAGTAGCGGGTGAGGTGGCCACGATTCCTGAGGACGAGCCAGCTGCTCTTTCTCAGGAATCTGGCAATGCTCCAATCATAGCCCTCCCCGCCTATATTCCCCCGCCTTCTCCAGGGCTTGCGAGTGCAACAACGGTTCCCATTGAGTCGGGTGATGAGGCCACGGGCGGTGGCCTGATGTCAATGGAGGAAGGGATTGCCTCAGTCTCGGCTGGCAGTTCGTCGGGTAAATTTCGAGTTACTATCATTTTCTCTCTTCTTTTTTTTTATCTTGCAATCTTTTTTAAAAAGTTTGCTTATGTTTTTAATGCAGGTGCGACCAGTGCCGATGCTCCACTGCTTGAAGGAGCACCGTCAACTACTGCTTTGGCGGTGGTCACTTCCCCACCTTCCCTTGTGCCATCGCGGATGTTGGAAGGTATGGATTTGCGACCCACAAGTTAATCTTTTAAACGTGTATCTTATGGACTAACGTCATACCACTGTGTCCTTTCAGGAGTGCTCTTTGATCATCTATACCAAGTGTTGCTCCCACACTTCTCCTTCCCGTCCGAACTCGCTTCTCCCTCTAGTGGTGTCGGTGAGTACATTTTCATTTTGATGTCTTTGTTTACTCCCTTTTTTAGCAATGGGATGATTTCTGACTTTTCCTCTTCCTTATTGCAGTGCCACAAATCGAAGGGGGGGACGCAAGACCTGCCACGCCACCGGCCCTTCCGGCTTTGCCGTCTGTTGCAGCTGGTACAATATATTCCTCCCCCTTTTTATATGATCCTTCAACATCTATTCGAATCATTGTTTAACCATGTTTCGTTTTGCAGCTATTGTTCCAGCTCCGATCCCTCTTGAGTCTCGTGTTCTTTCACCAGCGGACCCTTTCTTGAAACGTCCATCTTCAAAAGGTGCCGTGATGAGTTTGGGCATGCTGAGAGGGTATATCGAAGAGCTTAACATGGACGCTTTCCTTTCTGCTGTGGATTTCGCAATGGAGGTTAACACGATGTTGGCGGCGCTCGTAAACTTTCACAATGAAGGCGTCGTCAAATCTTGGGTTAACCACTGCAGAGAGATTGATGCCTGCTTGCATCGGTTGGAGACGATGCGCCCTTCTCCCGAAGTTTTGGCCATGAGCACCGAACGGACAGCCTGGCTCGAGCAAAGCGCTTCTTATCTCCGCCATTTGGAGCAGGAAGCAGCTTTACGGTTGAAGGAGCGTCGGGAATCTTCAAGCGCAACCGCTCGCCTGCGCGCTGAAGTTAGGACGAATGTTGCTGAAGTGAAAGCCGTCTTTGAAGGCCTTGTGGAGCGTATCTCTAATGGGCTAGCACTGAGGCAGAAGCTTGATGCCGCTGAGCGTGATGCTCGAGGCCAAGAAGCAGCTCAGCAGGTTGTTGGGGAATAGCTCGCATCCTTCACGCAGCAGCGGGCTCAAGTAGAGGCCGAACTGGCGGTGGCAGCTGATCAGGAGAAGGCGTGGAAGGAAGTACGTGGGCAGTTGATAGAGCTGTTCAAGAAACTTCCTTCTCCCTGAATATCTTGTATCATTTACACATTTGTAATTTGTATATAATGTATACACATTCCCTGTTTTTTTTATACGATCCGCCTTGTATTTTGATTGAATTTATGAATAAAGGTACACATTCTTTCTTGAGATGTCTGGTACTATTTCTTTGCTTTCTCCCTTTTCATTATGATGTTTTCGATGAACTTGATTGGCGGATAACTTAACTTCTCCGAGAGATAGTGATGGCTTAGGCCGCAGGTTCAGATCTGCCGCCTAAGACTTTTCAGTTCTATGAGCCGTGAGGGTCTCACAGAGACTTTTCTCCCTACGGATCGAGAGGATCTTATAGGTGGATTTTCTCCTTAGTAATCGTGAGGATTCCTAAGTGTGGTTTTCTCTTATAAGTCGTAAGGATCCTATAAGAGAATTTTTCCCTCTTATGAGTCGAGAGGACCCGTAAGTGGTTGTTTCCCTCCTTGTCGAAAATCGACTTCGGAGAGTGACACCCGTGAATAGTATGCAAGAGACCATTTTGGATTGACTTGCAGGGCCCCATTGTTCAGGAAGCAAGTTTTTCAATCTTTGCTGCCCGAGACTTCATCTTGTAAGGTGGGACGAACCGGGAATTCTCCCGCGGAGACAGTGGTGGCTCTGCGAGTTAACGTAGGTCGGGAGGCTCTCGTCACGGAGTGTTTGTATCCGTGAGTCAAGGAATTTGCTAGGGATTATTTGTTTCCCAAGCGCCAAGGATTATTTGTTTCCTTGGGGTTTGAAACGAGTCGAGGGTTCCCATGGAGGCACTGGTGGCTCTGCGAGTCGACGCGAATCAGAAGACTCTCGTCAAGGAGTGTTTGTATCCATGAGTCGAGGAGTTTGCTAGGGATTATTTGTTTCCCAAGCGCCAAGGATTTTTGTTTCCTTGGGGTTTGAAACAAGTCGAGGGTTCCCACAGAGGCTCTGGTGGCTCTGCGAGTCGACGCGAATCAGAAGGCTCTCGTCAAGGAGTGTTTGTATCCGTGAGTCGAGGAGTTTGCTAGGGATTATTTGTTTCCCAAGCGTCAAGGATTATTTGTTTTCTTGGGGTTTGAAACGAGTCAAGGGTTCCCACAGAGGCTCTGGTGGCTCTGCGAGTCGACACGAATCAGAAAGCTCTCGTCAAGGAGTGTTTGTATCCGTGAGTCGAGGAGTTTGCTAGGGATTATTTGTTTCCCAAGCGCCAAGGATTATTTGTTTCCTTGGGGTTTGAAACGAGTCGAGGGTTCCCACAGAGGCTCTGGTGGCTCTGCGAGTCGACGCGAATCAGAAGGCTCTCGTCAAGGAGTGTTTGTATCTGTGAGTCGAGGAGTTTTGCTGAAGTCACTGGCTTCTTCGGTTGAAATGAACCGTTGAGGTTTGGCTTCGTCGTCTGACGGAGCCCGCTGGGAAAGTATGGTTCCCTCTTTGTTTACGCCCTTGGATTGTATATAGGGATCGATGTGATCCTAACTGTAGGGCCAAAGTTTTATCATCATTTTTTTGTTTTATCTCCGCGATGCTCTATCATTTCAGCTTTTATATCGCAAAGGTCGCGATTGCCCAATCATTTCGGCTGTTCATTTTATTTTTACTCGCTGTTTTTTTTATTGCGAGTTGCCCAATCATTTCGGCTATTTTGCATGCATACATTTTTACTTGCTGCTTTTTATTGCAAGTTGCCCCATCATTTCGGCTATTTCGTATGCATGTGCGGCCTATCGGCTTTTCGCCGTAAACCTGAAATTAGACACCGATTTTGGCATCAGCACCGCTACAACTGGGATATTGCCAGGAGCGAATCATCATTTGCCTCTGTCGATGTCGAACAAAGATGGCTTAGTGACCAGGGTTAAGGTCCTGTCGACTAAGGCTTTTGACTTCATGAGCCGTAAGGGTCTCACAAAGGTATTTCTCCCTACGAGTCGTGAGTATCTTGTAGGTGTATTTTCTCCTTAGGAATCGTGAGGATTCCTAAGTGTTCATTTCCTCTGTAAGTCGTAAGGATCCCACAGGAGGGTTTTCTCCTCATAAATCGAGAGGATTTACAAGGTTTGTTCACCTTGCGAACATATCCCCAGTCAGGGATGAGACTTGGTTAGGGAAATGCTTATTCGCGCACGTGGATTGTATACAAGGGTCAATATTGAACCACTTGTAGGGCAATATCGAAAGTTGTGGGGGTTGCTTAAGCACAGGTTTAGGTCTCTGTAACTTAAGACTTTCAACTCTTATGAGCTATGAGGGTCCCATAAGAGAGTTCTCCTTACGAGTCGTGAGGATCTCGCAAGTGTAATTTCTCCTTAGGAATCGTGGGGATCCCTAAGTGTGTTGCTCCCTTGTGAGTCGTAAGGATCTCACGCGGGTGGTTTCTCCTTACAAGGTCGAGAGGATCTTGTAAATGTTCTTTAACGAGGTTGCGCCCTTTCGGGTTTTCACAAACACTCGCCGGTAGCCCTGCTGTTTTTACTCACGGAGCCCTTTCGGGTTTTCATCCGTGCCCATTTTGCTTATGGACATACCGTTTTTTTATTCTTTTTATTTTTATATATTTTTTTTACGAGGTCGCGCCCTTTCGGGTTTTCACGAACACTCGCCGGCAGCCCTGCTGTTTTTACTCACGGAGCCCTTTCGGGTTTTCATCCGTACCCATTTTGCTTATGGACATACCGTTTTTTTTTATATATTTTTTTTTATTTTTTTTTATTTTTTTTATTCATCTCGTCGGCCTAAGGATGCTGCGACAGTAGTTTAAGGACGTTTCGGTCCGCTATTACTTTAAGGACATTTCGGTCCGTCGTTAGTTTAAGGACGTTTCGGTCCGTCGTTAGTTTAAGGACGTTTCGTTCCGGCACGGAGAAGGTCGGCTACTTTTATAAAGCTTGAGCTTAGGAAGATAGCGAGCGGACATAGTCGTCGTCATCTATCATTGACCTAGGCTGTGGCATATTAAGCGTAGTATTTCTTTAGGAAGCAACCGTTTATTGGCCTGAAAGGCCTTTCACCGTGCATGTCCATGAGTAGATAGGCCCCACCCTGGTAAACTTTATCTATGATGTACGGGCCTTCATAGTTTGGCTCGAATTTTTCCTGCTTGGCGCGATTGGGGATCATATGCCTTTTGACCACTAGCACGAATTCGCCTTGGCAGAATGTCCTCGGTCGGGTCAATCTTTCGTATGAGCGCGTCATCTTTGCTTTATAAGCTTCCAGATTTTGCTGCGCTATGAGCCGGGTTTCATCAAGGGCGTCAAGCTCCTCAAGACGAAGGTGAGCATTTTCTTCGTCCGTCAGCTCGTAGTGGACTGCCACTCGTAGAGAGGGTAACTCTATCTCGAGGGGGAGTACTGCTTCTGTACCGAACACCAACGCGTACGGCATTGTGTTCGTGGCCGTCTTGAATGTAGTTCGATATGCCTAAAGAGCTTCTTGCAGTCTTTCGTGCCAATCTTTCTTATTTCGGGACACCGTTTTCTTTATGATTTTTGTCAATGTCTTGTTGAAGGCTTCAGCTAGTCCATAGGCTCGCGGGTTATAAACCGAGGAATATCTCCACTCTATATTATGCTGTTGCGCGAAGCGACTGATCTTGTGGCTTCGGTAAGCTGGCCCGTTATCGGAGATGATCCGTCGCGGAGTTCCAAATCGATATATGACATGCGCCTTGAAGAAGTGGAGGATATTTTCCGTCTTCACCTCTCTTAACGGTACTGCTTCTGCCCATTTAGAGAAGTAGTCAGTCGTCGCCAATATGAAACGATGTCCCCTAGACGATGCTGGTTCGATAGGGCCAACTATGTCAGTCCCCCACATTTCGAATGGCCAGCTAGCCACCGTTGGATGTAGTGGATTTGGGTGCTGGTGGATGAAGTCCCCATGAATTTGGCATGAGTGGCATTGCTTCGCATATTCGATGCAGTCCTGAATCATCGTGGGCCAGTAGTAGCCCATCCGTTTTATCTTCAACTTCATCTTAGGGCCTACTTGATGAGAACCGCAGAGTCCGTCGTGAACTTCCTGGACGACTCTTTTCGCTTCGTCAGGTCCTAAGCATCTCAGCCACAAAGAATCAAATGACCTCTTGTACAGAGTATCGTTGACGAAGGCGAAAGACAGGGCTCGTTTCACGAGCTGATGTCTTGTGGACGCTTCTTCAGGCATTCAGTGGGACTTGAAGTAATCTATGAAGATTTCTCTCCAATCCTTGGTATTTCCCAATCTTTTACTTGCAGGGTTGTCTGCTCGTTCGCTCCTTTTTCTTCGGATGATTCCAGAGATATTTCTGCTGGGGAAAGCACTCGACGACTTTGTACCACGATTCTAACGTCATCGAGGTTCTCGTCAGCAAATTCTTTAGCAAGTTTGGCCAGTGCGTCCGCTTTGCTGTTTTCCGCGCGCGGTATGCTCTCCAAAGTATAGGAGGGAATTTGGGTTAGCAGTTGTTGCACCTTTTCGCCGTATTTTACCAATTCCGGTTTGCATGTTTGGTAATCGCCGTTCACTTGACTGACGACTAGCTGGGAATCCCCATATATGAGGAGGCTTTCAGTTCCCATGTCAATGGCGATCTCGAGACCTGCTATCAAAGCTTCATATTCAACTTCATTATTCGTTCTCGGCTCTGTTAAGGAGAAGGCGAAGCGCATTATTCCTCCTTGTGGGGTCACGAAGATAAGGCCTACTCCCGATTTGATCATTGACGTACTTTGTTTGTGCTTTTTCATGGAAGATGCTCCATCAAAATAAAGCTCCCAACGGGTATCACCACCGTCGATTGCGTCAAACGCATGCTTGTCTGGCAAATCGCAATTCATGGGAGAATCGGCAGGTATCGGGTGCTCAGCAAGGAAGTCGGCTATGGCCTGACCCTTCACTGCCTTGAGGGATCGATACGTTATCGAGAACTCCATTAAGAGCAGGGCCCATTTAGCGAGTCGTCCCGTCAATATGGCCTTTGACATTAGATATTTGAGAGGGTCCACCTTTGAAATGAGATGGACTTCATGCGCTAATGCGTAATGTCTAAGCTTTGTTATTGCGAAGATCAACGCCAGGCAGTGTTTTTCAATGGGGGAGTAATTGCTTTCTGCCCCCAGCAGAACTCGACTTAAGTAGTAGAGTGCTCTTTCTTTCCCCTGGTCATTCTCTTGTGCCCATAATGCGCCTAAAGAATCTTCAAGGGTGGCCGTGTAAAGAATGAGAGACTTTCTCTTAACTGGAGCAGCCAACACTGGAGGGTTTTGCAGATACTGCTTGATCTCGTCCAGTGCGCCTTGGCATTTTTGATCCCAAACGAATGGGGTTCCCTTCTTCATCAGGTGACTGTAAGGACGGCACTTTCCTGAAAGATTAGCGATAAACCGCCGAATGCATGCGAGCTTTCCTTGGAGAGATCGCAGCTGTTTAAGAGTTCTCGGCGGAGGCATTTCCATGATCGCCTTGATTTTAGACGGATCTATCTCAATACCTCGGTGTCGGACGATGAATCCCAGGAATTTGCCCGAGGAAACCCCGAACGCACATTTAAGAGGATTCATCTTCAAATTGTATTGCCGAAGGCGTTGAAATACGGTCTTCAAATGCTCGAGATGTTCCTCGTATGATTTGCTTTTAACCACGAGATCGTCGATATAGCATTCGACGATTTCGTGTATAAGGTCATCGAAGATCTTTGTCATAGCCCTTTGATAAGTGGCACCGGCATTCTTTAAACCGAAGGGCATCACTTTATAACAGAATATACCTAGAGGGCTCCTGAAGGCGGTGTGCTTCTGGTCTTCGGGATGCATCTTTATCTGATTATACCCTGATGAGCCATCCATGAAGGAGAAAATTTCATGAGTGGATGTATTGTCTATCATCAGTTCGGTGACTGGCACTGAGAAATCATCCTTCGGGCAAGCTTTATTAAGATCCCGGAAGTCTACGTATATGCGCACTGTCCCATTTTTCTTCATCACTGGGACGATGTTGGCGATCCATTCAGGGTATTGAACTTTCTGGATGAAGCCAGAGTCGATTAACTTTTTGACCTCGGTATTGATGCTCATCTCAAGCTCGAGTCGCATTCTTCTCGGCGCCTGTTTGACTGGCTTGATGTTCGGGGATATTGCTAGTCTATGTACAGCAACTTCTGGATCTAGTCCCGGCATCTCGGAATACTTCCATGCGAAGCAATCTTTATGCTGCACAAGGACGTCCTTTAACGCAGCCACCCTCTCTTCAGACAGCAGCTCGCTGACGAATGTCGGTCGTGGATCGTTTACCGTCCCCAACTCGATTTTCTTGAGGTTATCTGCAGTGGTATGTATTCCATCCTCCGGTTCTTTCGGAGCTGGGGGAAATTCTGAGATTACCTCATCATTGCTGTTTTCGAGGCACCAAGGAAGGCTGTCCATGTTCTCGGGTTCTCCTTTTAGTATTGTTATCATGTGACAGGTACAAATTCGCTTCCAGTCCCAATGTGGAACTGGTTTTTCTTTCGTGGCCTTGGGTTCGTGCTTTTGTGGTGGTGCTACCCTCCAGGTGTCGGACAGAGTGAATTTACCAAGCTGGTACTGATCTTCGACCCAATTCTTGAAGGTGAAGCAATCTTCAAGAGAATGACCCATCACTCGATGGTAAGAGCAATAGTCCGGGTGTGAGGCTTCGCCTGCTTGTTCGGGGTGTTTAGACTCCAGCAATGTAAGCATTTGATGCTTTAGGGCAAGATCGAGTATCTTCTTCGTCTTTTCCCGAGGAAATGAGTATGCTCGACCCATTTTCTTCATGAGGGATAGATCAATAACGCTCGATTCCCGTTTGCGTGGCTTCTTAGCCCTGCTTTGTTGCTGTTGAGCGCCTCTTTGGCCTTTCGACTTGTTTCTGCCTCCGCGTCGAGCCCTTTTTGTATCAGGTTGACATGGGGCAGCATCTTCGTCCCTTACTGCCTGTTGAAGGAGGCGCTGCGTTTTGGCTTTCTCATAGATTGCCATTTCACGATTGTGATCATCTTGGACTTTTTGACCCGCTTCCCTTATGAGTTTGCCCATTTGTTCCTCGAACGACGGACTGGGCTCCTTTGCATCTGGAACTTTCACTGGCTTAGGATTAACGTCCTCCCATTGAGCATCCGCTTCTTCGTCAAGGTCATACACGACGTAACAGCCAGGTAGTAACTCTCGCTTCTTTGACCGGATGTATCCAAGCCCTTTTGTTTCCATTCTCCCGTTAGGCAGCTTGCGTTGAGTCCCGGGAACATTCCAGACCCTGTCATAGAATTTGGCTTTTCGAATGGTCTGCTTGAAGGATATCCCCTGGCGTTTCAGCAGCTTTTTCAAACCTTCCGTATAATATCTGGGGAGACGGATAGGCTGAAGCCTGTCAAGCGTAGAATCCGCGCCATGCCAGATTTCTTTTTCTACATTGGTTTCTTCGGAACGGTAGAATAGGATTGCCCTTTCGCCTTTTCGTCCGGGAGGGATATAAAATGTCTGCAATTCTTCCACGCTGTCGGTGTCGAGTGCATCCAGTTCTTTATAATGTTCAAGCGGCACCATGGCTATCTGCAGACTTCGCTCTTCATCAGCAGAAGCTCGTATTGAAAGCCGAGCAGGGAATACAACATGGAGTTCGTCCTCTGAATCACTACCAAAGATCAGTGAAGGGGCGGATGGTCCCGGCTCGGTGTATTGGGGCGGACCCGAATAAACTATATCCTCCTCCTCAGTATCGCTGCCGAAGACAGGGATGGTTGCGTTAGTTTTGTTCTCCGGCTTATGACACTTCTCCGTGTCTTCGAAATCCGGTAAGAAGTATTTGGCGTCTTCATATTTGCGGACCTCGTTCACAGAGAACGAGTTCAGTTCTCCCGTCACGGTATACTCGAAACCATCCTTAAAATACTTCATACACTGATGTTGTGTAGAAGGGATGATATTGTACTCGTGTAACCATGGTCGGCCGAGCAAAGCGTTGTAGCATGTCTTGGCGTCTATGACGTGGAACTTAATGTCCGTGACGAGTAGCCCGAAGCGTAGCGTCAGTATCACAGATCCAAGAGTCTTTGACGATTGGAAGTCGAACCCAGAGATGGTGATCTTGTCCCGAGCAAGGTGCTGGACATTCATGCAGATTTCCTTCAACACCCGCACGTTGAGTAGGTTAACAGACGACCCGTTATCGATCAGGATTTTGCCTATCTTTATATCATGGCAGTATCCCGAGACATAGAGAGGGCGATTGTGTTCGCACGTCCCGAGTAGAAGGTCTTCATCGCCAAAAGTAACATCAGCCGTGTGCACTTCCTCCAATTCATCCTTCATCTTTTCCTCGGCCAGGCATGCTTGGAATTGTTCCGGGTCTTGGAGCGCCTTAATCAATGAATCTCTCGCCTCTTTTGATAGCAAAAGGGCGTCAAGAATGCTGAGCTGTGAGGGCAGCTTTCTCAGATGTGCTAAGACGTTGTAATCCACTTTATTCTTCTTTGGCGGGTTGTTGACGCTTAGCTCTTCCACCACTTGGTCATCTAAGACGATATCTTCAGAGGCCTTTTCTTTCCCTTTATCTTTTCTGCTCAAGGGTCCGAGGTTCTTGTCGGGCAGCGTCCGATTCCGCAGCCGGATATTTTCGCAGACCTTCAGCTCTTCTTCTTTTCTCGAAGTGGACTCTTTAAAGAGAGGGGCAAGTTCTGGCTCTTCATCAGAATCACTCCCGAATGTAGGCACTTGTGACCCGCCGGTGTTAACCACGCGACAATCACCGGTAGCTCTGTTAAGGCCTTTGATCGTTCCGTTCTGCTCTCGGCGAGTTTTGCGCTTTTCCCGCTTAAACTGTTGTCGATGAGCGACGTATCCTTGCCACCATTTATCGAAAGCTTTGCACTCTTGAGTGGGGTGCGAGACCTTCTGATGATATAAGCAATAGGAGGGGTGCATTTCTATTTCACCGGTAATTTTTCCTTCAGAGGATGGTAGCTTCATGCCCATTGATATGGCCTTAGCAAACTTTTTCTTTATCTTGAATTGGCTTTTGTCGGTAGTGGAGGCATTTGGCTCCAGCGGGATCGTCTCAGCTCTTTCATCAAGTCGCTGGCGCTTGGCCCTTTCAAATATAGCCGTCTCGCGCTCTCGATCAGCTTTACTTTTCAATCGAGCTTCGTTAAGGAACGCGTCAATCATTTCAACTGATAGCTCCGGAATTTTTGATTCGGTACCTGCCCCCAGCGTTTTAGTGCCAGGAGTCTCCTTATCGTTCGCGATCGAATGGGAGATCATATGACAGCTCGCCACATATTCCTCGGGTTCATCCGATGAACTTTTTCCCTCATCTTCTTCTTGAAAGACGTGATTGAGGAACTCTTGAAGCGTAATGGGAGTCCGTTCCTTTTGGTTATATTCATCCAGCGCGTCAATTTGCTTTTGTAAGTCCGTGCGCTTGTCGCCAGGCTTCACGGGCTTCTTAGATTTCTTCTTCTTCTTTTTCGAAGATTTTGACGGCCGGCTGCAAGTGCTTGAACCGCCACCATCGGTCTTTGGAGTTGGACGAGGTTTTAGCATTCCCTCCATAATTTGCGGCTCCAATGGGTTCTTCCACTTGATCGCTGGACATGCCTGAAGATCGTTTAGCATCCTCTTTGTCTTGGTTGATAATACAACCTCCCAAGGAGCTTCTTCAATTACGGAGCATGTTGCCCCCGGCGTATTCGTCCCCTTAGAGGTGTGGAGTTGCGGGGGATTCACCTTCCATTTGTCAGATAATGCGAACTTGCCCTGTCGGTACTGGTTTTCAAGCCAATTCTTGAAAACGTAGCAATCTTCTATCGGATGGCCTAATACTCGATGATAAGGACAGTAGTTGGGCTCGTTGATGTCACTTGGTTGCAACGGACGTTTTGGATCCGGCAAATTTATGAATCTGTTGCGCAACGCCAGCTCGAATAACCTCCTCGTTTTATCACGGGGAAAGGAATAAGGACGTCCCATCCTATCCTCAAGGGGTACGTACGGGCGCATATTATTTTGACGAGCAACCGGCTTCGAGTCGCTCGGTTGTTGTTGAGCATTAGCGACGACGATCGCTTTTCCCTTCCCTTTGTCATTTCGGGAGTCCGGCCTTGGGAGAGGGGGTTTATGGCCCATTTGATCCATTTGCGCTAGCTTATCAATCAGGGCCTGGAAAGTAGTCGGCTTGAAAAACATCATAAATTGTGAGATGGTTGCTTGCGGATCAAGGGTTCCCACAAACATACCCACCGCGGAAGCTTCTTCAATGCGCTGTTCGCACTTCGACCATAGATTCCTCCATCGTATAGCGTACTGAACCCACGTCTCGCCGGGTTTTACCCTGGCATTAATCAGGGCCGTCATCGGGGTACGCTCACTGGCACTTGCAAAACGCTGAGTAAATAGTAGCTCCATCTCCGCGAAAGTTTTGATAGAGTCATTCGGGAGTTCAGAGTACCACTCAAGCGCCGTATCCGATAAACTTCCAACAAACTGGCGCAGTAAAAGCTTGTCATCACCGCCGGTATTGCCGCAGAGTGCCCTGAACTGGGCAACATGCTGATGAGGATTGCCCGTCCCCTTGTAGACATGGAATTTGGGAATTGTATAACCTGGCGGGTACTTGATTTGATCGTACCAACTTGGGTATGGCCGCCCCGTTTTTACGACCTGACCGGCCGCTTCGGTCGCATGATGAACCCGTATTTTCTGGACGATGTATTCATCCAAATCAGCTTTTGAGATGGTATCCTCTTTAGCCGTCGACAGAGCTGGTGGAGGATTTGATGTCTCTCCCCTATCGTCTCCAAGGACGATCGGGGGCTCTTCGGCCGGGGGATCTTGTTGTATCATCATCCCTATCATGTCCTTGAAGAGGAGGCCTATACGCTGTATGTTGGCTGCTTGTTCAGCAGGCTCTTTGTCCTTCTTCTCCAATATCCGACGAAGGAATTCGGCGTCGGTTTCTTCCTCCTGGCGCTCATCTGAGGATGTTTCAGGGTTTTCTTTTGGCCCTGTAAGCGCGGCCATAGCGTTCATCATTTCTTAGAGCTTTTGTTGTTGCTCCTGCGCCTTGGTCACTGATCGGGTAAGCGGTCGATGACCTGTAGATATGCGGCTATCTTCTTTTCCTGATGCCATGTAAACCGTATGAACTGTTATGCCCCCTGACCTGGGGCGTTTAGGTTCACCATTTTTAACTCTTGCCGTTGACGCGGGAGTTTTCTCTGGCCTCCTTCTCTTGTGGGCCGTTGAAGTTGAAGGGGCCATTGTAGTGGGCACCCTAGCGATCGTTGTCCCTTGTTGTTCAATAGGACGGTCTTTTCCTTTTTGCACCTTCGTCTTCTTTCGTTGATGAGAGAGATCCAGGTCGATCACGGAGTCTTGAACTCTCCTCCAAACTTTATAAATTTTTGAGGACAGCCGTTGAGGGGGCTGTTCTTGCTTTGTTTCTGGAACTCTCCCCGCAGGTGGAGGAGATCTCTTCAGTGTAGCGGTAGGAGAGTTTTTTCGTACCCTCTTCAGCAGTTCAAAGCTGTTCCCAGTTGGAACAGCAGCGTTGACTTCCACCATTGGAGCCGGTGGAGTTAGCCCTGAGGGAGAGTTGCCCCCTGCTTTCCTCACTCGTTGCCAATGGCGACGTCGAGCATGACGAGCCGTTGGGATTGGCTCGGAGATTGAGACATCTTCTTTTTGCCCCCTGTCTGAATGAGGCGCCGCCGGTGTTAACCTCTTAAAGACTGAGGTTGTCTTTTTAGGGGTGATATCCAACCTGTCGAAGACAGATCCTTGAGTAGGAGGAGGAGCAGGAATCGTCAACCTTGAAAAGACTGACTCTTTGACAGGGGAAGCCGCCTTGACGACTTCTGGAGCAACAGTTATTGCTTTCCTCGGGACAACCAATTTAGAGTTCTGATTTAGCCTGGTGAAAACAGAGGCTGTCGGTTTGGTAGTGAGCGACCCGTTGACAGGGGCCGTCGTAGCAGTGAGCCGGTCGAAGACCGACTTTTTGTTCACCTCCGGTGCAGGTATTGGCGTAGAGAAGCTTGTAGGTGGGATCATGGTCCCGAAGAATAGGCCAGCGGTGGCTTGGGTCACCTGGTCTACTGGCAGAGTGAGGAAGGAAGCCGCGTGGGGCCCATATGTTACACCTCCTGGTGAGGTGGAGCGTCCGTTGCAGTGGCATCTCGAGCAGTTGGTGCAGTTGAAGGCCATTGAATCTTGAGTTTTCTTCTGTGCCAGACAAAAGACCAAATCTTAGCAACTTGAAATCCGAAGGCAACCATTAACAAACCGCGATTGGTTCGCGAAGACGACACACGAAGTGTGGAGTGGAAACAAAAAAAGGTCCCACCGGGCGTGCCAGAATCTGTTCCCCTCCGAAAGACGGCGCACAAGACCGCGATGTCCTGACGCTGAGATTCGGGGCAGATGCTATTTGGTTTTATCCGTCCACCTCTCCGAAGATGCCAAGTTGATTTATGGCACCGTGTATCGGAGGTTTAGACGGATGCGGCCGATGTAGCAGACTTCGTCAGATTCCCCCTTACTTGAGGGGTTTTTGATTGTGGGGACGCTCTTCCCTGCAGGCGCAAGCCCCTGCAGTTAATTACGCTACCGCATCGCGGTAACAACTTTCTCCTTCTCTAGAATTTCACTTCGTGTCGTGTGTGCGTTTGTTTTGTTTGTGGTTGCCCGTGGATTGTATACGGAGACTGAGTAATGCCGTCGCCCGTAGGACGTGGATTAGTCCAAATCCGCATTTACTTAGATTTGGGTTTGGTGTTTTTAGTTTAAGGATGCATTAGTCGCGTTGCGGCTAAGATCAACTTAAACGTTCGTTAAGGATACGATAGTCCTGTTTGAGACTAAGATCAACTTAACGTGATAATCCATTTAATATCTGGCCATCGGGATTCATCACCTCTCTAACGTCGTTGAAGGATTACAACGGCAGATGTCAGAGGAGTTCGGAGATGTACCCTTGAACCAAGGTTGATTTGGAGTTTTATAGTCCGTTTGAATGTTTAAAGATACGTTAGCCGTGTTTGGGGGCTAAGATCGACTTAAACGGGATCCTTTAGATCCGGCAAAAGAGCATTTGGAGGCTCTATTGTTCCAGTTTAGGGACGTAGTGGTCCATAGGTAGTTTAGGGACGTTGCGGTCCATGTTCCAGTTTAGGGACGTGGTGGTCCATGTTCCAGTTTAGGGACGTGGTGGTCTACCATTAGTTTAGGGACGTTTCGGTCCATTATTAGTTTAAGGACGTCTCGGTCCACGAGTTTAAGGACCCCGCAGTCCATATGGGTGTGTGGTCGTTGGGACCCGTCACCTCTTTGACGTCGTTGAGGAATTACAATGATGGATATCAAAGGAGTTCGGAGATATACCCTTGAACCGGATGTGGATTGGTTTAGGAGAGCCGTTTTGCTCAGTTACTTTAGTTTAAGGACTTATGGCCACGATTGGGCTAAGTCCAGTTAAAAAATGTCCAATATTTTATTTGCATTTGTTTTTATTTTTATTTGGGCTTTGCCCAGAAAAGATGCAGAGCATCAATTTGTTTTGGGCTCTGCCCTTTATAAATGAAGCAGAGCATCAATTTCATTTGGGCTCTCCCTTTTATTGCTCTGCAATTTATTTTGGCCTGTTAGGTCTTTTCGATTTGGGCCTGGCCCTTCAAGCAATGCATTGCATTGAGAATCTTCAAGAAACAGAAGTACAGAGCACTTTTTAATCCTTTGATCTAAAGAAAAACAAGTTTTTTCTTCTTTTCTTGTTTTTCCTTATTTCAGAGAACCAAGGGTTCATAACAAGTGCAAGGCACTACTTTTTTTTATTGTATTTACTTATTTATTTATTTATTGAAGATCCATAATCTTGTTCTTAGATCAATGATCCGTTCCCAAGAGAATTTTCTCTTTTAAAGGTTTTACCTTTTTTTTTGTGTTCTTTAAGAATTCTCAAGAGTTCTCTTTCTTCCCCTTTTTTTTATGCCAGATGAAGATTCTTTTGAAATGAGGTCTGGGGTCTTTTTTATAGTGCTCATAAATTAGTTAAATTTGTTAAAGAGATCTTTTTCTGAGTGATTTGGGGAATTTTCCCCACCGTTGGATCTTTGATCCAAGGCCCCTGTTTTACAGAAGAAGATTTTCTTGTTTTAATTAAGAACAGAAAGGATTTCTTTAAATCTTTATTCTGTTTTTTGCGCAACTCCCCAGTGCGTGACACATGTCGCACAATGCAGCGCTTGCGCATCTGCGTTTGCGCAGCTGCGCAGACACGTGTCGCGCGGCGCTTGCGCAGCAGCGTTTGCGCAGCTGCGCAGACACGTGTCGCGCAATGCAGCGCTTGTGCAATCTGAACGTTGCATACTTTTATTTCTTAAGAGAGCCTTACTCTGATTGGACACACTGCCTCGGGCGTTGCGTTGATATATCAACTTCTGACACGCGGCGCGTTGCGCGCAATGCTCGGCATTTGAAGCGTTGCTTCCAAAATTTGAATTTTCAAAATTCAAACAGAGCCTTGCTCTGATTGGGGGAAATGTCCTCGTCGCGATGGACTACTTCACCAAGTGGATCAAGGCCGTCCTATCAGGAAACCAGACGCCGCCACAACCATCAAGTTCCTGCAAAACAACCTGATACTCTGGTTTGGCATTTCTAGGTGTATTATCACCGACCACGGGACGAACTTCGAAAACGAAAAAGTGAAGGACTTCTGCAAAGAATACCATATCCTCATGAAGTTCGCCGCGGTCGCGCATCCCCAATGCAACGGGCAGGCCGAGGTCACTAACCGAGACGTCCTCCGAGGTCTCTAGACCCGCTTAAAAGGGCGACAAGGCAGTTGGGTTGAAGAACTACCTCGGGTCTTATGGGCCCTGCGCACGTCGAAAAAGACTCCCACCGGGGAGACCCCCTTCAGCCTCTGCTACGGAACCGAAGCGATGGTCCCAGCGGAGATCGGGCTACCCAGTCACCGGGTCAACCACTTCGACGATGACACAAACACCTCGGCGCTACGGACCAACCTGGACATCTTGTTGGAGAAGAGAGACCGGGCTCAGATCAGAGCTGCCGCTTATCAACAACAAACGACCTATACTACAACGCTCGGGTCAAACACCGCTCCTTCAAGACCGGGGATCTGGTCCTACGGCGAAACAAGTTCATCGACCAAGGCAGGCTTCACAAGTTCTCCCCAAGGTGGGATGGTCCCTTCCTCGTCTCTGAGGCGCTCCCCGGCGGAGCCTACTGCCTACAAGACGCGGACGGACGAAAGCTTCTGCGGCCTTACAACGCCGAGAAGCTCAAGCTATACCAGTGAGGTCAAGGCCAGCGAGTGTGTACCCCCCCTCTTTTTTCCTTACGCAAAGATGATGTAAAACGTTCTCTAAAAATCCTGTCCATACGAATAAAGAAACATCGAATCATCCCGAGTAGAGTTCCGTCTTTACAATCCAAAACCTTCGCTAAGAGGCGGCCGCACAGCCTCACTGCCCGGTATCCTTAGTAGGCTTCTTACAGCCCCCCGACTCTAAGGACCAAAGCCCTCCTTAGAGGCGACCCAGCAGCTACCCTGCTCGGTATCCCTGGCGGGTAGCCTCCCTGCCGCAACGTCAGGGATTGAAAAGCCCTCCCAGAGGCAGTCGAGCCCGACCATCGCTCGGCTATCCCCGGCGGGCAGCTTCCCTGCCGCAACGCCGGGGATCAGAAAGCCCTCCCAGAGGCAGTCGAGCCCGAGGATCTCTCGCTCGGCTATCCTTCAGGAAAAAATCCCTCGCCAAGAGGCACCGGGCGGTAACCCCGCTCGCCCAAGGGTCCTTGGTAGGCTTCTACAACCTCTTCCGCTCTAAGAACTAAAGTCCTCCCAGAGGCAATCGAGTCCTTACTCGGTTATCCCCGGCTGGTAGCATCCTACCACGGCCGACAGGGATCAAAGCCCTCGCCAAGAGGCACTGGGCAGTAACCCTGCTCGGTCCCCGTCTTGAAGGATCGGAGCCCTCATAAGAGGCAACCGCATAGCTCAACCGACCGGCCGTTCCTGCCCGGTCGATCCCGGCGGGTTGCTTCCCTACCGCAACACCCAGGATCAGAAAGTCCTCCCAGAGACAGTCGAGCCCCTGCTTGGCTATCCCCGGCCGATAACTCCTTACCCGTGACACCGGGATCGAAGCCCTCGCAAGAGGCACTCCTAAGCTGGTAGTTGCCTACCTACAACGCCAGAAATCAGAAGCCCTCACCTAAGGGCAACGGGACAGCTTCCACCCATCCTCGGCGACGCTTGGTAGGTGATCGAAGTCAGCTCAACGAATGGTCGCTGAACAGGTGGCCGATCTGACATGAAAGCCCAACAGCACAAACAGAAGATAAAATGCAGACCAATGAAACCAAAGAAGAAGTTTTATTATCAAACGCACAGTCTTTACAAAGGGTATTTCGGGCTCCCCAGCCTTACAAACTGCCCGGAGGCTTACAAAAAGGGGGCAAGGAAATATCAAAAAGACGTAAGTCACGAACCCCCTCCCCCCCTGCGCCTCGCTTCCCTCGTCGCTAGGGGCTTCACCACCAGAGGTTTTGCCACCAGGGGCGCGCCTCATTCCTCCCATCATTGTCGGGCGGAGGCCTTGCCACCGGAAGCGGGACCCGAGCACGAAGCTCGCCATCGACGAAATCGGGAAGCTGCTCCTTCACGGCATCCAAAGCCTTATTCCACGCGATGGCAGAATAGTCACCGAGCTCGACGTAAAACTACTCCGACACCTTGTAATCGGCCACGGCTTTCCTGGCCCGGGCCTCAGCGGCCTGAGCCGACAGAAGCGCCGCCTCGGCATCCCTCCGGCTGGCATCTCTCTCCTTCTCCGTGGCTGTGAAGCGATCAGCCAGATCCGCCAGCTTCCTCTCGGCAACCCGGAGAGATGCACTCAGGCGACGGCGGACGCCCTGGTTCGCTGAATTGGCAAGCTCTGCAGACTCCGCACGGGCTGCCAGAACATCGGCCCTGGCCCTCTCCAGGTGCAGGTCATGCCGCAGGGCCACGACCTCCGAAGGGAATGCCTCTACCGGGCTCGGCGCGTGGAACGCTCCCTCGGCTTCTATACGAGCGGTGATGGCGCAGTGTTGAAGGACCTGACAGGAAGCGGGTGAGAAACCAGGAGTCACTCGGGCCAAAAAAGGAAGGCCAAAGACAACGCGTGAAGGGGTTCGTACTTGGACCGCCCCCTGGGCTATGGCCTCCATTTGGGCCCTCAGGGTGCCGCACGGAAGCCTCCCTCCTGCCGACTCTTCCATCCCGGCGAGCAAGCCGGCAGCAACAGAAAGCCCGGACGGAACCATGAAGACGGCCTCTCCCTCCTGCACGGGGATCCATTCAGGGGCCATTGACGGCGATGCACGAGAGATTGTCCTTTTCCTCTGAAGGGGGACCCCGTCCTCGCCCCCTCCTCCATCTCCCGTCTGGGGCTCGGGTGACCGCAGGCGCCTCTGACCGCCGCCGGAAATACCCCCAGGAGCCGCCAACGGAACGAACGATCCTGCCGCCGGCAGAATATTCGACGCAGAATCTCGGCCAGCCAGGGGCACGCCCGCGTCGCGGACCCCCCTGGGACGAACGACCCAAAGAGTGAGAACGACCCATGTATCCCCCCCCTAAAAAAAAGAGGAGCGTCGAGCAGCCAAAATTTGGAAGAAAGGTGAGATGAAGGATTGGGGGCCATGGAGCAGGCCCCACCCCTATTTATCTCCACAAGCAACCTCATCCAACGGTGCCCTTCGTCTCCCGCCGAAACACCTCCTCGCGTCCAGACGGCTCTGATTGCTCCACCTGTCGTTCCCGCATTGGACCGTGCCCTTTCAGGCGTCGCAGGTCTGCGCACGTCGCATCAGCCAACCGACGCTCGACACGTGGGCCGCCACTTCAAAGACAAGATACACGAACCGGCGCACCCTCCTTAAATGCAGAGATCTCGCCCTGATTCGCTAGCGGAAAAGACAACTCACGGCCCAGGGACACGTCCCGACGAAACCTTAGGAGGGAGCTCACCCCGGGCGGCCTGGCAGTCCACTCCTGACCCGACCCGATAGATGGTCGGGACAAGAGTGGGGGCTAATGATGGTGCTCGATATTGGCGACCCTCAAGATCAGGGCACGTGGCGGACGACACGTCCCGAAACTCAGAAGGAAGGGCCCACAAAGGCTGGCCATGCCACCCCTGTACCCGTCCGGCCAGCGCATGCCAGCCCTCCTCGGGGCTCCCCGCATATTGGCCTTCTCGGCCCCTCAGCTCGTCCCGGGCAGCCGCCAGACCAAGTCTCCTCGGCCTTCTCGCTCGTCCCCGAGCCCCTTTGCCGAGGCTGTATCCCTCGGCCCTCCGACCAGTTCTACCACTCACAGGCGTAACCGCAGCTTCGCGAATCTCGCCATGCGCGGATTCTCCGCCAACAACATCCCGCGTTCCACGCCTCCACGATCCCCATTTATGGGCGATTCGCTCTCTATGCTGGTGTGACGTCGGGAGCGTAACTGCTGGCGAGATCCCCGCGCCTGCTGCTGCATGCCTCTACCGCTATATAAACACTCATCACAGAAGGGTCAGGTAAGCCATTTTTACTCCACTTAGCCGTTACGCTGCTCGGATCTAGTACTAACTTGATCGTCGGAGGGTCCTCGGTGGTGGCAAACCACCCCGGGACTTCTTTGCAGGTACCTGGCGTCAAACTCCTCCAACTACCAAATCTTCTCAAAACCCACTGAGACCCACATTCAACGGGGGATCCCTTTCAGAGTCCACCGGGAGATCGACGGAAGACAACATCTGAGGAGATCTGAAAAGTACCTCCATCAAGTACTGAACTTTTTGGCTGGGAATTTAACCATGAATAATAGTAGTCTGTGTTTTGATGGATAGATTTTGTTAAGGGAATTGAAGGGCCGACTGGGAAATGGGAATTGGGAGGATGATTCTTAAGGCATCGATAACGTGGGATTCGAGCTCGTAGAATGAGGTTAGAAGGTGACCCTGTGCCTTGGTTACCAATGAGAAGGCTTCTATGTTTATTTCTAGAGGGGGTTTATAGCAAGTTGAGTGGAGGTCACAAATTTTTATGGACTTGATGCCTGGGATGTAGTCCACAGTTTCTTCTGCTATCTCTGCAAAAAAGAAAAGAACAGAAAAGAAAATTTAACATTACTACTAATGATTGCTTCTGCCACTCTAATTAAGGAGCTCTAACATGTAACATTCAGTAGATAGCTCACAATTTTATGTTTATGGAACCCAATTAGCAAACATTACATACAAATTGATAAGCAGATCACAAGTTTCGATCCTGGCTGCTGGCATATGTAAAGAAATTTATATCTGAATGGAACAAAGTTAAACACACAAACATTATAATGGTTTCCTGTTACAAAAACTAAATGAGTAAGGTTAATTGTGTAACCCTTCATGAATACCTCGTCTAACGTTTTATCAAACTTCAACCGGGATGTTATCACATAGCACCTCTGAGCAGCCTCATTATGACTCGACTGAAACGAGAAAATTTGATCTAATTCTTTACTAAGTAAAGGCTGTCATGTACTAATAAACTAGCCAAGGGGTTATAAGGTAAGTAGCATGATTCGGACAAGGATATGGGATAGAATACAAGTCAGATGAGGGATCCACAATTTTCCGAAAATTAAGGGTACGATTCGTTTGGATAATTTAAGTTTTTGTTGAAAGAATATATATACATAATAACAAAAACTTATCTTTTTAGTTAATCTAAACTAAAAATACAAATATTTCAATAGCGTTGATGCATAGAGAGATGATGTTTTAGTGATTCATACATGCTCAATATATTTGGAGCATAATTTAAGTTTGAAGATGTGCCAAAAAGAATTATACAAGAATATTTCACCCATCCGAAAGAATCCAACATGGATACGAAGCTGATACGGACATGTCTCCTCGTCAGTGAATCCGTGCAGCACAGGTTATAAGTGGTGAATGAGATGCAGTGCCAAATACAATTAACCAAAAGATAAAAATAAAAATAGGCAAACCTGCTAAGTTTGCTGTGAGCAAATGGTGATTGAGAAGTAGAAGCTCGGTATGGTACATGAGACTAAGGTCAGCTGCGGACTCTGTCCAAAACGAGTACACCGGAATATTCCTTCTATTTCTGACAGTTACCATCCACGGCAGGGCTGTATCAGATATGATTGCCATGGCCTGCATGCACTCAGACTCAGTCTCATCTAAAATGCGCTCAAACAGAGCTTCCATCATCGTCATCACAGCCTCGAAGAAACCCTCAGGATCAGCGCCGCGTTCAAATTCCGATGGAATAACATTCGGGATAGAGCGTAAGTAAAGATTGGAAGGGATTTGAGTGGAGGAGAGAAGGCCAAGCCACTGTTCAGTGACAACAAAGGTGATGGTGATGGCGAGGCCTCGAGAGGCGATTAACTTACAAGCGTTCATCAAAGGATTGATGTGTCCTCTGCCAGGGTAGGGCACAACGACGATGTGAGTGGATGAATCCATGAGAATAGAGTAGAGATCAAGTTTGGTTTGGATGTGGTTCAGAGCAAAGAAGAAGGTGAGCAAGCTTTTGATATATGTCTTGATTCTTAGTATGAGTTTGTATTTTCATTATAGAGTTGTCTGCTGGAAATGACAATGCATCATTTTGAATTTAGTCTAGGTCTATCATGAAATTGGACAGACCAGCATTATTCCAAAAAAAAACAGAGCTCTAAATAAGAAAAGGATCAAGCTTTACGATAGGACAACTGAAATGAAGATTTTCGTATGCAATATTGCTGCATTAAACAAAGTTATAGTTGGGTTTTTTAATATAATCCTTTGAATTTAAAATGTCATATGGTGGTCCTGGTATATCCCTTTGAAGTATTATTAGTTGGGTGATGTAGGAGCATATGGCCAAGACCAAGACCGAGCAGGGTACCCGGCCTAGTGAGAGACGACTTGGCAGGAGCCGATTCTAATGAAGGTTTGATGAAGATTCGGTCAAGATTTGATTGAAGATTGGACAGATGATTGGTTGCAATTTAAATTGAGATTTATTTAGATTTAATTAGTTTAGAATAGGTTTAGTTTATTTTCTTTCCTTTTTTAGGTTAGATTTCTTTCTTTTTGGTTAAGAATTCAATTCTCTTATTAAAGAAATGGAACACATTGTATCAAGATAGTTGAGTTGATTATAGAATAAATTTTGTTTGTTAGCAAGGAAAAAGCTAGGGCTTTATGTTTGAACGAGAGACAATCATACATCGTCCTGGGTTATTTTAGGATTTTGATCGTGTTTTTCTCTTGAGAGTTGGAGATTCTGAGCATCACGTCTTTGTAGACTGTTCCCCTCCGAAAGACGGCGCGACGCAGGGACATCTTGTCTGAGATTCGGGGCAGATGCTAATTGGTGTTATCCGTCCACCTCTTCGAAGATGCCAAGTTGATTTATGGTACCATATATCGAAGGTTTAAACGGATGCGGCCGATATAGCAGACTTCGTCAGATTCCCCCTCGCTTGAGGGTTTTTTTGATTGTGGGGACGCTCTTTCCTGCAGGCGCAAGCCCCTGCAGTTAATTACGCTACCGTATCGTGGTAACAACTTTCTCCTTCTCCAGATGGTCGCTTCGTGTCGTGGGTGTTTGTTTTGTTTGTAGTTGCTCGTGGATTGTATACGGAGACTAAGTTATGTTGTCGCCTGTAGGGCGTGGACTAGTCCAAATCCTTATCTTTCTTAGATTTGGGTTTGGAGGTTTGGGTTTAAGGATACGTTAGCCTCATTTGAGACTAAGATCAACTTAAACGTTTGTTAAGGATACGTTAGTCTAATTTTAGACTAAGATCAACTTAACGGTTTGTTAAGAATACGTTAGTCTCATTTCAGGCTAAGATCAACTTAACGGGATCGTTTAGATCCAACAAAAGAGCATTTGAGCTCTATTGTTTAGTTTAGGAATATTGCGGTCAATTACCAGTTTAAGGATATGGTGGTCCATTGCTAGTTTAAAGACATCCCGGTCAAGGTTAAGGACATCATAGTCCGAGGATTTAAGGACTTCACAGTCCGGCGTTAGTTTTAAGACATTACGGTCAAGGTTAAGGACATCATAGTCCGTTGTTAGTTTTAAGACATCCCGGTCAAGGTTAAGGACATCATAGTCCATGAGTTTAAGGACCCCACAGTCCGTATCAATGTGCGGTTGTCGGGACCCGTCACATCTTTGAAGACGTTAAGGAATTACAACGACAAGTATCAAAGGAGTGAAGAGATGTACCCTTGAACCGAAGTAGATTAAGTGATCTGTAGTCCAATTTGGAACCAAGACCAATTCATTAGGTTATGAGCATATTGGCTCAGTTGAGTCTGGATTGAGAACTTATGGCCTTCTTGGGCTAAGTCCAATCAATTTTGCAATGCTGGACCTCTATTGATACATTAGACATATTCAATTAAAGGGAGGCTTTGCCTTTGGGAACTTAGCCAATTGGGCTAAAACTAGTGTTAAACACTAAAGACCAATAGTGTTGAACACTGGGAATAAGGTTAGCAAATTAGTGTAAAACACTAAAAAAATCAGTGTTAAACACTAGCAACAGGGCTTTCAATTTAGTGTTAAACACTAAAGCAAATCAGTGTTAAACACTGGAAATAGAGTTTTCAAATTAGTGTTAAACACTAAGAAAATCAATGTAAAACACTGCAAACAAAGGTCCCAAATTAGTGTTAAACACTAAGGAGAGAGGGGTCACGTGTGGGCACGTGAGAGCGCCCTAATTCCCCTTATTTTATTTTGCCAAAAGTATTGAATACTTTCTATAATTGCTTTTGGAGCATCACGTGCTGTCGCGTGATGGGAATGTGGGTATTTGATTGCTAAAGCTTTTGCCAAGGGGTCACGTGGTAGCACGTGAGGGTGCCCGTAGCTTCTGTTTCTTTTGCTTTTTCTTTGTGTGCTTCAGGGGTCACGTGGGGCACGTGAGGCGTTGCCTCAAAGTTCTTTTCTGTAATTCTTTGGTAGCACGTGACTCTGGTTCTTTGCATGTTTTGAAGATTTGTTCATTTTTTAATAATTAAATTCTTCATAGGGTTAAACCCTAGCAATAACTCTAAAGGAATTAAATTCTCTCTTCCTTTTGAAGAATTATATTCTTATATAGGGTTAAACCCTAATTTCTTTTCTATAGGAATTAAATTCCCCATATATGTAAAGAATAAAATTCTGGCATAGGATGAAACCTTAATTTCTTTTTAAGGGAATTAAATTCCTGTGAGGTTGAGAGAATTAAGTTCTCAATTAGGGTTGAACCCTAGTTCTGTCCATTTTGAAGGAATTAAATTCCTATAATATGAGGTTAAACCCTAATTTTATCTCAAAGGAATTAAATTCCTGTAATTCTGTGAGAATTAAATTCTCAAAACTCAATTCCTCATCTATGTTTTTAGATCTGCATGGCAGGATCTCAACCCAATGAGAATTAAATTCTCAATTCATGGGGAGATGTGCACTTTGCAGATCCTTAACCAGAGAAAGAACTAAGTTCTTTTCTTTATATAAGAGTTAAACTCTTTTGAGAATTAAATTCTCTTTTGAAGCCTCTTTTCTTACCTAGGGTTTTTCTTTTGCAGAGAATCAAATTCTTTTCAAGATTCCAAGACTCTATATATCTCTCTCTGTATGTCTCTCTTTCCTTTCTTCTTTTTTCCCTTCCCTTCTCTATTTATTGGAGAAGGAAAAGAATCAATCTGTTTGGTAAATCTCTCATTGAAAGATTCGATTTATTTATTGAGAGATTTGATTTATTTTCATCATTGATCTGGGCCTTTAGATTATTAGGTGAATTTTATTCACCGTTGGATTTTAAATCCAAAGATATCTCTTTGTTATTTCGTTTAGATTTAGGGGGAAATCTTTCCATGTCTAAGATTTTTCCATAAATTGGTGATGTTTAATCACCTTCAGATTCTTGATCCAACGGTTTCAGATAATTCTTCTCCGTTTTGGAAAGATTTGAATGATCTCTCCTCAGAATTTAATTCTGCTAACGAATAAGGCTTTTAAAACAGGCCACGTGTGGCCACGTGACACGTGACCCCTGGAATGGGCTTCTCTTCTTCTGTGCTCTGTTCTCTGCCGCTGCTTAACCATCACGTGCCAACACGTGACCACTGGTCACGTGTTAGCACGTGATGCCTCTTCTGAAGCTTTTTCCTGATTTTTAATCAGGGAACAAATGCCCCCACAGCGTTGTTCTCACGTGTCTGCACGTGAGTGCAACGCTGTCATTTTTGTGACCGTCGGATCTGCCTTGGGAGTAGGGTAGATGAAACGTTTTCCATCCCATCCTATAAATGCCCATGTCCTTTCAGAAGAGCCTCCACTTTGCTCATCTTCTTCCTTTGATAACTTTTCTCTTGAGAATTTAATTCCCGTTCCTCAGAGCTTAGTTCTCTGTCTTGCAAATTTTCCAGAGTTTAACTCTGTTGAAGAAAGACCCTCTCTTCAGGTAATGATCTTTGAACAATCGAAGAACTTTCACAGAAACCTACACTGTCTTTTAAATCCACACCAAGGGCTTTTCCTTTAATCAAGAACCCATTTTCCTTTAAGTTCTTTAGCAAGAACAGAAAACCATTTAACCTCCAAACAGTCGAATCTCTTAGGGTTTCTCTAACCTTTAGGGATCGGTGGTGGTGTTTGTCTTTCCCATGGAGTTTAATTCCATCATAAAAAGCTATGGCTATAGGGAAAGAATTTCTGGGAATTTAATTCCCTTTTTTCAAAAAGGAATTTAATTCCTATGAAGAACTTAGTTCTTCCCAGGGGGCTTCTTGGGTTTTCTTGTCCTGAGTTGTCTCTCTCACATCCGAGAAGAAGTTTGTAATGAATTTTCATGATCTTCATTTCAGGTATTATGGATGCCCACTTGTATGATCTTGACAAAATCATTTCTTACGGAAATATTCGCACAATGGGCCGCAGCCAGAACCAGGAGTTCACCAACGCTTAGTGTGCTGAGGTCATGAGCCGCTTCGACGAGTACAACGGTCAGCTACTCCCTCGTCGCTCTTCTTTTTTGAGACTCATCGTGCTGGCGATCTGGGAGGCGCTCCCTCTCTTTTGCACCGGCATACCGCTCAGGGCATTGGATGCCGCCGAGGATAAGGTGCATTCGGTGTATCTGATGAGCCTAATCTCGAAGAGAAGGCGAGACAATCTCATTGATCTCTTGCACCAGGCTTTTCAGCAGTCAGCCATACTTGCTGCCTATCGGAGGGTGGAGGACATCCGTGAGGATCCCGACGCTTGTGATCGCGAAAGAAAACATACTAGGATGGTTCGAAATGCCTAGAAGATCTTGGACAAAGTCACATTTGAGTTTCTCAATCCATGTCCCGCGTCTGAGGTCCTGCCGTTGTAATCGTTTCTTTTTATTTTGTATGAACTTCTAAAGTATGAGTGATAAGTTTTGTCGTGCCCTTCTGTGTTTGCATGCCCCCTTTTTGTGGGATTTTGTCATTTTTGCTATTGTTGCTGCTGATGTGTTTAGCGTGTAAAGCACTATTTCACTTTTCAGTACACATCAAGCGTGGTGCTCACGTGCTCCACACGTGAGGCCCTCTTGATGGGGCTGTTTAATTTTTCATGCCATATTTTTTTGTGCACAGCATTAGATGCAGAAAAGGAGCCTTGGAGATTGTTCCATCTCCTTGATTTCCAATGCCTTCCCTTTTTTGGGCCTTGGAAATAGTTCTACCATGCAATATTCTCCGTGCGCAGCATTTAATGCTCCTCTTTATAACCTGAGGCCATAGCCTTCTTTTTCTCTTCACAGAGAAATCTATTCTCAATTTAGTGTGGTTTATCTTGGGGAAACAACTGAGTGCCATGGCCTGCAACCGCCCCCATGCTCGTCGACAGCCATGGGAAGTTCCTATCGAGGAAATGATTCCTCGCTTTGCTGCGCGATTGGTGGATCCCCTTCTTACCGATGACGAATGTGATTCAGCGACATATGAACTCTCGATCCGTAGGTGGTCCCCTCTTCCAATGGGATCCCTTTGGCTCCGGATGATTCTTGCTGCTGTGCTTGCTGACATCCCTCCTCACCCAGCGGAGATGGCCCTAGCGATGCTTGACACAGCTGAAGACAAGCTCGAGTGTTTTCACGAAGCGTGTCTGATCACTCAGGCTCTGAAAGATTGCTCGGTTCACCTGTTGGGCCAAATAAGAGCCCGGCGGGCTATTATGTCTGCTTTTGCAGACGAACATGGTGCCAATCGGTGGGGAGCCACTCCTTGTGAAAATCGTCGCTTCGATGTGCTGGAGAAAGCGGCGAAGGAGTTAGAAAATTTTGAATACTGTTTTGTTCACCCTTGTGCCACTGATCCCTTGTTTGGCGATCTTTTCCCGGTAGTGTAGTATGCTTAAATCGATGTACTCTTTTTGTCATTGGCTGTTGTATGATTTTCTGTTGAATTTTCATGTTTGCCGGGTACTCGTATGTGCGTCTTGCTTACGTAAATGAGCTTCATATTTCTCCATAGAAATTTTCTTTAATTGCGAGCACTATCGTTATGTTGCATGCACATCAGAGCTTTGGGTATCATTTCCTTTCGAATATTCATATAGTTGTAAATGCATACTCGGTAGGATATGCATCGGAGATTTTCCTTGTTGCCTCCCATATCAGGTGATTGTGCGTGTTCTAGATCGAGTATCGCCGTCGAATGGAGGCTTGTTTATACAGTGCTCGAGTGTACCCGTCTTTCCTCGGAGGCTGTGGCTGCGAAAGCGGGCTTGCGAGGTTTGATTGAGCGGTGTGCGGCAAACATGGTGTCGTGCGAGAAGAGGCTCGGCCGCAAATTCTCGGAGAGGGAGCTGGCTTCTAAGGCGCTGAATGAGCTTCAAGCCAATCTTACCGCCAAGGCCAACAAAGCGTATGAACTCTGGCGAGTGCTTCAAGAGGCCATCAAGGAGGTAGTGGCCATCGACAAGGCCGCCGAGTTTACTCGTGAAAGAGTCGAGGCCCACAAAGCTACCGAGAAGGAGCTCGAAGGTCGTCTTGCTTCATATCAGGCCCAGCAGGCTCAGGCAGAGGCCCGTCTTCTGGCGATATTGAACCATGAAGACGAGGCCCAGCGGAAAAGGGATGAGCTGACCAAGCTGCTAAATCGCCCGCCGTCATGAAGACTTGTATCTCTTTCTTTCTTTTTGTACATACTCCTGAATGAGAGTATTTTCTTTTTGTTCTTTCATGAATTGTACTTTGTATTCATTTTGGTTTATGAATAAAGACATATTTTTCTTCTCAATGGTGTGTCTCCTTTTTATTGAATGTGTTCTGCGGACAATTTATCTTGGTCTCTTTGCAGGGCAGCGATGGCTTAAGATTCAGGGTTAAGATCTGCCTCCTAAGACTTTTGAGCTTTACGAGCCGTGGGGGTCTCAAAAAGAGTTTTTTCTCCCTACAGGTCGAGAGGATCCCGTAGGTGTAAGTTCTTCTTAAGAATCGTGAGGATTCTTAAGCGGGTTTTCCCTTGAGAGTCATAAGGATCTCACAAGAAAGTTTTCTTCCTTACAGGTCGTGAGGACCCACAAGTGCTGGGTGCGGTCGCCCTTATCCGTATTTCACGGGGTCAGGGGTTGGTTTGGGATGGTTTCCAGGATATCGTAGTTTAAAGACATTGCGGTCAAGGTTAAGGACCTCATAGTCCGTGGGTTTAAGGACTCCACAGTCCAATGTTAGTTTTAAGATATCACGGTCAAGGTTAAGGACATCATAGTCCGTGGATTTAAGGACTCCATAGTCCAATATTAGTTTTAAGACATCACGGTCAAGGTCAAGGACATCATAGTCCGTGGATTTAAGGACTCCACAGTCCAATGTTAGTTTTAAGACATCCCGATCAAGGTTAAGGACATCATAGTCTGTGGGTTTAAGGACTCCACGGTCCAATGTTAGTTTTAAGACATCCTGGTCAAGGTTAAGGACATCATAGTCCGTGGGTTTAAGGACTCCACGGTCCAATGTTAGTTTTAAGACATCACGGTCAAGGTTAAGGACATCATAGTCCGTGGGTTTAAGAACTCCACAGTCCAATGTGTGGTTACCGGGACCCGTCACCTCTTTGAAGACGTTGAGGAATTACAACGACAAATATCAAAGGAGTGAAGAGATGTACCCTTGAACCAAGGTAAAATCAGTCTAGAATCATGGTGGTTGATCGTTAGTTTTAAGACATTACGGTCGAGGTTAAGGACATCATAGTCTGTGGATTTTAAGGACTCCACAGTCCGATGTTTGCTCTGGATGCTTCACACGGGTTCACTGCCGTGTTCGGCGAGGACCAGGCTCCGCTCTGGACGTTTTCCGCGGGGTCAAAGAGTGACGTTATCCGCGTTCCACGACTAGGAATTTTGCACTAGATGCTTCATACGGGTTCACTGCCGTGTTCGGCGAGGACTAGGCTCCGCTCTGGATGCTTCACACGGGTTCACTGCCGTGCTCTGCGAGGACCAGGATCCGCTCTGGACGTTTTCCACGGGGTCAAAGAGTGACGTTATCCGCGTTCCACGTGACCAGGAATTTTGCTCTGGATGCTTCCCATGGGTTCACTGACGTGTTCTGCGAGGACCAGGCTAAGCTCTGGACGTTTTCCACGGGTTCAAAGAGTGACGTTATCCGCATTCCACGTGACCAGGAATTTTGCTCTGGATGCTTCCCACGGGTTCACTGTCATGTTCTGCGAGGACCAGGCTCCGCTCTGGACGTTTTCCACGGGGTCAAAGAGTGACGTTATCCACATTCCACGTGACCAGGAATTTTGCTCTGGATGCTTTCCACGGGTTCACTGCCGTGTTCTGCGAGGACCAGGCTCCGCTCTGGACGTTTTCCACGGGGTCAAAGAGTGACGTTATCCGCGTTCCACGTGACCAGGAATTTTGTTCTGGATGCTTTCCATGGGTTCACTGCCGTGTTCTGTGAGGACCAGGCTCCGCTCTGAACGTTTTCCACGGGGTCAAAGAGTGACGTTATCCGCGTTCCACGTGACCAAGAATTTTGTTGATTGTATCCGCATTTCACGGAGTTGGGATTCGACTCTCGGTCATCTGTACGCCGTCGAGTCATGGAACTGGGAATTGCCGCTGTTCCGCTTTGCTTGATATTGTGTCTGCTGCAATGAGACGAACGTCGAGATAGTCTTTAGGCTATCTGTGACTCATCGAGATTTGGCTTCTCCTGATGATGAAACCTGGGAGAGGAGGAGTGCGATTCCTTCTTTGTTTGCGCCCCTGGATTGTATACAGGGATTGATGTAATATCACCTGTAGGGCATAAATTTCATTTTTTGTTTCATTTCTTTTTCCGCGATGCTCTATCATTTCAGCTTTTACATCGTGAAGGTCGCGATTGCCCCATCATTTCGGCTATTTTTCGCGGTGCCCAATCATTTCGGCTATTTGTTTTATTTTTACTCGCTGTTTTTTTATTGCGAGTTCCCTAACCATTTCGGCTATTTTTTTTATACATACATTTTTACTTGCTGCTTTTTATTGCAAGTTGCCCTATCATTTCGGCTATTTTGTATGCATGTGTGGCTTGCTGGTTTTTCGCCGCAAGCTTGGGATTAGACACCGATTTCGGCATCAGCACCGCTACAACTGGGATATTGCCAGGAGCGAATCATCATTTGCCTCTGTCGATGTTGAACAAAGGTGGCTTAGTAAACAGGGTTAGGGTCCTGTCGACTAAGGCTTTTGACTTCATGAGCCGTAAGGGTCTTACAAAAGTATTTCTCCCTACAAGTCGTGAGGATCTCGTAGGTGTGTTTCATCCTTAGGAATCGTGAGGATTCCTAAGTGCGTGTTCCCCTGTAAGTCGTAAGGATCTTACAAAAGGATTTTCTCCTTATAAGTCGAGAGGACTCATAATGGTCGTTCACCATATGGACATATCCCTAGTCACGGATGGGACTTTGCTAGGAAAATGTTTATTCGCGCCCGTGGATTGTATAAAAGGGTTAGTATGAGCCGCTTGTAGGGCAATATTGAAGGTTGTGGGGGGTTTGCTTAAGAACAGGTTCAGGTTTCTGTAACTTAAGACTTTCAAATCTTATGAGCCGTAAGGGTCCCATAAGAGAGTTCTCCTTACGAGTCGTGAGGATCTCGCAAGTGTAATTTATCCTTAGGAATCGTGAGGACTCCTAAGTGTGTTTCTCCCTTGTGAGTCGTAAGGATCTCACGCGGGTGGTTTCTCCTTACAAGGTCGTGAGGACCCTGCAAGTGTCCTTTAACGAGGTTGCGCCCTTTCGGGTTTTCACAAATACTCGCCGGTAGCCCTGCTGTTTTTACTCATGGAGCCTTTTCAGGTTTTCATCCGTGCCCATTTCGCTTATGGACATACCGTTTTTATTTTTATTATTATTTATATATATATATATTTTATCGTCTTTGAGATGCTGCAATCCACCGTAGTTTATTGACATCTCGGTCAACAGCTAGTTTTAGGACATAGTGGTCCATTGTTAGTTTAAGGACGTTTCGGTCCGCTGTTAGTTTAAGGACGTTTCGGTCCGCTATTAGTTTAAGGACGTTTCGGTCCGTTCAGGAGAAGGCCGGCTACCGCTTATAGAGTTTGAGCTTAGGAAGATAGCGAGCGGACATAGTCGTCGTCATCTATCATTGACCTAGGCTGTGGCTCATTAAGCGTAGTATTTCTTCAGGAAGCGACCGTTTATTGGCCTGAAAGGCCTTTCACCGTGCATATCCATGAGTAGATAGGCTCCACCCTGGTAGACCTTGTCTATTATGTATGGGCCTTCATAGTTCGGCTCGAATTTTCCCCGCTTGGCGCGATTGGGGATCATAGGTCTTTTGACCACCAGCATGAGTTCGCCTTGACGGAATGTCCTCGACCTGGTCAATCTTTCATATGAGCGTGTCATCTTTGCTTTATAAGTCTCCAGATTTTGTTGCGCTATGAGCCGGGTTTTATCAAGGGCGTCAAGCTCCTCAAGCCGAAGGTGAGCATTTTCTTCGTTCGTCAGCTCGTAGTGGACTTCCACTCGCAGAGAAGGTAGCTCTATCTCGAGGGGGAGTACCGCTTCTGTACCGAATACCAACGCGTACGGCGTTGTGTTCGTGGCCATCTTGAACGTAGTTCGATACGCCCAGAGAGCTTCTTGTAATCTCTCGTGCCAGTCTTTTTTATTTCAGGACACCGTCTTCTTCACAATCTTCGTCAAGGTCTTATTGAAAGCCTCGGCTAGACCGTTAGCTCGGGGATTATAAACTGAAGAATATCTCCAGTCTATGTTGTGTTGTTGCATGAAGCGGCTGATCTTGTGGCTTCTGTAGGCTGGCCCGTTATCGGAGATGATCCGTCGCGGAGTTCCAAACCGATAAATGACGTGCATTTTGAAGAAATGGAGGATATTCTCCGTCTTCACTTCCCTCAGCGGTATTGCTTCGGCCCATTTGGAGAAGTAACCAGTCGTCGCCAAAATGAAACGATGTCCTCTGGACGATGCTGGTTCGATGGGACCGATTATGTCAGTTCCCCACATTTCGAATGGCCAGTTGGCCACTGTCGGATGTAGTGGATTTGGATGCTGATGGATAAAGTCCCCATGGATCTGGCACGAGTGGCATTGCTTCGCGTACTCAAGGCAGTCCTGGATCATCGTGGGCCAATAATAACCCATCTGTTTGATCTTCAGCTTCATCTTCGGCCCGGCTTGGTGAGAACCACAGAGTCCGTCGTGAGTTTCTTGAATGACTTTCTTTGCTTCTTCAGGTCCCAGGCATCTCAACCACAGAGAATCAAACGACCTTTTGTACAGAGTATCATTGACGAAGGCAAAAGACAGAGCTCGTTTCATGAGCTGATGTTTTGAGGACGCATCTTCAGGCGTTCGACGGGATTTGAAGTAGCCTATAAAGACTTCTCTCTGGTCCTCAACCGTTTCTTGGTCTTTTATTTGCAGGGCCGTCTGCTCAGTCGCTTCCTTTTTCTCGGATGATTCCGGAGATATTTCTGCTGGTGTGAGGACCCGACGGTTTTGTACCACGATTTTGACGCCATCAAGGTTCTCATCAGCCAGTTCTTTAGCAAGCTTGGCTAACGCGTCCGCCTTGCTACTTTCTGCACGCGGTATGCTTTCCAGAGTGTAGGAAGGAATTTGGGTCAATAATTGCTGTACTCTCTCGCCATATTTGATCAGTTCGGGTTTGCACGTTTGGTAGTCGCTATTCATTTGGCTAACGACCAGTTGGGAGTCTCCATATATGAGGAGGTTTTCAATTCCTATGTCGATGGCGATCTCGAGACCGGCTATCAAAGCTTCGTATTCGGCTTCATTGTTCGTCCTTGGCTCTGTCAAGGAGAAGGCGAATCGCATTATCCCTCCTTATGGGGTTACGAAGATAAGGCCTACCCCTGATTTGATTATAGAGGTACTTTGTTTGCGCTTTTCCACAGAAGACGCTCCATCAAAATAAAGTTCCCACCAGTTACCACCACCGTCGATCGCATCAAATGCGTGTTCGTCTGGCAGTTCGCAATTCAAAGGGGAATCGGCCGGTATCGGATGTTCAGCGAGGAAGTCGGCGATGGCCTGGCCTTTGACTGCTTTAAGAGGTTGATAAGTTATCGAGAACTCCATCAAGAGCAAAGCCCATTTAGCGAGCCGACCTGTCAATATGGCCTTTGACATCAAATATTTGAGAGGGTCCACCTTCGATATGAGACGGACTTCATGCGCCAACGCATAGTGCCTGAGCTTTGTTATCGCAAAGATCAGCGCCAAGCAGTATTTTTCAATGGGGGAGTAGTTTCTTTCTGCCCCCAGAAGAACTCGACTTAAATAGTAGAGCGCTCTTTCTTTCCCTTGGTCGTTCTCTTGTGCCCATAATGCACCTAAGGAATCTTCGAAGGTAGTTGTATAAAGAATAAGAGGTTTTCCTTTGACTGGAGCAGCTAACACCGGCGGGTTCTGCAGGTACTGCTTGATCTCGTCCAGTGCGCCTTGGCATTTGTGATCCCAGACGAACGGGGTTCCCTTCTTCATCAGGTGACTGTAAGGGCGGCACTTGCCTGAAAGGTTGGCTATGAATCGCAGGATGTACGCAAGCTTCCCTTGGAGAGACCGCAATTGTTTGAGAGTCCTTAGTGGTAGCATTTTCATGATCACCTTGATCTTCGACGGATCTATCTCGATACCCCGGTGCCGGACAATGAACCCTAGGAACTTGCCTGAGGATACCCCGAACGCGCATTTGAGGGGGTTCATCTTCAAGTTGTATTGCCGAAGGCGTTGAAATACGGTCTTCAGATGCTCTAAATGCTCCTCGTACGATTTGCTTTTCACCACGAGATCGTCGATATAACATTCGACGATTTCATGTATGAGGTCATCGAAGATCTTCGTCATGGCCCTCTGATAGGTGGCACCGGCGTTCTATAAACCGAAGGGCATAACTTTGTAGCAAAATATACCCAGAGGAGTCCGGAAAGCGGTGTGCTTCTGGTCTTCGGGGTGTATCTTTATCTGATTATACCCTGATGAACCGTCCATAAAAGAGAAAACCTCGTGAGTGGACGTGTTATCTATCATCAGCTCGGTGACCGGTACTGGGAAATCATCCTTCGGGAAAGCTTTATTGAGATCCCGAAAGTCCACGCATATGCGCACTGTCCCATTCTTCTTCATCACTGGGACGATATTGGCGATCCAATCGGGATACTGAACTTCCTGGATAAACCCAGAGTCGATTAGCTTCTTGACTTCGGCATTGATGCTCATCTCGAGCTCGAGCCGCATTCTTCTCGGCGCCTGTTTGACTAGCTTAACGTCCGGGGATATCGCCAATTTATGCACAGCAATTTCTGGATCTAGTCCTGGCATTTCAGAATAGTTCCATGCGAAGCAATCTCTATGCTGCATAAGCACGTCTTTTAACGCAGCCACCCTTTCTTCAGATAGAAGCTCGCTGACGAATGTCGGTCGTGGGTCGTTCGCCATCCCCAACTCAATCTTCTTGAGGTTATCTGCAACAGTATGTATGCCATCTTCCAGCTCTTTCGGCGCTGGTGGAAATTCTGAGATTACCTCGTCATCGCTGTTTTCGAAGCACCGGGGAAGGTCATCCATATTCTCGGGCTCTCCTTTTGATATTGTTATCATATGACAAGTACGAACTCACTTCCAAGACCGATGTGGATCTGGTTCTGCTCTTGTGGCTTTGGGTTCGTGCTTTTGTGGCGGCGTTACCCTCCAGCTGCTGGATAGAGTAAACCTGCCTTGCTGGTACTGGTCTTCGACCCAGTTCTTGAAGGAGAAGCAGTCTTCGATAGGGTGTCCTATGGCTCGGTGATAAGAGCAATAGCCCGGATGAGAGACCTCGTTAGCTTGCTCAGGGTGCTTAGACTCCGGAAGTGTGATCATTTGATGTTTTATAGCGAGGTCAAGTATCTTCCGTGTTTTATTCTGAGGAAAAGAGTATGCCTGACTCATCTTCTTCATAAGGGACAAATCCGGACCGCTCGATTTCCGATCGCGTGACTTCTTGGTCGCGCTTTGTCGCTGTCAAACGCTTTTTCTGCTCTTTGACTTATTTCTTCCTCGCGTTGGGTCTTTTGCACCACAGGTTGACAGGGGGGAGCATTTTCGTCTTTTGCAGCCTGTTGAAGAAGACGTTGCGTCCTGGCTTTCTCGTAGATGGTCATTTCGCGGTTATGGTCGTCCCGAGCTTTTTGACCCGCTTCTCTGATAAGCTTGTCCATTTGCTCTTCAAACGACGGGCTCAGCATTTTGATTGCAGGATCTTGTTTCGGTTCGGGGTCAGCGTTTTCTGACAGGGCGTTCCCCTCTTCATTGAAGTCATATATGACGTAGCTAGCATGGACTCGTTCCCGTTTCCCGGATTTCACATATCCAAGCCCGAGCGTTTCCATTCTCCCATTGGGCAGCTTGCGCTGAGTCCCAGGGACATCCCAAATCCTGTTGTAGAACCAAGCTTGTCGGACAGTTTGTTTCAAGGGTACCCCTTGGCGTTTCAATAGCCTTTTTAGTCCATTCGTATAATATCTGGGCAAACGGATGGGTTGGAGCCTGTCAAGTGTAGAATCCGCGCCGTGCCAGATTTCTTTTTCCGCTCTTGTTTCCGTGGATCGGTAGAATAGGATCGCCTTTTCACCTTTTCCTTTGGGAGGGACGTAAAACGTCTGCAGGTCTTGCACATTGTAAGCTTTAAGTGCGTCAAGATCTTTGTAGTGCTCTCGCGGAATCATGGTGATTTGCAAACTCTGATCATCACCAGGGAATTCTTGTATTGGAAGCCGACTGGAGAACACAGCATTAACCTCATCTTCCGAATCGCTTCCGAAGATCAATATGGGGGCGGACGGTCCCGGGTTGTTGCGTCGAGCGGCCCAGCATAAACTATCTCTTCTTCTTCTTCGGTATCACTCCCGAAAACAGGAATGGTGACGGCGGCTTTGTTCTCCGGCTTGCGACACCTTTCCGTGTCCTCGAAATCTGGCAAAAAGTATTTTGCATCTTCGTACTTACGGACTTCGTTCATGGAGAATAGGTTCAGCTCTCCTGTTACGGTATACTCGAGACCATCCTTGAAATACTTCATACACTGATGTTGCGTAAAAGGGATGATGTTGTACTCGTATAGCCAAGGACGACCGAGCAAAGCGTTGTAACAGGTCTTTGCGTCAATGACGTGAAACTTAATATCCGTGACGAGTAGTCCGAAGCGTAATGTTAGTATTACAGATCCGAGAGTCCGTGATGACTGGGAATCGAAACCGGAGATAGTAATTTTATCATGAGCGAGGTGCTGAACGCTCATGCAGATTTCCTTCAACACCCGAACATTAAGGAGATTGACGGAGGATCCATTATCAACCAGGATTTTTCCTATCTTGATGTCGTGGCAGTGTCTAGAAACATATAGGGGACGGTTGTGGTCGTACGTCTCGAGGAGAAGGTCTTCATCACCGGACGTGACATCGGCTGTGTGCACTTCTTCCAATTCATTCTTCATCTTTTCCTCGACGAGGAAAGCTTGGAATTGCTCCGGCTCCTGTAGTGCCTTAATTAATGAATCCCTTGCCTCTTTTGATAATAAGAGGGCGTCTAGAATGCTGAGCTGCGAAGGTAGCTTCCTCAGGTGCGCTAGGATGTTGTAGTCCACCTTACTCTTATTGGGCGGGTCTTTGGCAGTCAGCTCTTTTAGGACTTGGTCATCTAAAGCGATATCCTCAGCAGCCTTTTCCTTTCCCTTATCTTTTCTAGTTGCGGGTCCGAGATTCTTTTCTGGGAGCGTGCGATTGCGCAGCTGAATGTTTTCGCAGGTCTCTGGTTCTTCCTCTTTCCCTAAGATGGATTCTTTAAAGAGAGGGCCCAGAGCCATTTCCTCATCAGAGTCGCTCCCAAAAGTGAGAACTTGTGATCCTCAGGCGTTGACCGTGTAATAGTTACCGGTAGTTCTTTTGTGACCTTCGGTCGTACTTTTCTGCTCCCGACGAGTTCTGCGTTTCATTCGCTTAAAATGTTGCCGGTGGGCAACATATCCCCGCCACCATATCTTAAAAGCGTCACACTCCTCAGTGGAGTGTGAAATCTTCCGATGATATGAGCAGTAATTAGGGTGCCTCTCCGCCCCATTGAGCATGTTTTCTTCCGAGGGTGGCAGCTTCATTCCCATTGACATGGCTTTGGCAAACCTTTTCCTCGTCTTGAATCTGTTTTTATCTGCATCGGATGTCTTTTGATCTGGCGGGAGTGCTTCGACTCTTTCGTTTAGTCGCCTGCGTTTAGCTCCTTCTGACGCGGCCGTCTCACGCTCCCGATCGGCTTTACTTTTCAAACGCATCTCGTCTAGAAAGGCGTCGATCATTTCGCCTGTCGGCCACGCAAGTTCTGGTTCACGCTGTGCCCCCAGTTTCTCAGTGCCAGGATTTTTTTATCGTCCGTAAACGAGTAGGAGATCATATGACAACTCGCCACATATCCCTCGGATTCATCCGACGAGCTTTCTCCATTATCTTCCTCCTGAAAGACGTGGTGGAGGAACTCTTAGAGTGTGATGGGAGTCCGCGTCTTTTGATTGTACTCCTCCAGCGCGTCAATTTGTTTCTGCAAGTCCGTGCGCTTGTCTCCAGGCTTCACGGGCTTCTTGGATTTCTTCTTTTTCTTTGAAGATTTTGACGGCTGGTTGTGAGTGCTCGGGCCATCACCACCGATCTTTAAAGTTGGGCACGGCTTTAGCATCCCTTCAATGATCTGGGGTTCCAGCGGGTTCTTCCACCTGATCGCCGGGCATGTCTGGAGCTCATTCAGCATTCTTTTGGTTCTTGCTGAAATCACGATTTCCCATGGAGCTTCTTCAATGAAAGAGCAAGTTGCCCCCGGTGCGTCCGTCTTCTTAGGAGTGTGCGGTTGTGGCGGGTTCACCTTCCACTTCTCGGACAACGCAAACTTGCCCTGTAGGTATTGATCTTCAATCCATCCTATGAAGACGAAGCAATCCTCAATCGGATGGCTTACCATTTGATGGTAAGGGCAATAATTGGGGTTATTCACCTCACTGGGTTGCGGCGGTCGCCTTGGGTTTGGCAAGTTGATAAGCCTGTTGCGTACCGCCAGCTCGAATAGCCTCTTCGTCTTATCCCGCAGGAATGAGTAGGGGCGCTTCATTTTCTCGTTATAATACCGCCGTCTTTCTTCCAGTTGATCCGCCAGCTTTGGGGCACTGGGTTGCTGCTGAGCGTTCGCAACGAAGGTTGCCTTCCCTTTACCCTTGTCATTCCGAGGTTCCGGCTTCGGGGGAGACGGTCTGTGACCCATCTGGTCCATCTGGGCCAACTTGTCGATCAAAGCCTGAAACGTGGTTGGCTTAAAGAACATCATGAACTGTGAAATAGTTGCATGAGGATCTAGGGTACCCACGAACATGCCCACCGCGGGCGCTTCTTCAATGCGTTGTTCACATTTCGACCACAAGTTTCGCCAGCGTATAGCGTACTGGACCCACGTCTTGCCTTGTTTCACCCTGGCATTAATCAACGCCGTTATCGGGGTGCGTTCGCTGGCGCTCGCGAATCGCTGCGTAAATAGCAGCTCCGTCTCCGCAAATGTTTTGACGGAGTCGTTCGGGAGCTTAGAGTACCACTCGAACGCCATTTCTGACAAGCTTCCGACAAACTGGCGAAGTAGCAGCTTGTCGTCGCCGCCAGTGTTTCCACAAAGCGCTCTGAACTGGGCAACATGCTGGTGGGGATTGCCCGTCCCCTTATAGACATGGAATTTCGGTATTGTATAGCCCGGCGGGTACTTGATCTGGTCATATCAGTTCGGATATGGTCGCCCTATTCTGACAAGTTGACCGGCTGCTTCAGTCGCCTGGTGAACCCGTATCTGCTGAGCTATATATTCATCCAAGTCAGGTTTGGAGATTGTCTCCTCCTTGGCTGTTGACAGAGCTGGTGGAGGATTTGATGTTTCTTCCCTGTCGTCTTCAAGGACGATCGAAGGATCTTCAGCAGGAGGATCTTGTTGGATCATCATTCCCACCATGTCCTCGAACAGGAGGGCCATTCGCTTTATATTGGCTGCTTGTTCCGCAGCCTCTTTATCCTTCTTTTCCAGTATCCTGCGAAGGAATTCAGCGTCAGTTTCTTGCTCCTGGCGTTGATCAGAGGACGCTTCGGGGCTTTCTTTTGGCCCAGTGAGTGCGGCCATCGCGTTCATCATTTTTTGGAGCTTCTGTTGTTGCTCCTGAGCTTTGGTCACTGATCGTGTAAGCGGTCTATGACCTGTAGATATACGGCTTTCCTCTTTACCAGACGTCATGTAGACGGTATGGACTACAATGCCCCCGGACTTAGGCCGTGCGGGCTCGCCGCCTTTGGCATTTGCCGCAGGCGTAGGGACCTTCTCCGGCCTTCTTCTCTTGTGGGCCGTTGAAGTTGAAGGGGCCGTTGCAGCGGGCACCATGGCGGTTGTCGTCCTTTGCTGTTTGTCAGGACGGTTCTTTTCTTCTTGCACTTTCACCATTTTCTGTCGGCGAGAGTGATCTTGGTCGATTACGGAATCTTGAACCCTCTACCAGACCTTGTAAATTTTGGAGGACATCCGTTGCGGGGGCTGCTCCAGCTTAGTTTCTGTAACTCTCTCCGCAGGTGGAGGAGATCTTTTCAGTGTGGCAGTCGGAGAGTTCTTGCGTACTCTCCTTAGCGGTTCAAATTGTTCCCAGTTGGAACAGCATCATTAACTTCCACCACTAGAGCCGGTGGAGTTAGCCCTGAGGGGGAGTTGCCCCGGGCCTTCCTTACTCGACGCCAGTGGCGACGTCGAGCATGTCGAGCTGTTGAGGCTGGCTCGGCGATAGGAATAGCTTCGTCTTGCCCCATGTCCGGATGAGGCGCCGCAGGTGCCAGCCTCTTAAAGACTGAGGTTGTCTTTTGAGTGGCGATGTTCAATCTGTCAAAGACAGACCCTCGAGTAGGAGCAGGAGCCGGAATAGTCAGCCTTGAAAAGACCGACTCTTTAACAGGAGAAGCCACCTTGACGACTTCAGGAGCAGAGGTGGCTGTCTTCCTCGGGACGGCCATTTCAGGGTTCATGGGCTTCTTGGCGGGCCCATCAAAGTTCTGGTTCAGCCTGGTAAAGACAGAGGCTGCCGGTTTGATATTGGACGACCCGTTGAAAGGAGTCGTTGTAGCAGTGAGCCGATCGAAGACCAACTTCTTGTGCGCTTCTGGTGCGGGCACTGGAATGGTGAAGCTTGCGGGCGGGAGCATGGTCCCAAAAAACAGACCGGTGGTGGCCTGAGTCATTTGTTCCACCGGCATGGCAAGGATGGAGGCCGCTGGAGGCCCATAGGCTACACCTCCAGGTGAGGCGGAGCGTCGGTTGCACTTGCATTTTGAGCAGCTCGAGTAGTTAGATAACATTGATGCTTGAATTCTGCGCCAAGAAAAAGTCCAAATCTTAGTAACTTGAAACCCAAAGACAACCATTAACAAACCGCGATTCGTTCGCAAAGACGACACACGAAGTGTGGAGTGGAAAAAGGAAAAGGTCCCACCGGGCGTACCAGAATCTGTTCCCCTCCGAAAGACGGTGCAACGCAAGGACGTCTTGCCTGAGATTCGGGGCAGATGCTAATTGGAGCTATCTATCCACCTCTTCGAAGATGCCAAGTTGATTTATGGCATCATGTATCGAAGGGTTTAAACGGATGCGGCCGATGTAGCAGACTTTGTCAGATTCCCCCTCGCTTGTGGGGTTTTTTGATTGTGGGGACGCTCTTCCCTGCAGGCGCAAGCCCCTGCAGTTAATTACGCTACCGTATCGTGGTAACAACTTTCTCCTTCTCTAGATGGTCGCTTCGTGTCGTGGGTGTTTGTTTTGTTTGTAGTTGCTCGTGGATTGTATACGGAGACTAAGTTATGTTGTCGCCTGTAGGGCGTGGACTAGTCCAAATCCTTATCTTTCTTAGATTTGGGTTTGGAGGTTTGGGTTTAAGGATACGTTAGCCTCATTTGAGACTAAGATCAACTTAAACGTTTGTTAAGGATACGTTAGTCTAATTTTAGACTAAGATCAACTTAACGGTTTGTTAAGAATACGTTAGTCTCATTTCAGGCTAAGATCAACTTAACGGGATCGTTTAGATCCAACAAAAGAGCATTTGGGCTCTATTGTTTAGTTTAGGAATATTGCGGTCAATTACCAGTTTAAGGATATGGTGGTCCATTGCTAGTTTAAAGACATCCCGGTCAAGGTTAAGGACATCATAGTCCGAGGATTTAAGGACTTCACAGTCCGGCGTTAGTTTTAAGACATTACGGTCAAGGTTAAGGACATCATAGTCCGTTGTTAGTTTTAAGACATCCCGGTCAAGGTTAAGGACATCATAGTCCATGAGTTTAAGGACCCCACAGTCCGTATCAATGTGCGGTTGTCGGGACCCGTCACATCTTTGAAGACGTTAAGGAATTACAACGACAAGTATCAAAGGAGTGAAGAGATGTACCCTTGAACCGAAGTAGATTAAGTGATCTGTAGTCCAATTTGGAACCAAGACCAATTCATTAGGTTATGAGCACATTGGCTCAGTTGAGTCTAGATTAAGTGATCTGTAGTCCAATTTGGAACCAAGACCAATTTAATTGAATATGTCTAATGTATCAAAGGGAGGATTTACCTCTGGGAACTTAGCCAATTGGGCTAAAACTAGCGTTAAACATTAAAGACCAATAGTGTTGAACACTGGAAATAAGGTTAGCAAATTAGTGTAAAACACTAAAAAAATCAGTGTTAAACACTAGCAACAGGGCTTTCAAATTAGTGTTAAACACTAAAGCAAATCAGTGTTAAACACTGGAAATAGAGTTTTCAAATTAGTGTTAAGCACTAAGAAAATCAGTGTAAAACACTGCGAACAAAGGTCTCAAATTAGTGTAAAACACTAAGGAGAGAGGGGTCACGTATGGGCACGTGAGAGCGCCCTGATTCCCCTTATTTTATTCTGTCAAAAGCATTGAATACTTTCTATAATTGCTTTTGGAGCATCACATGCTGTCGCGTGATGGGAATGTGGGTATTTGATTGTTAAAGCTTTTGCCAAGGGGTCACGTGGTAGCACGTGAGGGCGCCCGTAGCTTCTGTTTCTTTTGCTTTTTCTTTGTGTGCTTCAGGGGTCACGTGGGGCACGTGAGGCGTTGCCTCAAAGTTCTTTTCTGTAATTCTTTGCAGGGGTCACGTGGTAGCACGTGACTCTGGTTCTTTGCATGTTTTGAAGATTTGTTCAATTTTTAAGAATTAAATTCTTCATAGGGTTAAACCCTAGCAATAATTCTAAAGGAATTAAATTCCCTCTTCCTTTTGAAGAATTATATTCTTATATAAGGTTAAACCCTAATTTCTTTTCTGTAGGAATTAAATTCCCCATATATGTAAAGAATTAAATTCTGGCATAGGGTGAAACCCTAATTTCTTTGTAAGGGAATTAAATTCCTGTGAGGTTGAGAGAAATAAGTTCTCAATTAGGGTTGAACCCTAGTTCTGTCCATTTTGAAGAAATTAAATTCCTATAATATGGGGTTAAACCCTAATTTTTCTCAAAGGAATTAAATTCCTGTAATTCTGTGAGAATTAAATTCTCAAAACTTAATTCCTCCTCTATATTTTTAGATCTGCATGGCAGGATCTCAACCCAATGAGGATTAAATTCTCAATTCATGGGGAGATGTGCACTTTGCAGATCCTCAACCAGAGAAAGAACTAAGTTTTTTTCTTTATATAAAAGTTAAACTCTTTTGAGAATTAAATTCTCTTTTGAAGCCTCTCTTTTCTTACCTAGGGTTTTTCTTTTGCAGAGAATCAAATTCTTCCTTCTGAATTTTCAAGATTCCAAGGCTCTATATATCTCTCTCTGTATGTCTCTCTCTCCTTTCTTCTTTTTTCCCTTCCCTTCTCTATTTATAGGAGAAGGAAAAGAATCAATCTGTTTGGTAAATCTCTCATTGAAAGATTCGATTTATTTATTGAGAGATTTGATTTATTTTCATCATTGATCTGGGCCTTTAGATTATTAGGTGAATTTTATTCACCATTGGATTTTAAATCCAAAGATATCTCTTTGTTATTTCGGTTAGATTTAGGGGGAAATCTTTCCATGTCCAAGATTTTTCCATAAATTGGTGATGTTTAATCACCTTCAGATTCTTGATCCAACAGTTTCAGATAATTCTTCTCCGTTTTGGAAAGATTTGAATGATCTCTCCTCAGAATTTAATTCTACTAACGAATAAGGCTTTTAAAGCCGGTCACGTGTGGCCACGTGATCCCTGGAATGGGCTTCTCTTCTTCTGCGCTCTGTTCTCTGCCGTTGCTTAACCATCACGTGCCAACACGTGACCACTGGTCACGTGTTAGCACGTGATGCCTCTTCTGAAGCTTTTTCCTGATTTTTAATCAAGGAACATAGACCAATCTTCATCAGTTGATATCAGAGCACAGCCGTCTTTGCATTTTTGGTGAAACACAAAGAACCAATGGCACACTGTGAGCATGGGCAAGGTGCACTCCAATACGAGCGGGGACTGTGAGATATCGAGATCGAAGAATTTCGAAGACAAGTTCAACGAGTATCAAGTATGCCAACCTTCGGGGGCTAGATGATGATAGTTTGTGGTCCGAAGATAAAAACTCTTTTCAGTGTTTAGGATCCGATGATGAAGAAATTCAAAGACAAATTCAAAGACAAATTCAACGACTAACGACGACCATCAAATACGCCAACCTTCGCATGCCAGATGATGACAGTTTGTGGCCCGAAGATAAAAATCCTTTACAGCATTTGGAATCCCGACGTTGAAAGGATTATTGGGCGTACGGATCGGTATCCTACCGACCGCTGTAGGAGATCTGACATGAATATGGAATTAACGGAATTTTCTGGTAAGATCAATTTGGAGGCTTTTATCGACTGGTTGCATACTGTTGAGCGAATCTTCAACTACAAGGAGATATCCGAGAAGAAAAAACTGAAGGCGGTCGCACTCAAACACCCTTCGATTTAGTAGGAGAATTTAAAGATCAAATGTGTCCGAGCCGGGAGCCCAAGATCATTACTTGGGAGAAGATAGAGAAGAAACTTTACGAAAAGAGTCTGACAAAGGATTATGTGCAACTAACATATATCTAGTTGCATACCTTTCATAAGGAGATTGATCCTTCAAAGAATACACTGAGGAGTTCGACTTCTTGATAATGAGATGCAGAGTTTGTAAGTCTATGGTAGCGCCCCGGCCGTCTGTCCGAGGCCAAAATGCGGAAACGAAAACCTTTTCTAAACTTGAAACTGGCGCTATCGCAGACTTTGATCCCAGATCGAACCATTAACCTACAACTAGCAACTAGAGAAAGGTTAGAAAAGCTATACCGATCGATCCGTGTCCTTCGGTCTTTAGCCACCATCCCTAGCTCCTCGCGGCATCTCCGATCTCCGGTCTCCTCATCGGAAAGGGAACCACATCTTCGAGTCTTTTTACGGGCTCCCGCTTCGTCCGAAGCAACTCGGACACGAAGTTTGCTAGCCAACGTGTCTAAGGTGATGTAGAGAATGTTTGTGATCACTTTGTCTCTTGCATCCATTGATTCTCAACGCATGAGAGTGTATGGATGGAGGTTGAAGATGAAGCCATCAATGGAAATGGTGAGCTAGAGGAAGAAGAAGAAGAAGAAGAGGTTCTTTTTCTTTTGTTGTATATTCAAAATGAGAGAGTGAGATCAAGAATAATACAAGAGCCAACCTATCTATGGCTGCCCTTCTCTCTCTTCCTCTCATTTCAACTCACAAATCAATCACAAAATGTGACACATGCACAAAGAAAGAGACCATGAGTCACCACTTGTGTATGTGTCACAATTAATGCTCCTAATCATGATTTCTAGCTCATTATTTCCATTTGTAAACATTAACCCAAATGTTTACAACAATAAAAAGATACGGCAACATCTAAAGTAAACTCGTGACGGATCACAAGGATACCCTCACCTGTATATACATACCTGCATCCGCATTCCGACTGAATTCGAATGCGATGAGACTAAAGTAATCCAACAAATCTAATACTAGGATCCGGCTTAAACCAAAGCCCACTAGTATGATCCGTCCGATCATGATCTGTGTACTACTGCACGTATATGATTGAACCCTGCCATAATACAATACGACCTCTACAACGTTTCGCCCAAAACTTGAGAAACTGTCTGTAGGGGACTCTAAAGGCTCGTCAATACTTTGGCTGTGGATTTAACCACTAGCACGTCAGTGGTACTAGCCGTACGTAACGGGCTACCAGGTATTGACCAAAAGGGAGGTCGATGAGCGAACTCATCCTGACACCCTACTGAGCCTGTCAGTGACAATATCCGTACAGCCCGGTCCGTTCGTCTATGAGCATCGCATATCGGGCCTAGGGGGTTGGTAAAAGTCAGACCCCCAAAAGTGGTACAAGTCGTGTCGGAGTGTAGCCCAGAACACCCTGAGATACTACTGGAATACCTACCAGTAAATCTCCTGTCTTGGCTAAGGACTTCGTGTAATGGTTCTCCTAGACACAGCGCGATCTCACCCCTAATACCGGGAGAGACGAAACCCCTGCCGATCCGCTCACTGCCTCCATGTGGCTCGGGACTGTACCCAACTAAAACCTGTTTGCACGACTCCTTTGAGCCGTGGTAGGGTAATAATCAAAGCACGGTGGGAACTCACACGAGACAGATGACGATCTCAGGTCGATGAACTAACCTGTACACATGTCACCAGGGAACTGCTATCTGACGTCAGGTATAATACCAACTAGCACGTTCCCGGCGAGTCCTGTCCGATGTACTCATAACCCAATGAGCACCTGTATACATCTTAGGTGAACCAACTAACACCAATGGCTTGTGAGACCGGCCACCGCCCCTCGTCGGGGTCTCGACTGTATACACTAGTCTACTAATGGAGTATCGATGCCCAGTCTCGAAACTCCCACGAATAAGGACCAATTTAAGGATGTGCTTATAGAACCCAGCTCCTACGTATATGATCGCTATCATACTGCTGGCCGTCAAGCAAGAATCCTATAGGCTCTATCAACGTGCAATAGTGACCTGTAATGTCACCTAAAGCAGTACACGATGATAAAGATAAACCAGATAGCATACTATCAGCTTGAGTAAGACTGTCCTACCGGTATAGGTCCTCCCTCAATCATTGCAATCACGTGCCTGTGATCCAATAAATGACTCTGAGGGCACTATATCCAACAATCTCCCACTTGCACTCAAGGCTAATTATTGCGATATCGCATACTCACAGCCCGTGTGATACCGAACACCCAACTCCTCTACTAATCAGTTTCACAAAGCCCGTTTGCGAAAATATTGCATTCGAGGAATAGCCTTAGTGAGTGGATCCGTCCTGATGTTTCTTTCTATGTCTCTCTTTATCTCAAGTTCGCGGAGAAAGCCATCTCCCGAAATGAGCAATACCTGTCTTAGAATATGTTTGGATGTCTGATGGGACCTAGTTCATAAATGAACTCCAAATCCAAACTTCTTAGACTGTATCGTCAACTGAACTTAATCAGTATCCTGCGCCATGCCTCCCTCAGTATCCGCTTGGACCATCTGTCCAAACTACTGCCCCTCGTCAGAGGGAAAACTATAACTCTGACAGTCACTTTGTCATCCAGGTCACCTTGGAAGCCTGGAATGATAACCGTCTCCCTAAGGAGGCTGCCGTTATCATTTCCCTAGAACATCCACTTATGTTCTAAAATTGCTTCCGAACGTTTCTCCAGGATAGGATTAATATGAACTTATTGCATCTAGTGCCAAAAACAACGTCTGGTGTGGTACTTGACATCTCATGATTGACTCAATTGCCTAAGCAAGAGATCTGCCAATCATGTACATCCCTCTCCCCTTTAGTCTGTAAGACACATTTAGAGAGGGTGATTCCATCACCTGCAGGTACAGTACCGTGCCAGGAGTCGTCCATTCTAAAACACCTTTAGAATGCTGTCTAAGTACCCAGATTGGGAAACTACCCAAATCTAGATCTAAAACCATAGATCTAGTAACCAGAATGTTTGATATGATATCCATATCCTATGTGGAGAAACCACTGTGTGACAACCAAAGTATAACCGATCGTAGTATAGGAATTTCACTTCCTACTCTGTGTATGTCATCCAAATACCAGGACATCACAACCTACTACTTTCTTAACAGATCCATCCCTATTCTGATGAAGTCAAACCTATGACTGTCAGATCAGAAATAGATGATCTATCTTCGCTATATCTACTTTAGTCCATAAATAAACATAAGCTACTTATCCACTATGCTTCCGTTGCTCCCACTGACTACGACAACCTTCTGGCAGAATCATATGCACGTACACTTCTAAAGCTAGTTTAGAATGACGCTATACTCATCCTCCTGCCGGGTCTCACAGTCTGGAACAACAACAATGGCAAGTCTGGGTAAACAAGAACCTCCCTGTCACCGTCCTTGAGCATACCGAAGTACCTCTCGAGTGCCTGAGGTTACCCACCATATCTGCGGAGTGGCCAATGGAATGTCAAACCAGATTGAATCTTTAGGTTCTTATTAAATTTTCAGTATCATTTGCGGTTCTGGAATCACTTCCAGTTCTACCATACTCCCACTACCGTTTTCTGAAAAAATCCATTTTTATTAAAACTGTGGCGAGTCAAGAACAATATCACTATTGATCTTCCAGATGGTAGAAAGTCAACCCTCGTCATAACCCGGGTCAACCCACAAACAGCCATTACAGAAACGTGCCTTGAGTTATCCAGAGTCTGGTTTTAAGCATAAGCCGGACAACTCATCGTACCTTAACATTGTTAAGATATGAACTATCCTATATCCAATATAGAAACAGAGGCACTGATTTAATTAGAACCAGATTCAAATCATGCAGCTGTCTCTAGTACATGTCAACTAAATGGAGAGAGGCCTATCAGCATTACTCAACTTAGGAATACATCCAGATATGAATAACCTGAAAGATAAGCAAGTTCTCATAATCATTACTATCAACTGAATACCATACACAAGTATCTACATCTTCGATCACCTTGTAGAATCCTGATACTTACAATACCTGGTTCTCTACTTTATTCATATACCTATAACTTCTCAAAACTTAGACCTTGCGTTTCTACGAAACACATGTCTAAGAACTAGAGAAGTCACAAGTAAACAGAATATAGTACGAGTACCAACCCTTCTGTCCTTATGGACACTGGACAACATACAATACTCTGTATAAGTCTCCTGAGTCTAATAACTCATTCCCTGTATGTCGTAGGTTGAAAACTGTACTTATGGTTAAGAAGAATTACACCGCTGTTTAATACTCCTTACCTAACCATCCACTGATATAGGTAAATGTCATAGACATAATTTCAAAAAGTTATATCTCACTTTATAAAAAATAAACGTACAGATATATTAATTTGAAATTGGTGCATAATAACGGATATTCAAAACCAAATATCTGTCGTCCGGCAAAACAAACCAGGCGATTTCCTCAAATATCACCAATTACAACGAATCCCGATATAATGAGGATGATCACCCGATTCCCAATAACTTACTCCCACTAATCATCTGTAAAACCATACAGATGTGAGAATCAAACCTGGTAAATACATACCCTGGAGCAAGGGCTAATTGGGAAATCAATTTTTTTTAACAATACACAGTGAAACTGAAACATATGAATGTTTCGAAGGGGTATCCGGGTATTCCTTGTTGGTGAGTGCTGTATGCTCCCACAACTCTTGTGGCGCGGCGGAAGCGATGAACGAAAATTTTATTTGCATACAACACGTACTTAACCGAAGATCTTGTCTAAACCGCAACTAGTAAACCCTAACTAGAGATCTTATATACTATGTTAGGGATTATACCTTGATGATACGGTCCTTCGGGTCTTCTCTTGGATGCAACTCCTTTGCTCCTTTCTCCTCTTTTGGTGAACTCCTTGGCTCCTTTAGATATTGCCGACGTTTTCGATCTCCGGCCACCGAAGACCTAGATGATCCACCCAAGAGTTTTCGTGCAAGCTAGAAACTCTTCTCAAGAGTTTAACCTAGAGACCAAATTTGCTAGAAGAGGTCACTAGGATGATATAGAGATAAGTATATTGGATTAACTTGAAATCCTAAGCTTTGGATTCACATCTCATGTGAGGGTTTAAGCTAGGAAGAATGATAACCATCATTTTCTTTCTTTCTTCTTATACACTTGTTATGATACACTTATCATAATTTTGTGTAGGATTGGAATGCCTTGATTTCACATCTCATGTGAAGGTATTTATAAGAAGAAGGAGGAGGAGAGAATAAGTGCATTTCATGATTAAAAAGTTTAAGCATGATTAAAAAGAAAATAGCACTAACTAAAACATGTATTATGAAAAAAGTATCATGTTTTAAAAGTACCTCCACTACAACAACCTCATTATCATGCTTATACCTTTTAATTTACACCTCACTAATTTATTTTCACAAAATAAATGATGTCATAATTATGTCATTATGAGGTGGCACCTTCTAGAAGGTATTCTTGTAACAATTACAAAAATACCCCTCCTCCGTATACCGTATACTGTATACACACATCCGAATTCCGAAAAATACGAATACAATTATTCCAATAATATAATACCGGTATCCGGCCAGTATTATTCTTCCGATTATTATTCCTGTAACAATTACACGAACATAATCGAAAACCTGCCGCAACACCTTACGGCTGCCGTAACAACTTACGGTCTCTACATCTTTCGCCTGAACAAGGGAACTCTCTGTGTGGGACTCTAAAGACTCGTCAGTACGCTGGCAATGGGTTTAACCACAAGCACGTTAGCGGCACTAGCTGTGCGTAACGGCTACCCAGGTACATGACGAAAACGTGGCCGACGAGCGAACTCATCACAACCCTTATGAGCCTGTAAGCAACACTTACCGTACAGTCCGGTCTCTTCGTCTGATACGTCGCATATGAAGTCTAGGGGTGGTAAATGTCAGAACCCAGTAACTTTATAAGTCATGTTGATTTATGGCTCATAACAGGTCGAGGAACTACCAATAACACTTATCAGTAAACCTCAAGAACCCTGGCCAGGGATTTAGGTGTTATAGCCGATCAAACATAGCGCGACATCAACTCCCTATACCGGGAGAGACGAAACCTCTCCTATCGCTCACTGTCTCCATATGATTCGGGACTGTACCTAAAATTTACCTGTTTGCACGACTCAATAGAGCCGTGGTAGGGAGGAAATCAAAGTACAGTGGGAATCACACAAGACTCTATGACGATCTCGGGTCTACAGACTAACCTGTACAAGTGTCACCAGAGAACTGCTATCTGAAAATAGGTATATATACCATCTAGGAGTTCTCGGCGATTCCGTCCAGTGTACCCAGTCTCCACTGAGCACCCGTACACGATCCTTGATGTCAAACACCGATGGATATGGGATCATCCATCGCCCATCATATGGGTCAAGATGCGTATACGTTAGTCTACTCTGGTGTATCGATGCCCTGTCTCGACACACCCTCGACTAGGAACAGTTATAGAATGTACTCATAGACTACAGTGGCCCCACTAGTATGATCTCATCATAGTCCCAGTAGTCGAGTACAAATCCTAAGGGCTTTATCAACATGTAACAAAAGATACAACCAGAGTACATGTTAAGATAAAGTACAACCAGATAGCGTAATATCATGTCGAGCAAGAAAGTCCTCCCTATATATGTCCAAACATCCACTACAATATACATCATATGTACAGTAATGGCCTCTAGGGCACACATATAACTAACAATCTCCCACTTGCACTAGGGCCATCTGTTGTGGTATCACATACCAAACAATTAGCTGTGGTTGAAGTATCTCATACTCAACCATCCCATAAAAGTCTCTACTGGGAAAAAACCTTAGTGAGTGGATCCGCTCTGTTGTTGTCACGACCCGCAGGGTACGGAACATGACCGGCACTTAAGTTACGAAACGTCTCAAGACATCCGTAAAATAAGTAAGCCAAAGCCCAGAAAACAAAACAAATTAAGAAAAAGAGTGAAGAAAACCCAATCAATTGAAAGCGAGTTTATCAAATAAGTCATGTAAAACCCTTTTTAAAAACAATACCAATTTTTCCGAAAATTTCGGCAGAGTCTCCTTTGTAAATACTGGCCCCCAAAATGGGTACAACAAGAATATATATGAATCCAACAAAATAGGGCATCCCAAAGCGGGAGCTAGCTCTTCGCCACAAGGCGGTCATAAATCCCACGCAATATAAAACGACAACATGCAAAATAATCATAAAGAAGCATAAGAAAAACAGCATATCGACTCAACTGAGCTCGACCTCAAAATACAGCATAAAAGTCCACAAATCTCACAGTCTCATCTCTAGGTCAATATACAATAATACTGGTAGATACAGTAGATGGAGTGCACTAGATACAAAGAATATACAAGGTGGTACAAAAATAATGATATAACCCACCTAAGAGCAAACCTCGAGTCCAGGCAAAGGAGGCAAAAGAACAAGTGCGCCCGCCGCTACTGTACTGACGGAGCGGACCTGCAAAAGGCTGTGGCACAACGGGGGTGAGTTGCCAACTCGTGAGTAATAAATAACATCTACAAAGGCTATCGTATGCATGCACACAAGCATCCTAGCATCTAAAATACAGGTATGACTGGATGCACTAGCAGGTGTGTATACAACATCAGTGTACTAATATGTATGCAACATGAATATCTGAGGTCTCAATAGGTATATATAAGAAACATTTTATCTCTTTTTGTTTTTGAAACTCTTTTAGAATGCCAGCATAATACTCAAAGAAATCGACGAGAACCGGTGTCCAGCAACGACACCTAAAAGCTGTCTCAAATCTCATAAATCCATGTCATAGTGTCCTGGCCTCAGCCATCCGGCTGACCCATCTCAATATCAATATCTCATCCTCTCGCGGCCCCGGTCGGTAACCTCTGGATATCCGCCGTGCCCAATGAAGTCACCGGTAGGTAATCCGTCCCCTGTCAGGCTCATCGTCAGCACCACGAGCTTCTTGCCCCGGGATACCCTACCGGGCCCACCATGTACCCGAGACGGTTCATCCAACTCCTCGAAACGGGTCTCAAAAACCACAGAAAACTCATGGTGGACGACACTTACATCACTAGAAAACCGCAATTTACATATTTTAAAAATATAATAAGTTTAGAAATTTTGCGGCTTTCCCCCGAAATCCAGAATATCACAAAATCTCAAGAAATCCTCATAACTGCATATGCCAATGATAATGAATGCATATGGTGTCAATAATCAAGTTGCGATGTATGATTGATAGATTAGGCGTGAACAATTAATATGATGAAGTACATGCACATGAATAGCAATTCTACGATTTCATAGCGTAAGTTTAAGTATCAATTATAGTGAAAGGGTTCAATTTAAAGGTTATCTAGTGTGGTGGCATGGCAATTACCAGGGTGTGTGTGTAAGCATGAATAGTGCTCGTGCTGCATATAAAAACCCTGGCAATGGTGCAGGTGTCCTATAAAATGGTTTCGTATAGGTATGTCAATATAGGGCATGAATGTAGTAAATAATCATACAAGTATTACACCCCTAATTACTAACATTACTAAGAATCTTTTAAGTTACTAAAACTATCGGGCGACTTGCGCCATCCAACGATAGTCCCCCGTAGATGTTACATCTACTCACCGGAATCCCTAGCTAGCTGTGTCCAATCACCGCTTTCCCCTTTCGTGCCGCGTCTGACGTCTCCGCGACCGAACCTGGAATTTACATCAATACCAAACATAAGGTTACATATCAAGACTGACGCAAAACCCAAACGAAAATACTAATGTTCACAAGCTAGGTACAACATGCACAAGGTGCGCGGAACACACGCGAAAATCGCAAAAACTAACTAAAATCGTCGATTTGGTCGCCCGGCAAAACTAAAACCCGACTACTCAAAAATCCGCACTCACGCATCCTAAACGTCATAGGATATCTCAAAAATATCATTAAGATCTCGCAAATAGTTCATCACAATATTTTAAAAAAAACCAGTAAGCACAAAACTTGCTAATTTGGTGCAACATCGAAAATTAAAGATAAAGTTATCACAATCCAACACAAACATCCAACCACACAACTAGTTAGCCACAATCATATAATTCCAACTCATTTACCATGCTTCAAAACCATTTTCCAAACACAACCCTTTCTTGATTTTTTTCTTATTAGCAATTGCAATTAAAAAAAACCATACTAGAAAAACTTAACTAACACTAATTTCAAACCCAATAGCAAGTTCACCTCTTAGATTTAGGTTAGCAAAACACTAGATAGCAAAGTAAATTAATTAACCTAATAATGGATTTCTAAACCCTAATTACAACTCAAGCCATGAACTATAAAAAAAAACTAGATTAGAATTTAGCACAAAATTTAACTCTAATCAATTTAATTTAAGGAATTTAACCACAAGTGTTAATTGGGTCAAGATTATACCTCCAATTCTCGAGATCTAGCAAGATAATTTGCCTCCAAAGATGCCTCTTTGCATCCAAGATCCAAGCTAGAAAGGCTAAGAAAAGTGGGATGAAGAATGGCTTGGAATTTTGAGGTTTGATTTAGATCTTTGAATCATTTTGGGGATTTTTTTTTGTTTAATGCAAAGGAGATGGAAACAATGGAGTGGAATGGAGTGGGGGGGCTGCAGATTCGGCAGCTAGGGAAATGGGGGGAGTGTGTGTGAGTATGATAGATTTTTCCAAGTCAAAACCCCCCATACCTCAATAATACCCATAACATAATTAATATATTATATTCATCTCATATGTTTTGTTTCAAATGACATGAAGGAAATTAATGGAGGGGGGATTCCTGCTGGTGGGCTCGGCTGGAATGAGGGGTGAGAATGAGTGAATGATTGGATAGAAATTTTCATGCTAAAAACACCCCCTCAAGTTCAATAATTGCAAGATTTGTTTAATTTATTACTTTATTTTTTTTTTGACCTTAAAACAACTTGAACTTGGAATAACAAACTAAAAATTTATATTACAAACTAGATTTTAGTTGTCATGGTTCTAAAGTATGTAATTAGCCCATTCAAATTTGTATTTATCGCTAATTTAATGTATTTTCTTACCGGCTTAAAATAATATTAAAAAATTGAAAAAATAGGGAAAATTTTTTAAATGACCAAAATTTAATAAGTAACTCATTAGCTACTAAAAACAAGCAATTACCTATCCATTTTAGGTATAATTATCCCTAAACTGCAAAATAACAAAAAGACAGTTTTCGGAAAAATACCGAATTTTCACCGATTTTCAGGAAAACACCAAAACGACTTTTCAAGACGCTACAATCTTCCCCCCTTAAAGAAATTCGGTCCCCGAATTTAAAAATATTACTACGCGTACCTTCGAAGAGATGGGGATATTTTTTCCTCATCTCGCCCTCGGTCTCCCAGGTAACCTCCTCGCTGCTCGGGCTACGCCGAAGGACCTTGACGGTTGGTATAATCTTCGATCTCAACTTCTTCACCTGCCGATCCAGGATGGCCACCGGCTGCTCTGCAAAAGAAAGGTCGCGCTCTAGCTGGACTGTCGGGTGCTGAATCGCATGCGAAGGGTCGTGAAGGTACTTGCGGAGCATCGAAACATGGAAGACGGGGTGAACATCGGGAAAGCTGGGTGGAAGGGCCAAACGATATGCAACAGCGCCAACCCGCTCGAGGATCTCGAAGGGACCTACGAATCTAGGGCTAAGCTTCCCCTTTCGTCCAAAACGCATCACACCCTTCATCGGAGAGACCCTCAGAAAAACATGGTCGCCAACTGCGAACTCTAATCTGCGACGGCGCCTGTCTGCATAGGATTTCTGTCTGCTCTGAGCTGCCCTCATCCGGTCTCGAATCAACTGTATCTTCGCTGTCGTCTCCTCAATAAGCCGCGGCCCCAAAATGTTGCTCTCGCTGAGCTCTGTCCAACAGACGGGCGATCTGCATCTCCTCCCATACAATGCCTCGAAAGGTGCCATCTGAATAGTATCCTGGAAGCTATTGTTGTAGGAGAACTCCACTAGAGGTAAATGATGATCCCAGCTACCACCAAAGTCTAAAACGCACGCTCTGAGCATGTCCTCGAGAGTCTGAATGGTCCGCTCTGACTGTCCATCGGTCTGCGGATGAAATGCTGTGCTGAAGCTCAAACGAGTGCCCAAAGCCTCCTGAAGTCTCTGCCAAAGTCGGCTGGTGAACTGAGTGCTTCAATCTGACACGATACAAGTCGGTACGCCATGTAGTCGCACGATCTCGTCAATATAGAGCCGAGCATACTGAGCGAAGCTGAAAGTGGTCTTCACTGGTAGGAAGTGAGCCGCTTTCGTCAATCTATCGACGATCACCCAGATGGAGTCGTACCCTCGGCTGGTCCTGGGTAGACCCACAACGAAGTCCATCGAAATCTGCTCCCATTTCCACTCTGGAATGGGTAACGGTTGTAGCTCTCCTGCGGTCTTCTGGTGCTCGGCCTTGACTTGCTGACAAGTCAGGCATCTCGATACAAACTCCGCAATGTCCCTCTTCATCCCGTCCCACCAGTAGGTCTCTCTCATATCATGGTACATCTTGGTGGAACCGGGGTGGACACTATACACTGATCGGTGTGCCTCCTCAAGAATGTCACGCCGCAATCCATCAGCATCTGGTACGCACAGTTTAGATCCATAACCTAGAATCCCCTGATCATCAATCACGAACTCGGAAAATCTGCCCTGTCCCATCTGTGCCATGATCTCTGAGCAACGGTCGTCACTGCGCTGTGCCTCATATATACGGTCAAGCAACTGTGGGCATGCACGAACATGCACGAGCTGTCCCCCTGTCTGAATGAACTCGAACTCAACTCGGCTGTCGCATAACATCTGCCAATCTGCTGACGACTGCCTCTGCACTGCGCGCAAAAAGGATAGACTACCCCCGGGTCTCCTACTCAACGCATTTGCCACTACATTCGCCTTGCCTGGGTGATATAAGATCTCGCAGTCGTAGTCTTTCACCAACTCCATCCAACGACGCTGTCTGAGGTTCAGGTTTCGCTGCTGAAATATGTACTTTAAGCTCTTGTGATCGGTGAATATCTGACACGACTCGCCGTATAGGTAATATCGCCAAATCTTCAGTGCAAAGACCACTGCAGCCATCTCCAAATCATGAGTGGGGTAGTTCTGTTCATGCTTCTTCAACTGCCGAGAAGCATAAGCGATCACCTGGCCATGCTGCATCAATACGCATCCTAATCCCACTCGCGAAGCATCACAGTAGACCACGAATCCGCCTGATCCCGAAGGCAAAGATAATACCGGCGTCGTAGTCAAACAAGTCCGTAGCCGCTGAAAACTGCGCTCGCACTCCTCTGTCCAAACGAAAGGAACTCCCTTCCGGGTCAAACCGGTCAAAGGTGCAGCTATACGGGAGAAGTCCTGAACAAAATGCCTGTAGTAGCCTGCCAGGCCTAGAAAACTACGGATCTCAGTAACCGATGTAGGTCGGGGCCACTGCTGAACAGCCTCAATCTTCTTCGGGTCCACACAAATGCCGTCTCTCGTAACCACGTGACCCAAGAATCCGACGCTGTCCAGCCAGAAAGCACACTTGGAAAACTTTGCGAACAGCTGGTGCTCCCTCAGAGTCTGTAACGTAATCCGCAAGTGCTGCTCGTGTTCCTCTCTGCTCCGGGAGTACACCAAGATATCGTCGATAAACACGATGATGAATAAGTCAAGATACGGCCTGAATGTACGGTTCATCAAATCCATGAATGCTGCTGGGGCGTTGGTGAGACCGAACGACATCACCAAAAACTCGTAGTGGCCATAGCGCGTGTGGAAAGCTGTCCTCGGTATATCCTCCTGTCGAACCCGCAGCTGATGGTATCCTGATCGCAAGTCGATCCTCAAAAAATACCCCGCACCCTGAAGCTGGTCGAACAAATTATCAATGCGCGGCAACGGATACCTGTTCCGAACGGTAACTTTGTTCAGCTGGCGGTAGTCGATACATAAGCGCAAACTTCCATCCTTCTTCTTGACAAACAGGACCGGAGCACCCCACGGAGAAACACTAGGTCGAATAAGCCCCTTATCTAACAAATCCTGCAACTGATCCTTCAACTCTAGAAGCTCTGCCGGGGCCATCCGATAAGGCGGTATAGAAATAGGCCCCGAGCCGGGAATCAAATCAATGCAGAACTCAACCTCGCGCTCAGCCCATCAGGGAAAACATCAGGGAACTCAGAAACAACCGGGACCTGGTCCAACGGAACCTCTGCAGCTCGAGTATCACAAATAAACGCTAAGAATCCCTGACATCCCTTCCGCAAGAGCTGACCAGCGCGAAGAGACGAAATCAAGCTGGGAAGGGTGACGCTGCGGTCTCCCCGAATAACAAGGACTGGCTCTCCCGGAAAGCTAAATATGACTGCCTTCTCACGGCAGTCCACCGAAGCATAACAAGTGGCTAACCAATCCATGCCCAGAAGCACATCAAAGTCCAACATATCGAGGAGAATCAAATCAACCGATGAATCCCTCTCCCCGATACGAACGGAACACAATCGAAATACAAAACGAGCGACAAACGACTCGCCTACCGGAGTAACAACAACAAGCGGATGATCTAACGACGACGACTCACGGCCCAACATCGGTGCAAAGTGTGTAGAGACGTACGAATGTGTGGAACAAATAATACCCGGGCGTCGAAAGAACAAACTGGCAAGGTACCTGTCACAACGGCATTGGATGCCTACGCATCCTGCGGTGTCAAAGCAAATACTCGGGCCTGTCCTCCACCGATAGCGGGCTGACCTCGACCTCGGCCTCTGCCTCCTCGTCCTCTCTGAACAGGACCGCCGCGTCCACGGCCTCTGGGTGCACCTAACTGGCGTGGAGCATCGCCTGTGGTAGGAAGTAGGGCTCTCTGTAGAGGGGGTGGCGATGGTGGTAGGGTCACGTGCGGAACTGTCGCTGCTCCCTGTCGTCTCGCCGGACAGTCTCTGACAAGATGGTGCAAACTCCCGCACCCAAAACACCCTGGCGACGACTGCTGCCCCTGGGGATAAGAACCATATAACTGTCCCCGCCCAAATCCTCTGCCAGGCCTATCTCTCGGAAAGAATCTGGCGCGCTGCCTCTGAGACGGTACATCGGTGCGAATCCTCTTCGGCCCAGAAACGGCCGAAGTCTGTGATATGCGTGCCTCCATCCGCAATGCCGTATCCATAGCAGCTGAATAAGTGTCGTAGTGCTGGACGCCAATGGCAAGATATAGCTGGGCATCAAGTCCCTGTACGAACCTCTTCACCATCTTCTCCTCGGTATCCACCAAATACTGAGCATATCGGGATAACTGTGTAAACTGGATGTCATACTCAGACACCGTCATCCCAGGTGTCTTGACTAAGGCCTCGAAGCTACGAGCTCTTGCGTCACGAACGCTCTCTGGAAGGAAACGGGCTAGAAAGACCGCTGTAAACTCGACCCAAGTCATAGGCGGTAGACCTGCAGCTCGACCTCTCAAGACTGACTCCCACCATGTCTGCGCGAGACCCTCTAGTCGGAAACTCGCAAGCTCTACCCATCGATCATCCGAACATCTCAGCGAACGACAGATCCTGGCTAAACTGTCAAGGAACGTCTGTGGGTCCTCCGCTGCCTCGGTGCCGGTGAATACTGGAGGTCTCAGCCTCATGAAATCCTGTAGTGAAACCGGAATGGCCATGGTGGTAGTAGTAGGAGCAGGTATCATGGTCGTCTGTGATGTAGTAGGTACGTCATCCGGCCTCGGTGTACGACTGGCTGCAACTAGGGATCCTACCATCTGACGTAGCTCCTGCATGCCTCCCATCATCTGTCGCAACTCCTCCATACCAGTCTCGAGCATATCCATACGGCCTGGGGAAGGTGGATCGGTCTGTCCCTGCGGCGTAGGCATACCACCCTGCTCAGTCCTAGTCTCGGACGAGCCAGCTCGAATCTCGTCTCTGGCGGCAGCCCTCTGTGCCCTCGTAGCCTTCGGCGGCATAGTGGCTGTTACAGGAAAACGGATAGTAAGAACGGTGCAATAGAATCATAGGATACACGGAATTGAAGAAGGAATTTCAAGCAAGTATCCTAAAGTCACTTAGCCGGAGTACCGTATCGCAAGTATGCCGCGGACATACGCACGCTACGTTACCCTGCTTAAGTCACTTACTCCATCTACCAAGGGTCATCCTACACTCAAAAAGGTAAAACCTATCGCTCTGATACCAACTTTGTCACGACCCGCAGGGTACGGAACATGACCGGCACTTAAGTTACGAAACGTCTCAAGACATCCGTAAAATAAGTAAGCCAAAGCCCAGAAAACAAAACCAATTAAGCAAAAGAGTGAAGAAAACCCAATCAATTGAAAGCGAGTTTATCAAATAAGTCATGTAAAACCCTTTTTAAAAACAATACCAATTTTTCCGAAAATTTCGGCAGAGTCTCCTTTGTAAATACTGGCCCCCAAAATGGGTACAACAAGAATATATATGAATCCAACAAAATAGGGCATCCCAAAGCGGGAGCTAGCTCTTCGCCACAAGGCGGTCACAAATCCCACGCAATATAAAACGACAACATGCAAAATAATCATAAAGAAGCATAAGAAAAACAGCATGTCGACTCAAGTGAGCTCGACCCCAAAATACAGCATAAAAGTCCACAAATCTCACAGTCTCATCTTTAGGTCAATATATAATAATACTGGTAGATACAGTAGATGGAGTGCACTAGATACAAAGAATATACAAGGTGGTACAAAAATAATGATATAACCCACCTAAGAGCAAAACCTCGAGTCCAGGCAAAGGAGGCAAAAGAACAAGTGCGCCCGCCGCTACTGTACTGACGGAGCGGACCTGCAAAAGGCTGTGGCACAACGGGGGTGAGTTGCCAACTCGTGAGTAATAAATAACATCTACAAAGGCTATCGTATGCATGCACACAAGCATCCTAGCATCTAAAATACAGGTATGACTGGATGCACTAGCAGGTGTGTATACAACATCAGTGTACTAATATGTATGCAACATGAATATCTGAGGTCTCAATAGGTATATATAAGAAACATTTTATCTCTTTTTGTTTTTGAAACTCTTTTAGAATGCCAGCATAATACTCAAAGAAATCGACGAGAACCGGTGTCCAGCAACGATACCTAAAAGCTGTCTCAGATCTCATAAATCCATGTCATAGTGTCTCTGGCCTCAGCCATCCGGCTGACCCATCTCAATATCAATATCTCATCCTCTCGCGGCCCCGGTCGGTAACCTCTGGATATCCGCCGTGCCCAATGAAGTCACCGGTAGGTAATCCGTCCCCTGCCAGGCTCATCGTCAGCACCACGAGCTTCTTGCCCCGGGGTACCCTACCGGGCCCACCATGTACCCGAGACGGTTCATCCAACTCCTCGAAACGGGTCTCAAAAACCACAGAAAACTCATGGTGGACGACACTTACATCACTAGAAAACCGCAATTTACATATTTTAAAAATATAATAAGTTTAGAAATTTTACGGCTTTCCCCCGAAATCCAGAATATCACAAAATCTCAAGAAATCCTCATAACTGCATATGCCAATGATAATGAATGCATATGGTGTCAATAATCAAGTTGCGATGTATGATTGATAGATTAGGCGTGAACAATTAATATGATGAAGTACATGCACATGAATAGCAATTCTACGATTTCATAGCGTAAGTTTAAGTATCAATTATAGTGAAAGGGTTCAATTTAAAGGTTATCTAGTGTGGTGGCATGGCAATTACCAGGGTGTGTGTGTAAGCATGAATAGTGCTCGTGCTGCATATAAAAACCCTGCAATGGTGCAGGTGTCCTATAAAATGGTTTCGTATAGGTATGTCAATATAGGGCATGAATGTAGTAAATAATCATACAAGTATTACACCCCTAATTACTAACATTACTAAGAATCTTTTAAGTTACTAAAACTATCGGGCGACTTGCGCCATCCAACGATAGTCCCCCGTAGATGTTACATCTACTCACCGGAATCCCTAGCTAGCTGTGTCCAATCACCGCTTTCCCCTTTCGTGCCGCGTCTGACGTCTCCGTGACCGAACCTGGAATTTACATCAATACCAAACATAAGGTAACATATCAAGACTGACGCAAAACCCAAACGAAAATACTAATGTTCACAAGTTAGGTACAACATGCACAAGGTGCGCGGAACACACGCGAAAATCGCAAAAACTAACTAAAATCGTCGATTTGGTCGCCCGGCAAAACTAAAACCCGACTACTCAAAAATCCGCACTCACGCATCCTAAACGTCATAGGATATCTCAAAAATATCATCAAGATCTCGCAAATAGTTCATCACAATATTTTAATAAAAACTAGTAAGCACAAAACTTGCTAATTTGGTGCAACATCGAAAATTAAAGATAAAGTTATCACAATCCAACACAAACATCCAACCACACAACTAGTTAGCCGCAATCACATAATTCCAACTCATTTACCATGCTTCAAAACCATTTTCCAAACATAACCCTTTCTTGATTTTTTTTCTTATTAGCAATTGCAATTAAAAAAAACCATACTAGAAAAACTTAACTAACACTAATTTCAAACCCAATAGCAAGTTCACCTCTTAGATTTAGGTTAGCAAAACACTAGATAGCAAAGTAAATTAATTAACCTAATAATGGATTTCTAAACCCTAATTACAACTCAAGCCATGAACTATAAAAAAAACTAGATTAGAATTTAGCACAAAATTTAACTCTAATCAATTTAATTTAAGGAATTTAACCACAAGTGTTAATTGGGTCAAGATTATACCTCCAATTCTAGAGATCTAGCAAGATAATTTGCCTCCAAAGATGCCTCTTTGCATCCAAGATGCAAGCTAGAAAGGCTAAGAAAAGTGGGATGAAGAATGGCTTGGAATTTTGAGGTTTGATTTAGATCTTTGAATCATTTTGGGGATTTTTTTTTGTTTGATGCAAAGGAGATGGAAACAATGGAGTGGAATGGAGTGAGGGGGCTGCAGATTCGGCAGCTAGGGAAATGGGGGGAGTGTGTGTGAGTATGATAGATTTTTCCAAGTCAAACCCCCCCCATACCTCAATAATACCCATAACATAATTAATATATTATATTCATCTCATATGTTTTGTTTCAAATGACATGAAGGAAATTAATGGAGGGGGGATTCCTGCTGGTGGGCTCGGCTGGAATGAGGGGTGAGAATGAGTGAATGATTGGATAGAAATTTTCATGCTAAAAACACCCCCTCAAGTTCAATAATTGCAAGATTTGTTTAATTTATTACTTTATTTTTTTTTTGACCCTAAAACAACTTGAACTTGGAATAACAAACTAAAAATTTATATTACAAACTAGATTTTAGTTGTCATGGTTCTAAAGTATGTAATTAGCCCATTCAAATTTGTATTTATCGCTAATTTAATGTATTTTCTTACCGGCTTAAAATAATATTAAAAAATTAAAAAAAATAGGGGAAAATTTTTAAATGACCAAAATTTAATATGTAACTCATTATCTACTAAAAACAAGCAATTACCTATCCATTTTAGGTATAATTAGCCCTAAACTGCAAAATAACAAAAAGACAGTTTTCGGAAAAATACCGAATTTTCACCGATTTTCAGGAAAACACCAAAACGACTTTTGAAGACGCTACAGTTGTCCTCTGTATCTACTCTCCTAACCTCGATCTCCCTGGAGATCAACCATCTCTATGATCAGGTGATACTGCCTAAGAATTATATCTGGATTTCTGATGGGACGGTAGTTCCTTGGCTAAAGCCACAACCCCATTGTCACACAATGGTAGGAACGAAGTTCATCTTATGAACTTTTATATATATCCAGACTTTATCTTTGGTAGCATCCTTAGTAATGACGTATCTTGCCTTTCTAGTATGTCACGGTATCTAGCTTGGAACTCTTCCAACATACCGTCCCTCTACTAAGGGTAAAGACAATGACTGCGACTGACATTCAGTCGTCCTTATCACTCTGGAACCTTTCCAGTGATTCTCCCATGGATCGATTGATACTATCTCACTACAACTGGTGAAAATCCTAACATCCAAGTAGATCTATCTCAAAGATCCAAGACCCAGGATTTAGGAGGTATCACCTTGATCTTATATGGAGAATCTTATGTGATAAGCGGAAATTGACCGAGTGTATCATAGGAAACTTCTTCCCTATCAAGAATATGTCATCCACGTACTCTACGAGGATCACCACCATACTCCATACCACGAGGTTCTACCATTTTGATGAAGTCAAACTCTTTGACTACCACATCAAAACAAATGTTCCAACTCCGCTGTGATTCTCCCCAGGATCGATTGATACTATCTCACTACAACTAGTGAGTACCCTAATATCCATTTAGATCTATCTCATAGATCCAAAACCCAGGATTTAGGAGGTATCACCTTTGATCCTATATGAAGAATCTTTATAATAAGAGGAGATTGACTGAACGTAGCATGGGAAACTCCTTCCCTATCAAGAGTATGTCATCCACGTACTCTATGAGGATCAACACCATACTCCCTACCATCCTTTTATGTATATACAAGGTTCATCTAATATTTTGATGAAGTCAAACTCTTTGACTACCACATCAAAACAGATGTTCCAACTCCATGATGCCTGTTTTATCGCATAAAACATCTTGCACACTTTTCCGCTGCTCCCACTGTCTACGAAGCGCTCTGGCTGTGTACTTATAGACGCTCTCTTCTAAAACTTCATTTAGAAAAGCTGTCATGACACCCAACCACCATATATCGTAGTCAAGGTATGTAGCAGTGGCAAGTAGGATCTGGATAGACTTAAGCATGGCTTTGAAAGTCTCAACTTTTCCATGTACACCAAGTAATCTTCTCAAGATACACTTGCTCCTGATGGGGATTTAACCCTTCAGACAAAGCAACCAAAGTCCATACTTTGTTGGTGTATAAGGATTCCATCTCAGATTGCTAAGCATCCAGCCATTCTCACAGAGTCCCACTCCTGATGGCATGCTCGAAACTAGTTAGGTCATACCACTTTGGTCAGGCAACAACCCCATCCCATAGGGTCGCCGTGGCACCAAAAGGTCCCTCAGCAGCTACTTTCTACGTATGCCCCCTTGCGAGGACTACAACCCGCCGGAACACCTTCCGGTCTCGGGACACGCTGGGGTAATATGAAATCCTCGCTCGCACTGTCATAGAGAAACCGAAGTATCTCTTGGGTGGGTAAGGAATCTTACTAGATCGGCGGAGAGGCTGAGGTTCGTTAGAGTCTATTGAATCCTTTGATTCTACCAAATCATCTGCTGTAGCTGGAACTCCTTCCAGTTCTACCTCATGACCACTAATTTCTTCACAAGAAATTTCCTTTCACAAAGGTGGCATGCTGAGAAACAAAACAACTTTTGTTCCTCGGTTAGGTCATCTGTTGTAGTTTGTATAGCTAGAACTCCTTCCAGTTCTACCTTATGACCACTAATTTCTTCACAAGAAATTCCCTTTCACAAAGGTGGCATCCTGAAAAACAACTTTTGTTCTTCGGTTAGGTCGAAGATATTCCCTTGCTAATGCTTGGGGTATCCAACAAACTTCCACAGTTTTGCCTCGAGCTTGTCCGGATATTGGTTTTTAGACATAGGCCGGACAACCCCAAATCTTAACATCTTTAAGAGATGGGCTCTTCCCATACCATATCACATATAGAGTAATAGGCACCTGATTTGATTGGAACCCTATTCAATAGGTATGCATCTTCACAAGTGCATAACTCCTAAAAGGAAAATAGGAAACTCAGTAGTACTCATCATAGAGCACACTATATCACATATGGTGCAATTGCTCCGCCCCGATATACCATCGTGCTATGGTGTATACGGAGGAGTAATGCTGAGAGAGAATCTCATTCTCCTTTAGAATAGTCCAGGATTTCCATGCTCAAGTATTCTCCTCCTTGATCTCATCAAAGGACATAATACTTATACCCATTTTTGGTTCTCTACTTCTAATTTATATTCTGTGAATATCTCAAAAGCTTTGGACCTATGTTTCAACAGGAACATATGTCTGAATCTTGAGAGATTATCAGAGAATGTAATGAAGTACAAGGAACCGGTCCTGGCATGTGTAGACAGGGGAGTTTACATACATCATCATATATCAGTCCCAAGAGTTTACTAACTCTTTCTCTGTTTCCAATAAACAGAGCTATGGTCATTCAATCTTTGTGACATGACTGGCAAGTTTCACAAGATGTAAATTCAAACTGGTTTAAATATGCATCTAAAATGTAACTTCAGCCAGCCGGGTCGCATTAATGTGACCTAGTCTACAATGCCTAAAGAAGGATCCATTCATTTCTGAACTCTTCCTCTTGTGTGTGTTCTGTATACTAAGAACTGTAGTTTGATTTAGAACGTCAATGCTTTTAGATAACGCTCCTGAACCGATCAACTTTTGATATACGAAATGTTCAAAACGTTATCCATCAATACAAAATTTTATCATTTCTTTACTAATAAAGAGATTGATATGATTTTGTATATCAGGTTCTGTATCTAATAGCATTTGTTCAGAATCAATGTATTGGTAATACAGGGTGACAGTGACCAACAGACTTGGCTGCAATACTTGCCCCGTTTTTTTGTCTCATGAAACTTATCACCCGTTCTCAGTTTTTCTACCTTTTTTGTAGCCCTATGTAACAGATTACATATCTGGGATCCTGATCCAGTATCAAATACCCAGGATGCAGAGGATACTGAGAAACAGTTCTTTGTAATGAACATACCCGAAGGAGATGCATCATATGCACTTTCTTCGTTTGGGCGGCATAGGAATTCTGGTATTTCCCTATTTCCTGCTCTGTCTTATAACAATTATAAGTTGGAGCGGGACCAACGTTCTCCAGCTCAATATAACAAGCGGGTTCAGTCAATATATCCGTATTTATTATCTTGATTAAGGCATGATATGGTCGCTATCTGGAGAGAGAGAAGAAAACACTTTAGCATATGCTCTTGCAAGATTAGATTGGTTATTATCTAATCCGGATGTCTTCCGCTGTTTTTATCAAATCTTCCTTCAAACCCTAAAGGTAAGATTAGCCGGGAATAATTACACCCTATAATTTCGTCAAATTGTCTTGTGTAAAACTTTCCCAGGAGTAACTCTTACTCGCAGCAAGATCAGGATCCAACTATCATATAGAAGGTATGCAATCTCATTGCAAATTTCAACTCTTGAAATTCCCGATATGATTTTTACCCCTAGTGACTTATGACCTTAACTATGGTCAACAAATCATAAGCACTAGTCAAGTTCAACCCACCATTTCGTGATTGATTTAGGCCCACCCACATGACCCTTAACTATGGTCAACAAAGTCATGAGAATGCCCTAATCGATCGCATCAAATGCTTTGTAGGAATTCACTACTTAGCTACCATACACCACGCCTTAACTATGGTCAACAAACGTGGTACGAATACTAAGTACTTTGCTTCCTAAAATGGCGGAGGGAAACGGATGGTTTTTATGAAAACCTTTTAACGTTTTGAACTTGATATCGTTGTAGAATCGAGTGGGAAGGAGTGGTTTAAGCTCCAGTTTTAAAAATCGAATGATTTTGTAGTATCTTTCTAATTTTGCTAAAGAGGTCACTCCCGGTGAAGGGATCTCGGCTCTTTCCTTATCGAATAAGGTGCTGGATATATAAATACCACGATGCAAAGCAAAGTTAGATCAACTATAAAATTAAATCGAGTTCTTTGTAACATTTTTCAGTTTCGCTAAAAGGATCACTCCCGGTGAAGGGATCTCAGCCCTTTCCTCATCGAATGAGGTGCAGGATATTCAAGAATACCACTATGCAAAACAAAAGCTAGAGTTACCCTTTTTCAAAAAGTTTGATTCTATAACATCTTTAGGTTTCTTTCTCTTAACATTAATCACATTAATGTTGTCCCATCAATTACGTTTCCTAAACATCACAGAAAAGAAACGCAAATAGAACGTACGCTTATGCCATCCGCATTTGCCACTGGGCCCCGTCATGCACCGTTAGGTTACTTAACTAACGGCAGAGCGGGGGCTGGACTAGTGCGGGTGCAAAACATAAGCAACGTTTATTATATATCTCATATATAAATATAACCATTTCAGATCACAGATGAATGCATTGGATATGCTAGGAATTCTGTATTTCATTCAAGCCCTGAATGAAAGACGGGTTCCACGGTCGTGATGAATAGCCAAACCCCCCTAGACCCCTACGGGTGCGGCAAACTACCCGTCAAATTCCCGAAGTGTAGCAATCTTCCTCAACAATTGAGTAGGCCACTCGGCACTTAGAGAAGCTGGTAGTTTGTGCACCCCACCTTGGGTCTATTTTAGGAGCAAAAACAGTAAAAAGAAATTATACAATATAACATTGCTTTTTACAAATTACATGGAATGATAGAAAAGGAAAAACACTCTTCTCACACCCCCCGGCCATTCATCACAACGATCCAACACATTCATATACACATACCATCTCATGATATCCATGTGTGCAACCCCCACTAATCGTCATATAGCAATTAGCGGACGTTTCAAACACATATAACAAAAATGAAAACCCGATTAGCCAAACACTATTAGAATTTCGATCGATAATTTTAAACCATGCCAACACTTGACATGTTCCAGTACAAACAACTTTGTACAATTCTACACATCCCAGAAACCATATTTACCAAATATAAGAATACTGTAGCAAACCGAGTCAACTCCGCGTTGACTCGGCAGCGGATCCGCGGCCAAACCCAGGGTTTGGCCGCGGATCCGCGACGGTCTTGGCGAGTTGGGACTCCGGTTTTCTGCAGTGATCTAATAAATCCCTGCTTGTATTTTTAAGACATGTCAAATTATTTTTTGAACACTTTCAAAAACTGACAGCAGCAAGGGCAGAATACGAGTTTTCGGGAGAAAAAACTGTCGATCAAGCTTCTAACTTTTGGCTAACATCTAATTGTGGTTTAGTTAGGCTCTGATACCATGTTGGTGAGTGCTGTATGCTCCCACAACTCTTGTGGCGCGGCGGGAGCGATGAACGAAAATTTTATTTGCATACAACACGTACTTAACCGAAGATCTTGTCTAAACCACAACTAGTAAACCCTAACTAGAGATCTTATCTACTATGTTAGGGATTATACCTTGATGATACGGTCCTTCGGGTCTTCTCTTGGATGCAAATCCTTTGCTCCTTTCTCCTCTTTTGGTGAACTCCTTGGCTCCTTTAGATGTTGCCGACGTTTTCGATCTCCGGCCACCGAAGACCTAGATGATCCACCCAAGAGTTTTCGTGCAAGCTAGAAACTCTTCTCAAGAGTTTAACCTAGAGACCAAATTTGGTAGAAGAGGTCACTAGGATGATGTAGAGATAAGTATATTGGATTAACTTGAAATCCTAAGCTTTGGATTCACATCTCATGTGAGGGTTTAAGCTAGGAAGAATGATAACCATCATTTTCTTTCTTTCTTCTTATACACTTGTTATGATACACTTATCATAATTTTGTGTAGGATTGGAATGCCTTGATTTCACATCGCATGTGAAGGTATTTATAAGAAGAAGGAGGAGGAGAGAATAAGTGCATTTCATGATTAAAAAGTTTAAGCATGATTAAAAAGAAAATAGCACTAACTAAAGCATGTATTATGAAAGAAGTATCATGTTTTAATAGTACCTCCACTACAACAACCTCATTATCATGCTTATACCTTTTAATTTACACCTCACTAATTTATTTTCACAAAATAAATGATGTCATAATTATGTCATTATGAGGTGGCACCTTCTAGAAGGTATTCTTGTAACAATTACAAAAATACCCCTCCTCCGTATACCGTATACTGTATACACGCATCCGAATTCCGAAAAATACGAATACAATTAATCCAATAATATAATACTGGTATCCGGCCAGTATTATTCTTTCGATTATTATTCCTGTAACAATTACATGAACATAATCGAAAACCTGCCGCAACACCTTACGGCTGCCGCAATAACTTACGGTCTCTACATCTTTCGCATGAACGAGGGAACCCTCTGTGTGGGACTCTAAAGACTCGTCAGTACGCTGGCAATGGGTTTAACCACAAGCACATCAGCGGCACTAGCTGTGCGTAACGGCTACCCAGGTACATGACGAAAAGGTGGCCGACGAGCGAACTCATCACAACCCTTACGAGCCTGTAAGCAACACTTACCGTACAGTCCGGTCTCTTCGTCTGATACGTCGCATATAAAGTCTAGGGGTGGTAAATGTCAGACCCCAGTAACTTTATAAGTCATGTTGATTTATGGCTCATAACAGGTCGAGGAACTACCGATAACACTTATCAGTAAACCTCGAGAACCCTGGCCAGGGATTTAGGTGTTATAGCCGATCAAACATAGCGCGACATCAACTCCCTATACCGGGAGAGACAAAACCCCTCCTATCGCTCACTGTCTCCATATGATTCGGGACTGTACCTAAAATTCACCTGTTTGCACGACTCAATAGAGCCGTGGTAGGGAGGAAATCAAAGTACAGTGGGAATCACACAAGACTCTATGACGATCTCGGGTCTACAGACTAATATGTACAAGTGTCACCAGAGAACTGCTATCTGACAATAGGTATATATACCATCTAGGAGTTCTCGGCGAGTCCGTCCAGTGTACCCAGTCTCCACTGAGCACCCGTACACGATCCTTGATGTCAAACACCGATGGATATGTGATCATCTATCGCCCATCATATGGGTCAAGATGCGTATACGTTAGTCTACTCTGGTGTATCGATGCCCTGTCTCGACACACCCTCGACTAGGAACAGTTATAGGATGTTCTCATAGACTACAGTGGCCCCACTAGTATGATCTCATCATAGTCCCAGTAGTCGAGTACAAATCCTAAGGGCTTTATCAACATGTAACAAAAGATACAATCAGAGTACATGTTAAGATAAAGTACAACCAGATAGCGTAATATCATGTCGAGCAAGAAAGTCCTCCCTATATATGTCCAAGCATCCACTACAATATACATCATATGTACAGTAATGGCCTCTAGGGCACACATATAAATAACATTCCTAGTAATGCCTCTTCCATTATCAGATTCACAACTGTAACCGTATATTTCTTTACTATCTCTCCAAATCCCTTTATATGCCTTTAGTCATTACCTTCTGTACACCCCTTTAGGCTAAATGGTTTTCTTCTTTTTCTACCGTTCGGCACCAGCCTATGATTTGGAAGAAGACTATCCAATAAACGTAATAGGTGTATTGTCCTAATCATAGGAGCACTCGCAACCCGAGAGAAGGTAAAGATAAAAGACAACTGAATAAAACCTTATTCCTATTTCTCCTGAACCAGAATCCATCCCCGAACTGGAACAAGTTCCTTCGAGTTCGTATATAACCATACGATGGAGTATCCAAATAACTGTGGATCTTCGTAGTGATACGGAGTGTCCTGGAGAAATACAAAGGTGAAGTACGAGTGGCGATGAAATACTTGGTTTGGTCGTGAATAGCAGCCGCAGTTTACTTTGCCCTCTTTCTAATCCCTTTATATGTCTTAACTTATTACCTTCTGTACACCATCGTTAGGCTCATTGGTTTTCTTCATTCCCTACCGTTCGGCACCTGCCTATGATTTGGAAGAAGACTATCCAATTAGCATAATAGGTGTACCGTCCTAATCCAAGGAGCACTCGCAACCTGAGAGAAGGTAAAAGGAAAAGACAACTGAATAGTCCAATTCATTTTCTCCAGAACCGGAAACCATCCTCGAATCTGGAACAAGTTCCTTCGAGTTCGTATATAACCATACGATGGTTTTATCCAATGGAAGTGGACGTTCGTAGTAATACGGGGTGTTCTGGAGAAAAGGGTAAAAGTAGGAGTGGAAATAAGGTATGCAACTCTGACAATCCAAAAGCCAGTGTTTTAAGAAGTTTCGGTTAACTTGGTCACTGAGTCATAGTCTAGGGTCGGGCCATGGTCGCTGCCAAAGAGAGAGAGAAAAGAAACACTCTGCGTGCACTCTAACCTAGATCAGAATGGTTGTCAATTTATCTAATCAGGAAACCTCCCACTGTAACCTCAATTTCTCCTCCAAACCTGAAAGAAGAATCAGTGGGGATCACCCGAGGAGTAAACCAACTCATCAGTAGGAATCTGGATCCAACTATCATCGCATGATAACGTGATGGAATCCACTCACGTTATCACACTCCAGAAGGTATGCGCATATCTGGCAAGTTTCAGTTTCTTTAGAAACTCCCGATGTAATTTTTACCCCTAGAACCCAAGTGACCTTGACGAATAATCAACAAATCAAAAGGTCCTAGTCAAGTTCAACCCGTCATCATCTTGATTGCGTTAAACCCACCCGCATGACCCTTGACGAATAATCAACAAAGTCGTACGACCGTCCTAACCAATCCACATATCCATGCGACAGAAAAGCACAACAGAGCTACCGCACACTACGTCTCGGCGAATAGCAACGACAAACGTAGCGCGAATACTAAGCAATACTAATCTGAAATGACGGAGGGCTACGGCTGGTTTTTGGCGAAAAACCTTTAACGTAATGAACTTGATATCATTGAAGGAACTGCATAGCTTTTATAAAAATATAGTGGCGAAAACCTTTTGCTAAAGAAGTCACTCCTGGTAAAGGGATCTCGGCTCTTTCCCCGTAGAATGAGGTGCAGCATATTCCAACTGAATACCACGATGCAAAGCAAGAAGTAATCGACTATAGTGAAGTTATTACCCTGACACAAACTTCTGTCCAAGGGGTCACTCTCGGTGAAGGGATCTCGGCCCTTGCCTCGTCGACTGAGGTGCTGGATATTCATAACCGAATACCACTGTGCAAAACAAAAGAGAACGTCCTTATAATAACAGCTTTTTTTTATAAAAATGTTCCAACAACATCAAACAGGTTTGTTTAGCTTGCATTGATCTGAATCAACGCAGTCCCATCAATTAATCACACCACAAAAGAACGAAAATATGAAGTACGTATATGCCATCCTCATTCGCCACTGGGTCCCGTCATCACCCGTTAGGTTACTTAACTAACGACAGAGCGGGGAATGGACTAGCACGGGTGTAAAACATATACAACATCTACTAGTATATATATCAATATATAATAATCGCTCAAGGCATGATAAAATGCAACATCACAGAAATGTAATAAGCATCACAGAACAATACAGATAATATGGGATCCCCGGGTTTCATAGAGTCGCTACTGAAAACCCGACATTCCCCTGGTTGTGTGGATAGCCTGTGCAATGAAATTCTAGACCCCTACGGGTGCGGCAAGTTACCCGCCAAAACCTGAAGCGAGGCAGCCCCCTTCAGCAAAATGAATAGACCACCCAGCACTTCACGGAATCCGGTAACTTGAGCATCCCTCCTTGGTTCAACCTGTACCCCCTACGAGTGCGGCGAATAGCCCGCCAATTCTAGAGTGAAGCCCCCTCCGACTCAAAGCCATGAGATGTGGGCCCGTTGCCCTCTAGAACCCGGCTATCCGTGCACCCCACCGCGGGGTAATCCTAGTACAGAAAGTAAAATATATATACAACGGGTACATCGACCTCAGCCTGGTCGTGCCCCAAAAGAATAATATACAAACAGGCAGTGACGGCAGTCCACATGTCGGATGCTCGCCCCGCAATATCAAATGTACAAATACAACCAAACTGTACTACCATTGTACCAGGCTATCCACCACGAGAAATCCGCAACATCACAGCACAACACAGAACATCAACGTGAATGTCACGTTCGCAAATCCGTCTAAAAGAGCTATAGCAATTAGACTAGATTTACCGATCAAATAACATTCACGGTCGCAGATATAATGTAAGTACTGTAAACTAACATATTTAAAATTTTCGATCGATAAAATTTCCCGAAGTGGGCCCCAAGCACAATTCCCAGTACTCAAAATAATCCGGGCCAAAACTAAAAATACCAGAAACCCCATTTCCAAGTCAGAAACCACTGTAGAAAAAAATGGTGCCTTAATGCTACAGTGGTGCGGCGGAACCGTGGCCAAAACGAGGGTAATGCTGCGGTTCCGCGGCGCTATGGTGGAGTTGCACTTCCAAATTTCTTCAGTGGTCTTAGAAAAGCCTGACTGATTTTCTGACGTACTCAAAATAATATTTAGACCACAAAAAAATTTCGACAGAAACTGCAGAATTGGAAATGCGGTTTTGGAAAATTTCGTTCGATCAATGTTCTAAACACGTTAGAACAAGCTAGTAAAGGTTAATGGCGTGGCTCTGATACCATGTAAGTCTACGGTAGCGCCCCGACCGTCTGTCCGAGGCCAAAATACGGAAACGAAAACTTTTTCTAAACTTGAAACCGGCGCTATCGCAGACTTTGATCCCGGATCGAACCATTAACCTACAACTAGCAACTAGAGAAAGGTTAGAAAAGCTATACTGATCGATCTGTGTCCTTCAGTCTTTAGCCACCATCCCTAGCTCCTCGCGGCATCTCCGATCTCCGGTCTCCTCGTCGGAAAGGGCACCACATCTTCGAGTCTTTTTACGGGCTCCCGCTTCGTCCGAAGAAACTCGGACACGAGGTTTGCTAGCCGACGTATCCAAGGTGATGTAGAGAATGTGTGTGATCACTTTGCTTCTTGTATCCAATGATTCTCAACGCATGAGAATGTATGGATGGAGGTTGAAGATGAAGCCATCAATGGAAATGGTGAGCTAAAGGAAGAAGAAGAAGAAGAGGTTCTTTTTCTTTTGTTGTATATTCAAAATGAGAGAGTGAGATCAAGAATAATACAAGAGCCAACCTATCTATGGCTGCCTTTCTCTCTCTTCCTCTCATTTCAACTCACAAATCAATCACAAAATGTGACACATGCACAAAGAAAGAGACCATGAGTCACCACTTGTGCATCTGTCACAATTAATGCTCCTAATCATGATTTCTAGCTCATTATTTCCATTTGTAAATATTAACCCAAATGTTTACAACAATAAAAAGATACGGCAATATCTAAAATAAACTCGTGACGGATCACAAGGATACCCTCACCTGTATATACATACCTGCATCCGCATTCCAACTGAATGCGAATGCGATGAGACTAAAGTAATCCAACAAATCTAATACTAGGATCCGGCTTAAACCAAATCCCACTAGTATGATCCGTCCGATCATGATCCGTGCACTACTGCACGTATATAATCGAACCCTGCCATAATACCATACGGCCTCTACAACGTTTCGCCCGAAACTTGAGAAACTGTCTGTGGGGGACTCTAAAGGCTCGTCAATACTTTGGCTGTGGATTTAACCACTAGCACGTCAGTGGTACTAGCCGTACGTAACGGGCTACCAGGTATTGACCAAAAGGGAGGTCGATGAGAGAACTCATCCTGACACCCTACTGAGCCTGTCAGTGACAATATCCGTCCAGTCCGGTCCGTTCATCTATGAGCATCACATGTCGAGCCTAGGGGGTTGGTAAAAGTCAGACCCCTAAAAGCGGTACAAGTCGTGTCAGAGTGTAGCCCAGAACACCCTGAGATACTACTGGAATACCTACCAGTAAATCTCCTGCCTTGACCAAGGAATTCGTGTAATGGCTCTCCTAGACACAGCGCGATCTCACCCCCAATACCGGGAGAGACGAAACCCCTGCCGATCCGCTCACTGCCTCCATGTGGCTCGGGACTGTACCCAACTAAAACCTGTTTGCACGACTCCTTTGAGCCGTGGTAGGGTAATAATCAAAGCACGGTGGGAACTCACACGAGACAGATGACGATCTCAGGTCGATGAACTAACCTGTACACATGTCACCAGGAAACTGCTATCTGACGTCAGGTATAATACCAACTAGCATATTCCCGGCGAGTCATGTCCGGTGTACTCATAACCCAATGAACACCTGTATACATCTTAGGTGAACCAACTGGCACCAATGGCTTGTGAGACCGACCACCGCCCCTCGTCGGGGTCTCGACTGTATACACTAGTTTACTAATGGAGTATCGATGCCCAGTCTCGAAACTCCCACGACTAGGGACCAATTTAAGGATGTGCTTATAGACCCTAGCTCCCACGTATATGATCGCCATCATACTGCTGGTCGTCAAGCAAGAATCCTATGGGTTCTATCAACGTGCAATAGTGAACTGTAATGTCACCTAAAGCAGTACACGATGATAAAGATAAACCAGATAGCATAATATCATCTTGAGTAAGAATGTCCTACCGGTATAGGTCCTCCCTCAATCATTGCAATCACGTGCCTGTGATCCAATAATTGACTCTGATGGCACTATATCCAACAGAGTTACCAAGGCCGAACATCAGACAATTGCTCGATACTTAGGCGGGTATCGCGCCGAAAATAAAGATATAGTCAAGTTCAAACAATATGTTTCATACAATAACCTATACAAATTGACGGTCAAGTAGAGAAACGGTTGAAGTCCAAAAGGTAACCGAGGTCGAATAATGCCACCAGCCAAGGAAGGTTCTCATTGACAAGCGGCTACCAACCTAATCCGGCTGATACACAAAAAACATCCGAAGTCTGAAGAAAGGTCATTACTACAACTTTGGCCAAAAAGATGCCAACGAACTCGATTAAACCAAGTGATTTCGAAGGAGGTAAGATAGGACTGTAGGGTGTTTTTCGTCACCCCATTGAGATGGGAATATGCGTCGCTTGTCAGGCGCATTACAGATTCCCCCTGTCTAGAGTAGGTTGGGGTTTATTGATTGTGGGGATCCAAATCTCTGGCAGCCGCGGACTAAACTGTCGTTAATTACCCCTCGCATTTGGAGTGAGAGAACCTCCGATTGACAGGTCAAATTAGTCATGCGAACTCAATGTGCAGTGTACGTGTGTTGTATTTTGAGGGGTTTTGGATATATCGGGGGCCACGCAGAGTTTACGGGAGTTCCTCTATCCGGATAGCGGGCTGGGGGTCAAGGGGGCTAGCAGCCCCCTTACGGGGTGCGAGACAGCGCCCCGTTAGAAATTTTTTTCCAACGGGGGACGTGTTTTGGGTGTGGAGTGCATGGAAAATGAGGGGTGAGGAGAGTCTTAAAGACGCGTGCATGGCACATGGGAGCTAGATGCCCACGGGTCACGTGCCTGGCGCTTGGCGTCCGCGGGTCACATGCCAGACGTGTGCGCGCTTGGCGCCATCGGGTCACATGACAGGCGCGTGGGCGCTGAGCGCCCGCGGGTCATATGCCATGCACGCGTCTTTAAGACGCTCTTCACCCCTCATTTTCCATGCACTCCACATCCAAAACACGTCCCCCGTTGGAAAAAAATTTCTAACAGGGCACTGCTCCGCACCCCATAAGGGGGCTGCTAGCCCCCTTGACCTCTAGCCCGCTATCCAGATAGCGGGACCCCCGTAAACTCTGTGTGGCCCCCGATATATCCAAAATCCCTCAAAACACAACACACGTACACTGTACATTGAGTTCGCATGACCAGTTTGATCCGTCAATCGGAGGTTCTCTCACTCCAAATGCGAGGGATAATTAACGGCAGCTTACTCCGCGGCTGCCGGGGATTTAGATTCCCACAATCAATAAACCCCAGCCTAACATACGCAGAGGGAATCTATAATACGCCTGATAAGCGACGCGTATTCTTATCTCAATGGGGTGACGAAAAACACCTTACAGATTCTGGTATGCCTGGTGGGACTTTGAATTTGGTTTTTGGGTCGGTATCAACATTGCTGCACTGGAATAATGCCAGGAGTAACTCATCATTTGCCGTGAGGGGATTTCTCCCGTTCCCAATTTAACGACTTAGGGGTCATCTGTTCTAGTTTAACGATTTAGAAGCCATCTGTTTCCAGTTTAAAGACTTAGGGGTCTATCAGATCGAAAGTTTGGAATTTTTGGGTTGGGTTGACTTTGACTTTGACTTGGTCAACCGGGGTGTAATTTTTTACCCAAACAAGGACAATGCCATAAGTGCCAAGGATATGGACATTATAAATCCAAGTGTCCCAACCGATAAGCCATAACAATAATCGAGGAGGATGCTATTGAAGAAGAAGAGGAAGAAGTGCACCAATTTATGATGAGTATGATATATGATGAGGCCGGTGAATTACTTATGGAGATCGTGAGGAGTCTCTTGTAATTCGTCGAGATATGAATGGCCAAGAGAGCAAGGACGAAGATGGTTGGATGAAAATCAAATGAGCATACAACAACAATTTGGCTAACATTAACTTTTTGAGTCATACCGAGTTTATAGAGGCGGTCGAGGAAATTGGTGCGATGTACACTTTGAAGACGTCGGACGCTAATAAGGCTACCTCGAGTTATCTACCGAACTTGGACTTTCTACATGAGTTTTCAGATATTATGCCAAAAGAATTTCTGCATGACCGAGAAATTCTATATAATATCGATCTCGTTCCGGTAGCAGTTTTACTGATTAACAAAAGTCATCCGAACAAAATAGCTGATGAGCTGAGCCGACAATTTTCACTTTTGTCGACTTTGCAAGTCAAAGCTATCGACTTTGAGCAGTCGAAGAATTGTATAAGAAAGATGAAAATTTTGGTGAAATTTGGATAAAATGGGATGCAGATATTTCAAAGATTGCGTGCTTGTCACAGGGCGTCGATTATGTGTGCTGAATTCCTCACTTCGGAAAGCACTTATTTTAGAAACTCACAATGGAGGTTTGGTAAAAAATTTCGGTCCAGATAAGACCATTGCTTTGGTGGAGGAATATTTTATATGGTCGAATTTCGTAAGAGATATGACAGAGTTTAGTGGAGATGCCGACAACATGGCCGAATATAATAAGAAGCTTCATCAAAAAGTTCGAGAAGAGATAGAAAAGATGAATAAGAAGCAAAAAGCGGCAACATACAAGTATTGAAGATAGGCCGAATTTCAAGTTGAAGATTTGGTATGTATCAATACTCGACCCAATCGATTTCCTTGAGATGTAAAACGTCGCGCCAAAGAACATGAAGAACCAAACTTGAGGACGGCTTCATTCCAACCCGAGGAATCTGATCCAGGAGCATATGACCAAGACTGAGCAGATTATCGAGACTGAGTGGGAGTCGACTTGTCAGGATTGGATTCTAATGAAGAATTGATGAAGATTCGGTTAAGATTTGATTGAAGATTTGGAAGATTCGGCAGAAGAATTGTTGCAATTTAAATTGAGATTTAATTAAAGATTTGTTGCAATTTAAATTGTTATTTATTTAGATCTAATTAGTCTAGATTATGTTTAGTTTATTATCTTTCCTTTTTAGTTAAGATTTCTTTTTTATTTTTTTGGATACGAATTCTATTCTCTTATTTAAAGGGATGGAACCCATTGTATCAAGGGAATCGAATTGATTATTGAAAAAAATTTGCTTGTTGGCAAGGAAAAGCTGCGACTTTGTGTTTGAAGGAGAGGTATGATTATCTCGTCCTTGGTTATTTTAGGTTTTTGATATTGTATTTTCTCTTGAGAGTTGAAGATCGTGCTGAGTATCGCGTCTTCGTAGACCGATCCTCATCATTGGGACTCAGATGATAGACACATTATATGATTAACATTTTGTTCTGGTGGCCAGATACAAATCACTTTCATTATTAGACTAGTCCCTATGATATATACAAATAAAATTATATACGTTCATACAAACACTTGCATACACAGAATACACCTTGAACTGATTAATGGCTCCATGGAGACACCATGCAGTAGCAGGGTGTAATTATAATTATAACATCCAATTGATGGAAATTTTGGAGAAATGAGAAAGTAGGCATCATCACTATCTTATTAAGGAAATGAAGCATTATTGATTTCAAACTATACATATTGATCTATCAAACTACTGCATGAAAATTAATGCTTAAATAATAATAAATAGACATCAAGGAACTATAACTCATCAAAATGTTCACTTGTAGTTTGTGTGGGAAAGGCAAACAAAAAAGTTGGAGAAAATCTAAATGGTCATTTTCGCCTTCAACGGTTGTTCTTAACTAAAGTATTGCATTTAATGGTGCACACTAATGGTTTCTTTAGCTGTTTGGTTGCTTGATTTGGAGTGGATTTGAGAAGTTTGGATACCAAATCCATATGGAATAAGTAACTGGTAAGATAATTCCTTTAATCCCATGTATTTATGCAATTTTCAATTTTGAAATTTACTGAGCTTACGATTATTTGAGTTTCAATAATTTCTGCGATATACTGCAATTTTATTTGGATACCGACCCATCAAAATTTCCAACAGCTTGTTCTTGATGGGGGTATATATTTTTTTCTTTTTTTTCCTATTTTATTTTTGGGACCAAAATGTTCTTGAGAAGAACCCTTTGACAATGACATAATCAAATTTTGTTTTATGAGGAGGTGATAAAAGTTAAACTTCGAATCCTAGTTTTGGATTTTGAAATCCAAAGCCACTTTTGGTCTAACCAAACAAAAGAAAGGTAAATTTGCAGGCCATCACATTCTATTTGATACAAAACAAACAAGGGAATGCTAAATCCATGGATTTGCACTCCTGAGGATTTGGGAATCCATAAATTAGAGTTTTGCAACCAAACATATTGTATTTTTAGGATACTACGTACGTTTCAAATTGTCGATTTAAAGCAGAACAACTCAGCCTTTAACTCAAGCATATAAGGTAGCATACATGAACCAACATGAGAATCACACTGGGTCGAGGACGTGGATTCTCCGCCTCCACTCACTCCCATCGAACAATAAACTTTCATTAAGGCCTTTGGCATCCATATCTTTTCGTATCGCCTCCATCCACGTTTTCTTCAGCCTCGCTTCCATCCTTTTGAGTTGGCCTAAATCGAGAATATTCATTCATCGAACCGATGGTTCCGTAGGATGCAATGATCCTGGTCGACCAGTTGACATCATCCAAACTCCTCTAGACTAGAGAGAATGTACTACTCGGAATTATGCTCAACCTAGAAAAATGCCCCAACAAGCATGATATCATATATATGAAACAAATTTATTTTTCTGATCTTTTTGAATTTGATGCAATTCATCTGGATGTGTTCTGGGTGCAACTGCAGCATGTATACTATTTATTCATGCAATATCTGAAACTTCCTAATGTCTCTTCTTTCATTTGATGTTCTCGTGAACATATGACAGTTGGTTAGCGTGGCACAGATCATACCATATGCATAAAGACATCTCACTAATATCATGATTAATGATCGACGCCCGTTATATTTCTCACTGATATGACTTGTATCATAACATTTTCTCTAAATTGCGTTGTGTATGCCGAAGATATTGACACGATGTAAAACTATGTAAATTCAGTGATGTATGTGAGCATTTTGTACTGCTGACTGTAGAGAGATGTAATGGATGTATTGTGTACCCCTACTATGTGTTTCTACTTCCTTTTCCACCATATCTTGTATTAGCCAAAGTACCTCTTTGGTATATAGTTTGTGTCGGTTGACGATGAGTCCTGTATCGGCATTAAATTTTGATATGCCTCCTCATCTCAAGGGGCATAAGAGTTTTCCTGTGAACCAAAAGAGCTTTTCTCCCGGTTATCTGAGTACCTAATCTTTGACCAATTTTATTGTGTTGATAGTTTTCTTTGTGAGCCAAAGAGCATTTTTTCCTGTGATCTGAGTACCAGGTCTTTAACAAATTTGAGAGGGAACTGAGTTTTTTTTATATTTTTTATGCAAAAGATCTGATCCTGATGGTTCTTCCGGACCAACTGCAATAAAACTCTTGGAAGGGTCATCTCTACAAACCTGACCACATCATCCAGTGCTCCAGCATCTAACAAATAATCGGCAACTGCATTTCTTTCACAGAAAATATAAGAGGCTCGAAAACTATCAAGCACCTCAATCCAAATCCATATATCATCTTTGCAATACCAGAAATGGAATTAATCCAACCTATAATCAAGGCTACATCGTCTTCTAACCAAAACTTGGCTGCATGTAGCTCGAATACCGCAATACGCACCACCTCTATAGTTGTGAGCTGAGCTTTGATGTTATATAGGCATCATATCCGTCAATACAAGCAACTAACTGCCACAAGGGATCAACATCATCTTATAATCACCAAGAATATTGGAGCTTATTAATTGATTCATTTGATTCAGCTAACTATTGGAGCTTCAATAAACACCAAAATTATTGGATCTTCCGGTTCCAATAGATTCCAATTAGAGAGCATTTAAACCTTGGCCTTTCACAATTCTAATGAATTCCTCAAGGCTATCAATTGAAGATCCACCCTCTTCCAATGCTGCATAGCACTTTGCCTTCATTTCTGCAGCTCTAGCTCTCAATTTCCTGCTCTCTTCACCATCTAAATTCATCACCATCTTCACCAACCTCACTATCTCCTCTCTCCCCACCAAATTCTCCTCACCAAATTCTTGCTTCTTCACTCTCACCCCGACCTTCAAATCGTCTGCTATCATCTTACTATTCGGAAACTGATCAAACACATGAGGAAATGTAAGCATCGGTAAACCTGCACATAAACCTTCGAGCGTCAAATTCCATCCACAATGCATGAAAAATCCCCCAACAGAAGAATGACACAAGACCCCAATTTGATTGCACCATGGACAATTATCCCTTTATCGCCGACACTTAATTCTCGAGTTTTGCAGAGATTTTCACGCACAACCCACATGTAGCGATAACCGCTGGCATTCAGACCTATCGTGATCTCATTCATCTGTTGTTTAGAAATTGGCAGAAAACTCCCGAATGAGATGTAGAGTACTGAACTTTTCGGCTGGGAATTTAACCATGAATAATAGTAGTCTGTGTTTTGATGTACAGATTTTGTTTATGGAATCGAAGGGCCGAGTGGGTAAATGGGAATCGGGAGGATAGTTCTTAAGGCGTCGATAACGTGGGATTCGAGCTCGTAGAATGAGGTCAGAAGGAGACCTTGTGCTTTCTTTACCAATGAGAAGGCTTGTATGTTTATTTCTAGAGGGGGTTTAAAGGTAGTTGAGTGGAGGTCACAAATTCTTATGGACTTGATGCCTGGGATGCAGTCCACAGTTTCTTCTGCTATCTCTGCACACAAAAAATTTAACATTACTATTAAAAATTGCTTCTGCTGGAAAAAATAAATTTGCAGACCAAGAAATTAATAGATAAAAAGAAAAACCATACAGGAAACCACTCCAATTTAGGTGCTCTAACATAACATACAATAGATAGCTCACAATTTTATGTTTATGGAACCCAATTAGCAAACATTACATACAAATTGATAAGCAGATCACTAGTTTCATAACTGGCTATTGGGATATGTAGAGAGATTTATATGCATACAAATATTATAATGGTTTCATGTTGCGAAAACTAACCCTTTGTGAATACCTCGTCTGGCTTTTTATCACACTTCAAGTGGGTTGTTGTCACATGGCCCCCTTTGAGCAGCCTCATTAGGACTTGACTTAAATCAGAAAATTTGATCTAATTCTTTGCTAAATCAAGGCTTTCATGTCTAATGAACTAGCCGAGGGGTTATAAGGTAAGTAGCATGGATTCAGACAGGGATATGGGATATAATACGGATTCAGATTAGGGGTTCACGATTTTCCAAAAATTAAGGATAAAGTTCGTTAAGTTTTGTTGTAAGAATATATTTACATAATAAATTCATAACAACGGCTTATCTTATTAGTTAATCTAAACTAAAAATACAAATACTTCGACAGTGTTGATGCTTAGATAGTTAATGTTTTAGACATGTTCAATATATCTAGAACAAAATTCAAGTTTGAAGATGTGCCAAAAGAATTCTACAAGAATATTTGACGCATCTGAAAGAATCCAACATGGATACGAGTCCGATACGGATACATCTCCTCAGCAACGAATCCGTGCAACATAGGATAAATGTAATGAAAGAGGTATACATTCTGTTTTTTTGACGACTCGCCCGTCTTACAAACTATATTAAAAGAAGAACAAGTCTACAGTGCAAGGGAAACGATGCAGCTTGACAACCAACAGAAAGAAAATTCACAGTTTTTACAAGATAGAAGAAAAAAGAGATCCACAGTTTCGTAGAGAGAACAGCAAAGAAGCAGCTTGATGGAAGCCATATACAATTAACCGAAAAATAAAAATAAAAAATAGGCAGACCTGTTAAGTTTGCTGTGAGCAAACAGTGATTGAGAAGCAGAAGCTCGTCATGGTGCTTGAGACTAAAACAGGCTGCCGACTGTGTCCAAAACGAGTACACCGGTATATTTCTTCTATTGCCGACGGTTACCACTCAGGGAAGGGCTGTATCAGCTATGATTGCCATGGCCCGCATGCATTCAGACTCGATCTCGTCTAAAATGCGCTCAAACGGAGCTTCCATCATTGTCATCACAGCCTTGAAGAACCCCTCAGGGTCATCGCCGCGTTCAAATTCCAATGGAATAACATTTGGGATAGAGCGTAAGTAAAGATTGGAAGGGATTTGAGTGGAGGAGAGAAGGCCAAGCCACTCTTCAGTGACTACAAAGGTGATGGTGATGGCGAGGCCTCGAGAGGCGATTAACATACAAGCGTTCATCAGAGGATTGATTTGTCCTCTGCCAGGGTAGGGCACAGCGACGATGTGAGTGGATGAATCCATGAGAATAGAATAGAGATCAGGTTTGGTTTGGTTATTGTTCAGAGCAAAGAAGAAGTGAGCGAACTTTTGATATATGTCTTGATTCCTAATATGAGTTTGTATATTCATTATAGATTTGTCATATGGTGGTCCTGGTCTATTCCCTTGGATTATCTAAGCATTATTCTTTGGAACTCAAACGATTGACAAATTATATGATATTTTGTTCTGGTGGCCAGATACCAGTCACTCTCATTAATTAGAGAGGAAGAGTATAGATGAATCTAAAAGTTAGACTAGTCACTACAGAAGTTCGACTAGGCTCCCTCCTAAAGGATTAAATATCAAATCCTGCCCACTTTTTTACCGTTAGATCCATTTTGGGATGTGTACAATCAATTATGAATAAAAACTTTCATTTTTTCCAACCCTTAAATAATTAATTTCATAAATCCCAAACCATATCTAATGGTCAAAAAATGGGTAGGATTTGATATTCACATTCTACTGGAAGAAGCCTAGTCAAGTATATATAAATAAAAGAAAATACATTCATAGAAACACAAGTATACCCACGACACACTTAGAACTGAAGAAAGGCTCGACGGAGACATCAAGTAGTATAACAAATTATAACACCCAATTCAATCGAAATTTTTGAGAAATAAGGAGGCATCAGCAAAATTATATTATGAAAATTAAACAGTATTGATGTTAACTATACATATGTTGGAAATAATAATTCAATTCTAAGATTAGAAATAAATTTAAATTTTAAATTTTAAATTTAAATAGTTAGTTGAATTAGATTGAGTTAGTTTGAGTTTTAAATTTGAGATAAAGTTAGAGTTAGTTTGAAAAGATTGATCTTATCATGTATTGGCTATAAAAGGAGTTTAGGTTAAAAGTTTGCAATTAAGAGAGAGATTATTTGAGAGAGAGAAATTATTATACTTAAGAGTTTTTTTAGATTAATAAACTTTAGAAATTTCTCCTCCATTATAATAGTTTTCTTTTATCATCTCCTATATATATTGTTTTGGTATCTTAATATACCAACAATGGTATTAGAGCTAGAGCCGCTTGATCGCCTTTGTATACAAGGTTTTGATCGTTGTCATTCAACAAGTAGTTTGTGAAGCCAACACCAAATGATGATGATGGTACCCGATGTGATTGTATGATGGTATCTTACCAAGGATAACTACCAGAGTTTGAGTGCCATGGTAAATGAATTTTTAATTTCTGACGATGTTTAGGATATCGTAGAAAAATGATATAAAAGGTCATACAGATTGGGTAATATCAAAAGGAAAAGAGTAATTTAATGAATTAACAATAAAAAAACAATAAAGCTAGCTACATAGTTGGTAAAACAATTGATATAGGTTTGCTCAGCATCTTTTGAGGTAATTTCAAAAATATGACGGAGGTTTGGGATCTTATGCGGGGGACCTATGGAGAAACTCAAAAGGAGATAAATCAAATTAGAAGGAAGTGGAGTCTCATAAAGTCAATGAAGAGAAGAATATCGTGGAAGAAGAAAAGAAATCTCAAGATATCGAAAAAATTTGAAAAAGAGGTTGTGAAAGATGAGGAACTTGAAGAGTTGGAGAAGTTCCGGGAGGAGGAAGAGATTGGGAAATCCCACGAATCAGAAAAGCTCATGGAAGAAGAAAAGAGAATTGAATTTGTTGAATTGAAAAAGAAAATTCCAAAAATTCAACTCTTGAAAAAAGAGAGAAGAGTTCAAGAAGCTAAAGACCTCGTGGAAGAGGAGAGGAAGAAAGTTAATATTATCAAAAGATTTGTGAAATTATAGAAACGGAAGATGTCAAAGAATTTGAAGATGAAAAGAAGGAAAGTCACCAATCAAAAGATTTTGTGAAGGATGAAAAGATAATTCAAAAGGTTAAAAACTTCGTAGAAGAAGTGAAATTGATTCCGAAGATGAAAGAAGTCCATAAAGCTAAAGATTTCATAGAAGAGAAGAAAAGAATTCAAGAAATCGAGAAATTTGGAGATGAGGAAAAGAATATTCCAGAAACCAAAAGAGTTAAAAAGGAGGAGAAAAAGATTCAAGTCCACGATTTCATGAAAAAGGATAAGGATAAGAAGATTGAAGAAAATTTAGAAAAGAAAGAAATAAATTTAAAGTTCGAGGAAAAGCCGTTTATGCAGTTGAACAAATCGGTGAAAATATTGTGAACAAGAAGGTAAAAGAAAAAGAAGATCAATCGCTTCTAGATATTTCTCACAATAGAAAAAAGTGAAAAAGTTTGAAGAGTAAATAATGTTCAAGAAACCAACATGCTTGGACAACAAGAAGACAAAGCATCTTGCTATATGAAAGTGTCACGATATCGGAAAAGGAAGAAAAGAAAAGAAAAGGGATCCATATCTTTTATTCAGAAATGTTCAAAATTGAATTCATCATAAAAGAGAAGTACGAAAATGAGAAAGTTCACAACATCAAGAAAGAAGGAAGATTTCATAGTTCAAGGAAGAAAGAGATAAGAGGTTTTTTGTTTACTATAAAAGAAATTATAAAACGAAAAGATTAAAAGAAAAGGAAGAAAGAAAAAGTATATAGAAAATCAAGAAAATAAAAGGTCATGTATGAAAAGATTAAAGCGGTAAAAAGGAAAAGCTCGATGTTCTTGATTAGTTTGGTTAAAGGTGGAAAATTGGTGGGAATCAAGTGGAAGAAAAAGGTGAAGATCCGACGACAAGTATATTACTTTTAATCAGTTAGTTATTATTCAAGATTTGATCAATGTCAAAGATTCACGCGACTAGCTGTCAAAGAAATCGGGTTACTGCGACAAGAGAGAAGTTTGCACTACAATGTTTATAAAGCTATTCAAAGTTGAAGATAAATCGAGTAGATTGAAGAATTCCTCAAGCATGCAAGCAAGATAAATTTGGATTAAAGGTAAAGCAAGGAGGTAAAGTCAAAGACTTAAAGAAGGACGTTCAAGGGTTGCTCGACATGCGTTCAAGAAAGAATTGAATTAAAGAAGGCTGTTGGAAATAACAATTCAATTATAAGATTAGAGTTAAATTTAATTTTTAAATTTAAATAGTTAGTTGAATTAGATTAAGTTAGTTTGAAAATTTAATTAGAGATAAAGTTAAAGTTAGTTTGATAAGATTTAATCTTATCATGTATTGGCTATATAAGGAGTCCATGTTTAAAGTTTGTAATTAAGAGAGAGGTTATTTGAGAGAGAGAAATTATTAGTGAGAAGAGTTTATTTGAGATTAATAAAATTTTGAAGAAAAGGCAAATTGGGAAGTATCCTCAATTTCGTGTTAATTTAAGATGACGAAGGCGAAGAAAGTCAAAATCTTCAACTCGGCGCCACTCTTCCCATTCATACATATCCTCGAATTTTAGCGTCTCCAGTGCAGGAAATGCCTTGTAAACCTCACCTCCATGGTTAAAAGACTCACGACTGATATGTTTCAAGCTGTAATTAGTTTCTATCTGGAGATGCCGGAGGGATGGTAATTTTCCAAGAGGTGGAAAATTTTGAATACCACAGTAATGGAATGTCATGGATACAAATTTGGTGAGGTAATGATCTCCTATCCAATTTGGAAACCTCCTTCCATGATAGCGTCGTATGACCAACTCTTTGAAGTTTGCATGAGGGCTGAAGGCACTCAAACGCATTCTCCTGAAGCTCAAGCAGCAGTCTCATGCGCCAAGTAACCTCAATTTTATCTTTCTTTGGGTCAACGGGGTTGTATGTTGTGTCAATTCTGAAAATCCACTGGTCATCTTCTTGTGATTCTGCATCATCATCATTCGAGATAAGTGGTATTAACTGAAATTCAGCTTTATGTTCAAGCTCTATAGTGTGCAATTCAGGTCCAAAATCTAGGCATTCTTGTTCCCAAATCACTTGGTCAAGAGACACACTGGAATGAATCAGAAAATGACCATTGTAACATCAACTTCTCAAGATACTCTTTGCTCTTCAAGTTAGCTACCTCGGTATCATCGGCATCGATAATGTTACGAAGCCCTGAAATTATGAGCTCTCCCCTGAGGTTTACAAGATATTCTAGCTCTCTGATTACATAATGTTCACTCTGTCTCCCTATGTTTAACACTGATAAAGTTTGTAGATTAGTTAGTTTGCCGATGCCAAGGGGTAAATGGACATTTTCCTCTAAGGAGGGAAGAAGAAAATGTTGTGGGTTAGATAAACAAAGAAAGCCTTCTGGTAGATCTTGAAGAAAATAGCAATATTGCAATTTTGTAAATTATACAGGCTACACAGTGATTCCGGCAATATCCTAATATTAGTGCGATTGAGGCCAAAAAAGCGGAGGAGTTTCAACATGACGATTGAGTCAGGTAAATCTTCAAGATTTGTGTAACTCAGATCTAATGTCCGTAAGAATTGTAAGTTTTGGAACATATTAGCTGACAATGAAATAGGAAGGAGAACTGAATCAAGTGTGTAACTGTATTGTTGGATGGATGGCTTTACTAACCTATTTATAACTAGAAGTGTTCGTAAAGATCTAGGTTCAAAAGAGGACTGGAATGTTATCATTGCTCTTGCATCTTTAGGAAAAATCGATGAGTGTCGGGCTTCTAGAGTTAAGGAAAGATTGGTATCATCTATTCTGCAAATTGTTGCTGAAATAGATCTTGCAAGAGATGATGCATTACAAACTTATTTTTTCCACCATGATAACAGTGAAAGAATGAACTCTGCAGCAATTCATCGAAATACTCACCCCCTGTGTCTTCTACTATTTTTCCTTCAATGGGGTCGATAAAACCTTCTGCAATCCATAACCTGACCAATCGATATTTCTTGAATAGATAACTCTTTGGAAACATGGAACAATATACAAAACAAGATTGCAGCGGCAGGGGTAAAAGGAAGTAGTTCAACATTAAAACCAACAAAGTTGCACTATCTTTTCCATCTGCAATCCATACACCACTTGCAAAATATCATTCCAAACACCCTCCTCCCTCTCATGTTGTAGAGCACAACCAAGCATCTTTAAGGAAATAGGAAGGCCGTGACATTTTTCAACAATTTCTCCCCCAATCTTTACATAATTATGTTCTGCATCAAGCTCTTGGGAGCCAAAGGCTTGGTTTAGAAATAGCAAAAAAGAACCGTGTTCTGATAAATGCTTAAGAGGATCAACTGGCATTGTTTGTACGGTTGTACCAAGTTGATCGTTTCTAGTATTTAATAAAACTCTGCTTCTTAATTGATCAGACATTAAGGAAATGCACGTGCTCTCCCATAGCCTTAGGTTTTCATAACAGAAATCATCTAAAACCAGAAAAAACTTCATCGCCGTGAATTCATATTGCAAATCTAACAACAATGGGCATGCAGCATCTATGTCGCCTGACATGCAAACCCACACCCGTGTTTCGAAATGGTCAAGCACCCTCGGGTTGTCGTAAACAAGATGAGCTATGGTTGTTTTACCGACACCAGCAATGCCCACTATGGGCAGGAAACAAGGTTTCTCTAGACTTGCAGATAACAACATTTCGATTATATGAGTCTTATCCTCCTTCCTACTATAATTTTTTTTTTTGCGTCACTCTCACATGGTAGGCGTGTGTTGCTACCAAACCCTTCCTTGAAGAAGAGAGCTTCTTTTTGGAATGAAATCTCATCAAACCTCTCCCTGATATTTCTCATGCTACATGAAAGGGAAGTAATACAATCATGTACCTCTTCTTTTCTGCTTGCAAAATTTGTATGCAGCAGCACGGACACGAATGCATCAATTTTGTCCTCAGCGCTGAAAGGAACTTCCTTGAGATCATTCAGCCAGCACTTCACTTGCTCATCTCTCCACTCTTTCTCACCCGCATCAAAAAGGACTGTTTGAATTCCCATTAGCGACACCTTCAGTTTCCGAAGATCTTCATGAAGATGGCTCTATGATGGGGCAACCAAAGTTTTGATCGGACTCTCTAATTTTTGGATCAGTCTTTTCAGAGAAGATATGGTTGTGGTGACCATTTAATTCCCAGAGAAACGGGCAGGAAAAATTAAGATATGGCGGAAGCCCTGAGGAAAGGATCCTGAAATGCAAGCTGTTTATAAAGATAACTGGACATATAGTATCAAGTATCAACCGTGAGCCAGCTTGGTGCCCAAGTTCCTACCAGCTTAAATTTATTTCTGAATACATATTTGCAGCAATAATCAACTTTTAAGAAGCTTGGCACCCAAGTTTTTCCTACTAACTGAAAGTCAGAAACCATTTGTTTATGGACCGTTTGCAGCACATCGTAAAAGAGGTCCTGGCCAGTTACTAATCTCATTCTTAAAGTAATTCTGCTACACCAAAACGGCAAAACTTCGAAGTTGCGGTGAAGATTGAAGGATACGATTTACATTATAACACTTACTTGCAAATTGAGATGTCTTGTTTGTGAGTCAAAGCCTCTGTTTGCTGTGATAAGTTTGAAATCCACTTAAACTAGGCATCCAGCTGGCCATGAACCTGGACGGATCTAAAAACCTATTACTATCTCTTCCATACACCCAAATTTTGAAGTTATGGTGAATATTGAGTGATATCTTCTAATACTTGTTGACTACTTCCACTCAAACAACATGGAGGAATAATGGCAGATGTGCAGACATGCGAGTTTGCTAGACGTGTCAGACTTCAAATTTTTATCTACTTTGTTATCTCGGCTATCGTAACTCTATGATTATATTAACTCAAAATTCTCAAGTTATTGCACCATTGTTATTGCACCACTGTTATAACTCTAGCGCAACTTTATCATCTTTGTTTGACGGCTTCAAAGAGCTTAACATATTCGTCAAATCATGCATACCTATTGCAAATCTTACTAACAACACATCTAAAATTCACCGAGATATTTGAAGAAAATCCTCAATTAATACTCTGTCGAGATATGCTTTCCTCTTCCATGCTTTGTCTATCTTTGATTTGTTAGATACCCTACTAACCACAAGCTCGGGATTTGTACTCTAGATGCACACAAGGAAATAAAGAGGAAAAGGGGCCCGCGAACAGGCCCCTGTGAAGTCCGCTGCAAATGCGGGACTGGAGGGTGGGTCCTGTATGCACCGGAGGGACCAGGGCCCCCTTGTTTTACCCCCACTCGCAGGAGTATTTACAAGGGGCCTTCGCAGGTCCCCTAAAGGTAAGCTATGCATTTGTTTAAAACAATATTGTTCTAGAAAGATACTGTATCTAAATAATGATCTTCATGGAAGCCAATGTCCTCCCAAACAAAGCTCACTCCTATGATCAAATCCAATTTTGATTACCATCTCCACCAAATATAAGAGATTACAGAGTTGAATAAAATTTTATATATAAAAAAAAAATAAGAACAGCTAGGAAACTGAAAATAAACCGAAGTACCTGATCATGTGAAGTTCCGAAAATGACCGTATAAAGCTTGGCATTCATGGTTCTGCTAACTTACTCGATGTAGTTGATTGAAGCATTTTATCAAATACATTGTGAGCAAATTCTTATCCATGTAAAAAAAAGAACAAAACCCCCCACACTATTTTAGACATTACAATTATGACAAAGGAGTTCTCCCCTTCTTTGACAAGACGGCATCCAGATGGTTCACAGCAGTTGGTCCGGAATGACCGTCAAGGCTGCTTCTTTATCAAATATTAAGAATCATTTGTACCAAAAAAACGGAGCTCCCCCCCCCCACCCCAAGGCTCAAGAGGGTGGCCCTGTCATATGAGTTTAGTCTTAATCCATCATGAAAGGGATAAAAAAACAGTTACAAAAGAGAAAAGCAAATTAAGTGGGCTGATTATATTGCAATAAATAAAAGTCTGGCTTATTGAACAGGACCTTTGTAATTGATACCCCAAATCCAAATAAAGTGATTTATTATGGTAAACACCTACCTTAATTTACTCATCCTTTCAATATTGAGAACTTGTTTGTGAATTCGAGTAATTTTTTTAGGAGGTTGTTTCCGGTCAAAAAAAACTTGTGAAAAACTCTATAAACTCAAAACTTTCTTTGTTTAATCCTTACTGTACATTAACTAATATGTTATGCTAATAACGCCCTTAAAGATAAATTACTACATTTACCGTTTAAAATACTATATTTATCTTTTAAAATATTATAAAGAAATATATTTATTTCGAAACAAGTCAAAAGTAATAGATTAACTAATAAATGCAATAGTTTCATGTCAAATGTATATTTTATACAAATATAGTAATTTTAACATAAATGTAGTACTTTATAAGATAAATATAGCACTTTAAAAGATAAATATAACATTTTAAAAGGTAAATACGGTACTTTATCTCAAATGGCATTATTGGCATAATATTTTAGTTAATGTATTTTAAGGATTAAAACAAAGGAATGTTTGAGTTTATGGAGTTTTTCAAGAGTTTTTTTTTGGCCCAAGTACTTAAACATATTACTTTGAAACCTAAGGATTTAAATTAATTTTTCCCTTTATTTTTATTGTTTTAAGGCTTATTTTACAAAAACCACTAGTTTAAACTCACCATGAAAACCGCCTAAACTTTTATTTCGTTACACAAAAAACCTTGTGGTTATTTATTACAAAAAATGACTAAATTAACCTGTTATTTTAATAAAAATATGGATCATCTAGACGAATTGAAGGTAAACCATACTTCTGATTCCGTTTAGGAGGCAGTTTGCTCTAATCTAGAGAACAAGACTTTATATTTGAGGATTTAGAGAAGAAGCCTCAATTTGAAATTAAATCGAAATTTAGAGAAGTGAAATTTCACCAAAATCATCATATACTATAGCTTCCAAGACGTCGACTTTGTGCACAGAAATCACCCAAATTTTTCTCTGTTACGCGGGACCGTCCTGCCGTTAGAATTTAAATTTTTTAAGTTAAAATTTAAGCTTTTCTCTCCCGAAAATGCCTCTTTTCCATGTTTTAATTGTCCAATATATAGCAGGGTATTTTTGTCATTTCATAAAGAAATTAACGACAGCGTCACAAGGGGGATTTTTGTACACAAAATCAACGCCAGGATGGTTTTGGTGAAATATCCCTTTAAAGAAATAAGAGCTGACATAATAAGATTAGGATGAATAATTTAGGATAAAACTATAAGAATCGATCAAACGTGGGGTTACATAATCTCTTAATCACCAAAAAACTTTACAAATAAAACCACGTGGCTGTACAACGAACTAAAAGTTCAGACGGTTTTCATAATGAATTTGAACTATATGGTTGCTTTGGAAAATTCGAGTAAACCACAAGGTGGTTTCTATGAAATTAGCTCGTTTAATCTATTTTGCACAATTAATATGACTGGTCCAACTGGTTCACTTGATTTATATAAAATTATGGTTACCTACCTATTTTTATTCCCTACCCGTTTTATTCCCAACCAGCATGTACCCAATAGATTGAAGGGCCTTGTGAAAAAATTGGGGTTCAATGCTAAACTTTAAAAGCTTAGTTATGGCTTGTTTTGACAACTAAAATAGAGTTTGCCAAACCATAGTTTCAAAAAAAACTTGATGGCTCGAAACCCTATTTTCTAAACTCCAAAAAGAGCCATGTTTCGCAAAATTTTATGTCATCTCTCTTTATCTCTACTTTTCTAACGGTTAAGCATAAGTTAGGTTAAATAAAACCTTGGTTTCATGAACTTTGATGCCAAACGACCCTAAAATTATGAAACCCCAATATTACGATACCACAGTTTGCATATATACAAACCTTGCTTTTGTTTTAACTTAATCGAAACCTTGCATATATACAAACCTTGCTTTTGTTTTAACTTAATCGAAACCGTGGTTTTAGAAATATTGTTCCAAATGGAGGCCACAATCTTTTTCTCTCTAACTAACCATTTCCCTTTCTTTAGCTGCTCCTTCGCTCTATTTTGTCGTCTTCATGTGCGTTCCCTTTTCAATCAAAAACCGGCATGTTTTTTTTCCAAATATGTTCTTTTCACCTTTTTATTTTTTTTCAGTTATATCCCAAAAATACCCAAATTAGGATACTTAATGGGTTAGTCAAGGGCTGCTGAACAAGCCAAACTCGAGCGAGCTGGGATCGGCTTGAGTTCGGCTCGTTTAGTATTGGCTGTATTGGCTCAGCTAGCTCGAGTTCGGCTCGAACTTAACCCGAGCTGAAACATTAGGCTAATGTTTGTTTATTTAACAAGCCGAGCTCTTAACTAGCCCTTAACGAGCCTGAGCCGACCTTTGGAACTCAATTTTTTTTCGTGCTTGATTTCTTCGAATTAGAGCTCTATATTTTTTATTTGTGTAGATCTTCTTGTAGGATTTCAAATAAGAACCGTCATTCGAGGAGATTTAACTTTTTTTTAAGGTTCCAAAGCTCGAGCCAGAGACTTTTCGATTTTTGGGTTGAGAAAATTGAAGGTCTAAAGTTTTCTTCAAACCGAAGGTCAGGTAATTCGGGCTTGATATGAAGAGAGAGGAGTAAAAATTAAAAAATATATATATGTATATAATATGGGATGTTCGATTAGGTATTCGGTCTATTAGATTATTGGGTACAGAGTTAATATTTAAAACATATGTTATAAATGAATCAAACTCGAGCTGTTAAGGAACGAGTTAGGTTTAGTTCAAGTTTGGCCCGTTTACTTAACGGGCTAGGATTTTGGCTCAAGTTCAGCTCATTAATAAACGAACCAAGCTTGAACGAGCCCTTATCAAGCCGAACACGAGCCATCTCGGTTCGATTAGCACCCCTTGGTTTGCCTGTTGATGGAATACAAATGCCTAGTTCCACAGCGATGCTTTACAGAGACAAAAGAGTGGGCCCACAAGACGTTTGTTGAAATGCGCAACTGAACACAGATGATTGTTTTAACAAGCTAAGGGATTTGATTCGTGCTGTGTGAGTTGGCCATGCAACCAAGCTTTGAATGTTGCATGATTTTGCTCTGCATGCTGGTTCGATCAATCACGGAGGCTCATTCTTTGGTCTTTCTTTGATTCTTTAGACTATACGAGATCAACTTTTCGAGAAGGAAATGGTGGGGCTATATCTTGGAAAAATGCTGAAGCCCATTGTAGTTGTTGCGTGGCGTACGATAGGATGACAGCTTTCGGACTTTATGGCAGCGCTGTCCTGTAAAGACGATGCTGGTTACTTATGTGTTTTGAAGAAAATGCTCGTGAAACGTCTTTATTCTCTTCATGATATGAGGTATTTCAGTTCAATACTAGATTCTGTGGAAGTATGATTCAGTGGTCCGACCAGTTAAAGAAGGCCTCGTTCTGTATTCTCTTCCCGAAATACTAAACCAGACCTCCAACGCAAAAAGGAGTACAGTGAGTAGACGGTCTTCTTCGATAGGTAACCAAATGAACTCGAGTCTTTTAGTGATGTCTGTCAGTTATATGAGTCGGTATATTATAGTTGAATAAAAATTTGGCTTAATTGCACACAGGTACTCATGAACTTTCATCTTTTTTACGTTTGATACCGTGAACTTCAATAATTAGAGATAATTACCATGAACTACCACTTCCGGTTGCAACAAATTAATGGCTTCTTTAAGCAGGACAAACTTGGGTACCAAGCTGTTAATAGATGACTATCGCAGCAAATTAGGGATCCATATAAACAAATGGCATCAGTTGGTAGGACAAGCTTGGGAACCAAGCTGTTTTAACAGTTGACTTTCAAATAATATAGTGCCTAAACTTGGAGAGTAGGAAAAAACCCTTCTGATTACCTTGTCCCAATGGCTTTATAAACAACTTGCATTTCATCGGAATTTCCTCAGAGCTTCAGTCACGTCTTCTCTAACTTTCCCGTTTCATTAATCGCAGATAGTAATGGCCACCACAACCCTCTCTTCTCTCAAAAGAAGGATCCAGAAATTGGAGATTTCTATCAAAACTATAGTTCATCCATCATGCTTGCACTCATCTACTAGAAGATATCAGAAATCTGAATGTATCGCTGATTGAATTTCAAGCGGTCATTATCGATGCGGAGGAGAAAGAGCGGAGAAATGAGCGGGTGAAGTGCTGGCCGAACGATCTGAAGGCGGCTTCTTTCGATGTTGAGGATAAGCTTTCTGTATTCAAGTTCGAGCTGCAGCACACAAATTCTGGTAGCAGAAAAGAAGAGGTACATAATTCTATTACTTCCCTTGCATGTAGCATTAGACACATCAGGGAGAGATTCTACGAGCTTTTATTCCAAAAAGAAGCTCTTTGTCTCAAGGAGGGATTTGGGAGCAGCATGTGTATGATACGTGAGAATGATGCAAATGAAAATAATGTTTACGGTACGTAGGTATGTAGGGAGGAGGACAAGAGTATAATATAATTGAATTGTTGGTACCTGCAAATATATAAAGCCCTTGTTTCGTCCCCTTAGTGGGAACTGCTGGTGTTGGCAGAACAACCCTATCCCAGCTTGTTTACAACGATACTTGGGTTTCCGACCATTTTGGGATTCGGGGATGGGTCTGCATGTCACAAGATATTGATGCAGCAGGTCTTGCAAAAAGCATTTTAGAATCCATCACATCTCAAACATTGGAGTTTTTCAGAGCCAAGTTCATTTGCATCGAACTTGAAATACATATCTAGAGGGAAGAGAATTTTGCTAGTTTTAGATGATTTCTGCTATAACAACTTAAAGCTATGGGAGAGCATATGCATTCCTTTAACGTCCGCTGAATTAGGAAGCAATGTTTTGATAACTATGAGTAGTGAGGACGTCGCTGGATCCATTCAGTCAATGCCATTTTATCCTCTTGAACGTCTTTCAATAGAAAATTCTTGGTTTTTATCTCAACAACATGCCTTTGGCTCCCAAGACCTCAAACATAAAACAAACTGTTGTCATGGTTGGGAGAAAAATCATGGAAAGATGTCATGGCATTCCTGTTTCCATAAAGATGCTTGGTTCTGCTCTCCGGCATCAGAGGGAGGAGGATATGTGGAATGATTATCTTGCAATGTGCCGTATGGAATCCATATGAAAAAACCGATGAGATTTCACCGGTTTTGATACCGAGCTACTTTTCTTTGCCCTTTCCTCTGCGATCTTGTTTTGCTTATTGTTCCATTTTCGCAAAGGGTCATGTATTCGAGAAAGATAGAATGGTCAAGTTATGGATCGCAGAAGGCTTTATTGACCCCGAGAAAGGAAAAGCAGTGGAAGATATCGGCTGCTAGTATTTTGATGAGTTGCTGCAGAGGTCATTCTTTCATTGTTTTTTTTTCTTTTTGAGACAAGGCGGGTTCAAATAAACCCCCCAGAAAAAGTTTTTAATACAAGAAGCTCCCCGTACAACACCCAAGGTGCTACAACAACAGGAAGAAAATAAAAGGCAACAAACAACAAGTGCAAATCCTTACTACAATAAACTAGTCGGTGTCACAACCAAGGTTCAAGAACCCGGTTGTTTCCGTCTCTCATAATTTTATTAGTTTCGCTGGGTTTCGGCTAGTTTCGCTAATCTTGGTTCGGGTTCGGGTTTCAGTTTCAGTTTCGACGGTAACAAGTGTAGATATATTAAATACTTAAATTTATGGTTATATATTATAAGACAATGATCCTAATGTTTAAAAATTCAGTCATGATGCAAGATATATTGAAAAGTGTACTTAGATAAGTATTAATATAGGGTTTGGGTTCACTTTTTTGCGGTTTTCTAACGAAGGCCTACAATGATCACAATAACAGTAAAAATGGTATAAAAAATAAGTTTTTAAAATTTTCAGTTGAAACGATATTGTATGGTTGGTTTTGTATCGATTTCGGGTTTTGTATCGGTCTCCGCCGAAACTGATACGAAACCACCACGTATCGGTGGTTTCGGCCGAAACTTTGAAAAATGGTCACTACAGCCCAGCACTGAACAAAGAAAAAGAGTATAGTAGCAGCAAAAATGGATGCAGCAGTTCTCTCGCGGCTAGAAACAAAAAGCGGGCCTACGTCCCCAAAAATGAAAAGAGGACACCAAGCACAAAGAATAAGCATCAGTCCTCCAAGCCCCCAGCACAAGGTATCACCCAATAGCAAGCCCCTCGAGGACTCATCCTCCTCCACATCCTCATCGCCATGCTGCGAGTCGAGAACCACTTCCGGAATGATCTTTCAAATCTTCTTCTTAGTATCCATTGAGGCAAGATGCATCCAGTTAGCAATGAACGAGCAAATTTTAGCAAAAATAGCAGAAATATGTATTTTTTATCTCTAAAAATAGCATTATTAGGTTCAAGCCATAACCCTATTAACTCGCCATTTACCCCATAAAGATTTAAAAGTACTAGGAAACCATGGAGGATAAACCTCAAAAGAAAAATCTTCCAAATTCTCTTAATAATCGGACAACGGAGCATCAGATGATTGATAGATTCCACCTGTGCTCTACAAATGCAGCATTGATTCGGGCCTTGCCACTTTCTTTTCATAAGATTATCTCGAGTGAGGATAGCGTTCCTAAACACGAGCCAAGTGAAAGCCTTGACTTTCAAAGGGGCGGCAACTCTCTAGATAAAGGTCGGGCTTGATACCGTTCCTCCCCCGGTATTAATCACCCGATATAGCGATTTAACTGAAAAACAACCATCTCTGGACCATCTCCAATATAGTTATTTAACGGGGAGGTCCTATGTATCCTAAGTTTTAGATCCCAGCTCTCTCCATTCCATACGTCAAAAACCGTCGCTCCTTGATCCCTGCCTCGCCCAAAAAGATCAAAAAAATTGTGTTTGAGAGCCACATCATCACAACATCTGTCATGCCGAAGCTCGTGTCTTTGCCTACCTAAAATCATCGAAGAGCCGGCAAAGAACAAAGCACTAATCCTACGTACCCCTTGCCAAAGCCTGACATAGTGCCAAATTTTTTTCAGTTCCCCTTGAGCAGTTTGTTTTGAAGTAACTATTCTTGACCAAGTCTTTCCAAACTCCCGAATACAATTTCCACCACCATTTTGTCGACAACGCTTGGTTCATCTCTCTAAGGTTCACAACACCCAGTCCGCCATCTCCTTTTCCCTACAAACTTCATCCCACTTAGTCAAGTGATGTCCCTTAGAATTTTGTTCAGACCCTCTCCAAAGGAAGCGTCGTCCAGTTCTATCAATTCTTTTTTCTACCCACCCAAGTAAATCAAAAAAGGCCAAAAAGTAGGTAGGAATAGCCGAAAGGGCAGAGTTAAGAAGAGTGATGCGACCACCAAACGAGAGAAAGTTTCCTTTTCATTCATCGAGTCTTTGCTCAATTTTCTCCACCATCGGAAGCCAGTCGGTCCTTTTCGGGTCTCCGTCAGATGTTGTCTTCCGTCAATCTCCCGGTGGACTTTGGAGGTGATCTCCTGTTGCGTGTGGGTCTCAATGGATTTTGAGGAGATTGATGATTTGAGTAGTTTAGCGCCGAGTACCTGCAAGGAAGTCCCGGGGTGGTTTGGTACCACCGAGGACCCTCCGACGATCAAATTAGCACTAGATCCGAGCAGAGTAACGGCTAAGTGGAGTAAAAAAGGCTTACTTGACCCCTCTGTGATGGGGGTTTATATAGTGGCGGCAGCATGCAGCAGCAGGCGCGAGAATCTCTCCGGCAGTTACGCTCCCGACGTCACGTCCGCGTAAAGAGCGGATCACCCATTAATGGGGATCGTAATGGCATGGAACGTGGGACGTTGCTGGCGGAGAATCTGCGCGTGGTGAGATTTGCGGAGCGGCGGTTACGCTTGTGAGTGGTGGAGTTGGTCGGTCGGAGGACCGAGGAAGATGGCCTCGGCTGGGGAGCTCGGGGATGAGCGAGAGGGCCGAGGAGTCTTGGTCCTGTAGCAGCTCGGGATGAGCTGAAAGGTCGAAGAGGTCAATTTTCAGGGGCTCTGAGGAGAGCCAGCTTGTGCTTGCAGGTCGGGTACAGGGGTGGCATGGTCGGCCCCTGTGGGCCCTTTCTTTTGAGTTCTGGGATATGTCATCTGCCACGTGTCCTGATCTTGGAGATCGTCAATATTGAGCATCATCGTTAGCCTCCCACTCTTATCCTGGCCAGCTAGCAGGTCGGGTCAGGAGTGGAATGTCGGGCCCCCCGGGGTGAGCTCCCTCTTAAGGTTTCGTCGGGACGCGTCCCCAGACCGTCAGATGTCTTTTCAGCCAGCGAATCAGGACGAGATCTCTGCATTTAAGGAAGGTGCGCCGGTTCGAGCATCCTGCCACTGAAGCGACAATCCACGTGTCTAGCGTCAGTTGGCCGACGCGACGTGTGCAAACCTACGGCGTCTGATGGAGTGTGGTCCAGTGTGGGAACGATACATGGAGCAATCGGAGCCGTTGGACGCGAGGAGGCGTTTTAGCGGGAGATGAAGGACGCCGTAGGATGAGGTCGCTTGCGGTGATAAGTAGGGGTGAGGCCCACTCCAGGGCCCCTACTCCTTCATATTTCCCTGTTCTAGGTTCTGGTTGTTCGGCGCTCGTCTTCTTTCTTCCGCTTTCGTTTCCTGAGGATCTCTTTTCTCAAGGTTAGATGTCTTCTTTCGTAGAGTCGGTAGAGGTCGTAGGAGCAGGTTCTAGGGACCCTTTAGTTGAGCCTAAGCCCTCCCGGGAAGCAGGGGTCGGATCCTCTTCCCGGGATCGTGCGGCGGGGGCAGCCCCCAGGGAGGAGGCGGTAGACGCTGCTCCCGGCACGTCGTGTTGGGTGAGGCATGAGGACGAGCTCGCTAATGCTCGGGTTTGCTTCCACATCCCCTCACGTTATACGCTTCGTCTGGCCAAGGAGGGAGAGAGGGCAGACCAAGTACGGGGTAGGGAGATTGCCCTGTACTTCGAAGCTTTTTTGGGTGGAATGCGCCTGCCCTTCTCTCCCGAGGTCGTCGAAACGCTGAACTTTTTCGGGTTAGCCCCTGGCCTGTTGGTGCCGACCTCGTGGAGGATTCTCCTCGGGTTCCTGATCCGCCTGAAGTTACAGGCGGTTCCTTTTAGCCTCTCTCTCCTTAATTCTTCCCTCGTGTTCAAAAAAATTCCTGGGGTTGAGCGAGCGACCCGAGGTCGGTCTACCTCTCTTTTAGAAAGCGACAGGGGGGCACCGCCGCGACAGGAGTTGTGGCCCTGCCTTCTTCCATCCACGACTGGAAGAAAAAGTTCTTCTTCGTTTCCCCTCCCGAGGGCGAGGACTGGCCCGTGCCTACCGAGTGGTCGAGGGAAAAATTCTTGCCGGGGAACCAGTCCAGTAACCCCGCCACGGTGAGAGTGGTGTCGTGGGAGTCCATCCCCCGATTCGACGTGCTGCTGTCTGAGAGGGTCCTGAGTTGGGCCGGGCTCAGCCCTGTTGAGTTCGTCGGTAAGTTTAGGCTTGCTTTCTGATTTGTATATTGCTTGTGTCGCTGACTTCTTTGCATTTGGTTTTGTGCAGGACCCATGGATCTGGACGAGCTCTGAGCCTCCATGCGCCAGCTGAGGAAGGTCGCGAAGGCTGGGGGCGCCAGCACTTCTCGTGCAAAGCCTGCCCCGGCTCCTTCCCCTCCGGTGGTCGCGTCCCGTGAGCGTTCAGGGGCGGATCCCGCCCCGGGGCCTAGCAGAGCATCGGACCGGAAGCGTGCTCGGATTCTGGAAGACCCAGCCTCGGTGGAGGAGATCGGCTCTCCATCGGAGCCGCTCAAGAGGGGTTCCCGGAGGTCTTCCCGGGGCCCACCCTCGCCGATCATGGTGGAGGAAGGAGGCCTCCAGTTCGCGGTACCTTCGGGGCTATCCGTCGCGGATAGCCTGCTTCATAAGATAGAGAAATCGGCGGGGGGTAGGGTCCCCGGGGGGACCTTCAGGGCCCAGATGGCGTCCATCGCCCAGGAGTCGGTGCAGGTAAGTGTTTGGTTTTTTGTGAGATTCGGTGCCTCCTTCGTCTTTCTGATCTCTTTCTTATCCTTCAGGTTCTCCAGCACGTTGTCCTCGCCTTACGCATGGAGGCCGAGATGATAGCCCCGGCGATGAAGGCTGCGGGCCAGCTTGCCTCGCTGGAAGAGAGCTCCAAGCGGGAGCAGGAGGCGGTGATGGCGAGGGTTGCTATCCTGGAGGGAGAGATGGAGGCCGGGAAAAGGGAGGTTGCCCGTTACCGCGAGGCCGCCGTGGCTGCCGAGGCCAAGCTTGAGGACGCCCAGGTGCTCGCCGGCAACCTGAAAAAGACGGTGAAGACCCTCCGGAAGGAGCTGGGGGTGGCGGCCGAGTCGGTGAAGTCGGCCGTGTTCCCCTCCGAATCGCGGGGATGCGACCGCGCAGGTCCGTCTCGCCTGAAATTCGGGGCAGATGCTAATTGGTGGTATTCATCCACCTCTCCGAAGATGCCAAGTTGATTTATGGCACCATGTATCGAAGGTTTAGACGGATGCGGCCGATATAGCAGACTTCGTCAAATTCCCCCTTGTCTGAGGGGTTTTTGATTGTGGGGACGCTCTTCCTTGCAGGCGCAAGCCCCTGCAGTTAATTACGCTACCGCATCGCGGTAACAACTTTCTCCTTCTCCATATGGTCACTTCGTGTCGTGGGTGTTTGTTTTGTGTTTGGTTGCCCGTGGATTGTATACGGAGACTAAGTTATGTTGTCGTCCGTAGGGCGTGGGCTAGTCCAAATCCGTATCTTTCTTAGATTTGGGTTTGGGGTGGTTTGTGTTTAAGGATACGTTAGCCTTATTTGAGGCTAAGATCAACTTAAACATTTGTTAAGGACACGTTAGTCTAATTCTAGACTAAGATCGACTTAACGGGATCGTTTAGATCCAACAAGAGAGCAATTGGGCTCTATTGTTTAGTTTAATGACATTGCGGTCGATAATTACGGTCCGTTGTTAGTTTTAAGACATCGCAGTCGAGGTTAAGGACATCATAGTCCATGAGTTTAAGGACCTCACAGTCCGGTGTTAGTTTTAAGACATCACGGTCGAGGTTAAGGACATCATAGTACGTGGATTTAAGGACTCTACAGTCCGACGTTAGTTTTAAGACATCACGGTCGAGGTTAAGGACATCATAGTCCATGAGTTTAAGGACCCCCACAGTCCATAGTAATGTGTGGTTGTCGGGACCCGTCACCTCTCTGACGACGTTGAAGGATTACAACGACAGATATCAGAGGAGTAAAGAGATGTACCCTCGAACCGGGTGTAAATTGATTGGAAGAGCAGTTGGGCTCAGTTCAATCTAAATTGAGGACTTATGGCCAAAATTGGGCTAAGTCCAGTTAAAAATGTTTAACATTTTCATTTATGTTTTGCCTATTAGGCCTTTATTTGGGCTCTGCCCTTTTAATAATGCAAAGCATTGGGCTCTGACATTTTATCTGGAATTAAATGCATAGCATTTATCAGAACAAAGTATGTTCTGACAGCGCGCCACGTGGCGCGTTAGGCGCTTTGCGCCAACTAAAGAGCGCATTGCGCTAGCGCACATGAGGGTGACACTGTCGCTTAGCTCTAAGCGCTGGCTTGTTAGCACGTTGCGCTTTATGAGCGCGCTGCGCCAGTTTATGGGTGCGCCAGTGAGTGACATGTTGTGTGCTTGGCGCTGTGCGCCAGTCCAAGAGCGCAGTGCGCTATTTTTAGAAGCACAAAGCACAAACTGTTCTGTGGTTGATACGTGGCGCGTTTTGGCGCTGTATGCCAGTCCAATAAGCGCAAAGGTGCAATTCAAGAGTGCAAAGTACTATCCAATAGCGCAGAGCGCATTTTGATCAATTTAAGATCAAAGAACAAGTTTTTTGTTCCTCAAAAGAGGCCTTGCCTCAAGATCCAAGAACCAAGGTCCTTATTCTCATCAAAAGGCTCTGCCTTTATAGATCAAAAGATCTGTCAATGAAGTAAAGTACTTCTTTAAATCTTTTGTAATTAGATCTTTTTTTGATCTTTTTCTTTTTTATTGAAGACCTTGATCTTGTTCTTAGATCTCTGATCTTTTTAGAAGATGGTTCTTCTTTTTTTAATGAGATGATTTCATCACTGTTTTCTCAAGAATATAATTCTTTACCTTTAAAGATGAAAAAAATGATCTTCTTTTTTCAAAGGCTTGCCTTTCTTTCTCTTTGAGTTTTTTCTCAAAGTTTGCAGAGGGTTTTTTTTCTATATGAGACTTGAAGTCTTAGGGCCTTTATATAGGGCCAATTGATTTGTTAAATCAGTGGAAGAGATCTTTCTCAGATTGATTTGGAAATATTTTCCACCGTTGGATCTTTGATCCTAAGGCTTCTGTTTTACAGAAGATAATTTTCTTATTTTATAAGATTGGAAAGATCTTTCTAGAACAGAATTTTAATTCTGATTAATAATTTATTATTATTATTATTAGATCTTTTGATCTAACGGTGGGGAATTCTTAATTCCAGCGCTGGCGCACTTGGCACTAGCGTACCTACGTTTGACACGTGGCGCACAGCGCAACTGCGCTAGCGCGCCTGTGTTTGACACGTGGCGCGCAGTTAAGAGTGCAGCGCAACTGCGCTAGCACTCCTGTGTTTGACACATGGCGTGCAGCGCAGCGCAACTGCGCTAGCGCGCCTGTGTTTGACACGTGGTGCGCAGCGCAGAGCGCTAGCGTACTTATGTTTGACACGTGGCGTGCAGCGCAGAGAGCAAGAAATTTGAAGCGTTGCTTCAATTTTTTTAAAATTTGAAATTTGAAACAGAGCTTTGCTCTGATTGGAGGTGCGCTGTCTAGGGCGCAGCACTCCTGGTGCTGGCGTGTCTGCTTTTGACACGTGGCGCGCAGCGCAAGAGATCTGAAGCGTTGCTTTAATTTTTGAATTTTGAAATTCAAAACAGAGCTTTGCTCTGATTGGGGGAAACAAATGCCCCCACCACCGTTGCGCTCACGTTACGCACACATGAGTGCAGCGGTGGCAACATCTGAGCCCTTGGATCAACTCAGAAGTTGAGGAAGCGCTTCAGCGCCTATAAATAGGACCCTTGGTCCTCAGATAATTATCATCTATTCTTCAAGAATTTTATTTCAGAGCCTTGCTCTTCTTTCCAAGAACTTTCAAGAGTTAGAACTTTACTTGATTTAGGTAAAAATTAAATTAAATTAATTCTAATAAATTGGGGTTCTACCCATTAACAGAGCCTTGCTCTCATAGATCTTTTGATCTAAAGAAAACCCCTTTATGGTTTCATAAACAGAGCCTTGCTCTCATGAACCCATAGATCTAAATAGATCTTTCCTTAGGGTTTCTTAGCCCATGGGTCAGAGCTCTGCTCTTTTGACAGTATAGATCTTTTGATCTTTTGATGAAGAACTCTTAAGAGTTTTTTTTTCTTTTATGGATCTTTAAGATCCCAGAATTTTAATTCTTGGGAATTAATTTTCATTAATCTTTGATGGATATTCCATCATCATTACAGAGCTAGGCTCTTTAAGGAATTTTATTCCCTCGTGACCAGAATTTGACAAGTGTCACTCTGTTATAGAGCTTTGCTCTGAAAGGGAGATTTTCTCCTTGTCTCGAGGGATTTCTCATTCAATAAGAATATTCTTTAAGAATTTCCTCATTAATTGACAGTCTCATCCAATGATGAGGTTGTCTTATTAATTGATGCATTGTCATCTGGATTTTATGGGTCCACCTTTGGTCCCCTTTCCACTGCATTGCAGTGTGGTACAAATTTTAAAGTGTTGCTCAGAACTTTAAGATTAAATTATAGTACTGATGATTGAATTCTGTTCTCTTTCGCAGGCGACATGTCTTCTGATCTTTCTTTCCCGTTTTTCCATTCAGAGGGAGGATTCCCTGAGGCACCGATGGACCGGGAGGTTCTTGCTCTTATTAAGGATTATGACCCGGAGTACAAAAGCCTTCACCTGTGGGGTAAGTGGTACGACCAAATAATTAAAGGTCGCCGAAGTTTCTCTTGTGCGACGCCATCGGATCCGATCTCGTCGATCTCGTACGCAGATATACCCCCGGTGAACTATGCCGTGGAGGTCGTAAATTGGAATTCGGAGGTCTTCTTCAACCCTCGATTGCTGCCATACCTATGCAGCTGCCGGCAGCCTTGGATATTTTGGGACGGCGCATATGCCAGGGCGAGTCGCGCCCTTGGGGACAACCCTACAACATCGGGTTGACCCCTCGACACTTGGCAGGGTATCTGCAGTGGGTCAGGTACATTTTGTAAGCGAAGAAGGTGCATCTGCTGAAGATCGGTCTATACTCTGCAGTTTATGCCTCGCTGTTCGAGTATTCTGCTCCTCCGACATGGTGGATTAAGGCGTTCGTGGAGCAATGGAACATCCCCACCCATACCTTTGTTCTAATAGACAGGGAAGTTTCTCTCCCTCTAGAAGAATTTGCTGAGATTTCCGGTCTAACGGTGAGGGGGGAGCACTATGAGGAGCTACTTCCTCCGGACGAATATGTTTTTGCCACCAAGCCGTTGGTGATGGACTTAACGCCGGAGAACGCTATTCAGCACCAGTTTCCGAGTCTGATAAAGGTGCTGAATATGTATGAAAGTCTTTTCTTAGAATCGGGAGGCCGGGAAGTTAGTTTCGCAGACTTCATCGCTCGCTTTCTTCGACCGGAGATTCTATCGCAACGGGGAGAAAAATTTGCCAAGCTTGACGACCCCTTCGGCCTTGGTTTAGATCGTCGACCAGAACTGGAAGCTGATCAAAAAGGCTTTTACCTCCCCGATGCTATGATCATCCCTTTGTCGGAAATCGCTGCTCCGGGCATCGACGAGGAGACTTTCTTTCTCGGGTTTCTGGGGCTATGGTTGTGCTGGTTTGCGCTCCCCATGCACCCTCGCTATATGAGACCGTCCGTCTTCTACCCAGCACACCGAATGGTGGCTGGCATACAATTGGCCATCGGGATTGCCGGGGTGGCCCACCTGTACCATGGTCTCAGCGTGGCGGCGGACGCAACTGAACCGGGGGTGCAAGCCGCCAATTTCCCGATGCACTACTTTACTTCGTGGATGGAAATGCACGTGCTCGGGGTATTTGGTATTCATAAAAGACCCTCGTTTTATGAGAAGTACAAATTCCCGAGAGTTATGCGGCTGATCGGTGCTTCTATCGTGAATCCGCCTCCGCGGGAGGCTAGGGGTTTGCTTCTTCGTTCGCGCACGGTCGGAGCGGGTATTTCTTTCACGGACAAGGTCCTGACAATCGACCCGGAGACCTCCAAGGCGGTGCTGGCTTTGCGCGATAATTTCAAGGACGGGGCCTCCGTATTGAAAGCCCGGGAGATTCTACATCTATACTCCATTAGGCCGGGCTTCCTCGTGTCCAGGAAGAACGAGACGGCGCTTTTTATGAGGTACAACCCCCATCGCTTCGCCCAGCAGCTAAGTTATAACCAGGGGGTCCCACTGGAGGCGTTTTTGGAAGAGCCTGCGGCTACCAGAGAGGGAATACGGAGTGCACTGCATCACTTTATGCGGTTAAATACGGGATCCCACTTCTTCATTAGCGAGCCGACTTGCATTCCAAGGGCCCTCAACGTATACGGGGCCTGGTATCAGCACGCGATGGGCGCTGTTATCAGGGAAGAGAGGCGGCTGCCGCTTGATCGCATGGGTGCGCCCCCCGCCAGCGATCGCAACGTCCCCTTAAAGCGAAGGACCCATGTCCCTCCTTCACTAAGAGGAGATACTAGAGTTGAGCCTCCACGTGTGCTAAGCCCCACGCGTGGATTGCCCCTCGATCCTGTGGACGTGCCATCAGCTCCCCGTACTCCCGTGGAGACAGTGAACGTGGTTTCACCCGAATCCAGCGTGGGTTCGGATATCGGGACCCGCCGTCCCAAGGTGCCCACGAAGCGTAAGCTGATTTTGGGTGCGACCGGAGTTCGCGCGCAGAAGAGGAAGAAGAAGTCGATCCTCTCTGCTGACATTGCATTTGGTCAGGAACCTCATGCTCCTTACAGCGAGGGCTTGAGCGAGTACGGGACCAACGATGGCTTATTTATGCCGCCAGATGACACTGATCTGGCGGCTGCCATCGCAGCTTCTGAGAGATTGGCAAGGCGCGACGAGTGGTTGGCTAAACTCGCGCAATCAGGTAATCACTAGTTGTATTTTTCGTCATTACATCGTACTTCTACCGTTGTTTTTGACTAACGCTTTTCCTTCTTTAATAGGCATTTCTACCGAAGAAGCCCTCGCCGCTTCTCTTAAGACTTTCAAAGAGGAGGAACGACTTAGAGCGTCCTTAGACCTTGGTACATTTCGGTTCGCTATGTTTCTGCTTCCATTTTTTTATGAGTAATCTGACCCTCTCTTTGTCTTATCGTAGGGACCACAAGACCTATCTCACAAGCCGATGCGGGAATTCTCCCCGGGCCAGCTACCGAAGTCCCGGCCTCTTTGGGATTGCCGCAAGAGGCCCTACTTAAAAAGCCGATGATGGAAGCCTTGACGGCTCTAGAGGCAACTCTGAATGCGGACGAAGACACCTTACTGAAGGAGGCTTCCAAAAGGTCTGTCGTAACGGCCCGGGAGGAAAGGAAACGCCTGAGGCGCGCAGCAAGAGAGCGTAGCGCTGCTTTGGCTGTGGGAGCAGGCTCAAGCGCCGTTACTCCCGCTGCTACTCCTTCAGAGGAGCTCCCGATCGCCTTGTTTACTGCTCATAGATGGGCGGCACGTGCAGCTCAGGAAGTTAACGGTAAATCCGCCTCAGGTAATGTGTTTTTGAGGCTTTGTTGTCAAAGTTTTAAACTATCAGTTCTTATATATCTTGTCCTGCAGGGCCGAGTCTTACTGGAGGAGTGGCGGCACCGTCAAGCCTGAGGGGACGGTGGAGGAGGTGGTTGCCGAACCCGAGACGACGGTAGGCGATATAGCCGTAGTTGCCAGGCCCGAGATAGTGGCTGACGAGACAGTCACGACTGTTATGCCCGAGATAGCTACCAATGCCGAGCCCGAGGTGGCGGCAGGTGAGACGGCTGCTACGGCCGAGCCTGAGGCAGCAATGGATGAAACGGCTGCTACGGACGAGCCTATGGCAGCGATGGACGAGACGGCTACGACCGCTGAGCCCGAGGTGGTAGCGGGTAAGACGGCTGCTATGGTTGAGCCTGAGGCAGCAGTGGATGAAGCGGCTGCGACCACTGAGCCCGAGGTGGTAGCGGGCGAAACGGACATGATCCCTGAGCACGAGATGGCCGCTCTTTCTCAAGAGTCGGGCACCGCTCCGATCATCACTCTCCCTGCTTACGGTTCCTTGTCGTCTCACAGCCTCGCGAGCGTAATGACGGCTCCTATAGAGTCAGGCGATGAGGCAACGAGAGGTGAGACCATCCCAATGGAGGAAGGAGACGCCACCGTTGCATCAAGTGACGCCCTCGTTAGGGCTCCGGCCGGCGACTCTTCAGGTAAATCTTGGGTCACCGCCCTTCTTTCTTTATTCTGCAATCTTTCCTAATAAAGTTTATCTGGCTTCTAATGCAGGTGTGGCTAGTGCTGAAATCGAGCTGCTCGAGATAGCGCCGTCAGTTACCGCCTTGACGGTGACCACCCCTCTGCCTTCTCTCGCACCGTCACAAATGCTGGAAGGTATGGATTTGTAACCCATGAGTCTTATCCCTCGGGCGTATAATTCGCGCCCACACTTCTCCTTCTTGTCAAAGATTAGTCCACCTGCCGGTGTCGGTAAGTATTTTCTCTAAACGACGTCCTCTTGTTTAACGGGCAGTCGCATTATTGCTAAACTCTTCTTTATATTGCTTGTAGCCTTACGAATCGAAGGAGGGGACGAGGCCGTCGTTGCGCCACCAGTACTCCCAGCTCTGCCCCCTGCTGCAGCCGGTATAGTAGACTCTACTTTTTGCTTGTTTTCTTTATTTCTTGAGCCGATATCTGATTATGATCTATTTTGCAGCAATCGTATCGACTCCAACTCCGTTCGAGTCTCGTATCATAATGCCGACAGGATCTTTTTCCAGACGTCCCTCATCCAAAGGCGTTGTGACCAGTCTACGCATGCTAAGCGAGTATATTGAGGAGTTTGACGCAGAGATTCCTACATCTGCTGCGGATTTTGCTGTAGAGGTTAACCCTATGCTGGCGACGCTCATGAACTTTCATGGTGAGGGCGCTGTTGAGTTTTGGGTTAATCGCTGCAGGGAGATCGAGGCTTGCTTGCATGAGCTTGAGCTTAAGCGTCCGGCACCTGAGATTCTGGCTACGAGCACCCAACGGGCAGCATGGATCGAGCAGAGCGCTTCTTACTTCTGCCATCTCGAACAAGAAGTGGCTTTAAAGCGAAGGGAATGTAAAGAAACTTCAAGCGAGTCTGCTCGACTGCGTGCTGAGGTCGACGCGAATGCTGCCCAGGTGAAAGTTATCTTCGAGGGCCTTCTGCAATGTATCTCTGATGGGTTATCATTGAAGCAGAAGCTCGATGTCGTTGATCGTGATGCACAAGATCGTGAAACAGCTCAGCGAGCCGTCGAGGAACAACTCTCATCCTACTTGCAGCAGTGAGCCCAGGTCGAAGCAGAGTTGGCCGCGGCAGCTGATCAGGAAGAGGGACTTGTAAGTCTACGGTAGCGCCCCGGCCGTCTACAGACACCAAAATGCGGAACAAAAACTTTTAACTGGCGATATCGTATACTTTAACCCGGATCTGCCATTATTGCTAAACTAACAAACTGTAAAGAGTGTAGGAAGATTGTACCGAACGATCCGAGTCTTTCGTTCTTCAACCATCATCCCACGCTCCGTTGCGGCTGCTCCGATCTCGTCGATCTCCGATATCCTCGTCGAGGTGGCACCACATGATCGATTCTTTAAACGGGCTCCCGCCTCTGACTTGAGGCAACTCGATCGTCAAGTTTGCTAAAAGAGACGACCAAGAATGATGTAGAGAATGAGTAGATGACTTTGTCTCATTTCGTCCAAATCCGTGGACGATCGGTTAATGAAGTTGCCGTGGAAATCGGGTGATGGAATGAAATGAACTGTAAAATTCCATACACCCCGAATACTATCATAATCTTTTCTTACCAAAATGAAACATCAAGTGAAGTGAGGAGGAGAGAGAGGGCCGGCCACTTTATAGAAGGAGGGAGGTGACCGTAGGAGCTATCATGGAGGTGACCATAAACCACCATCCTTATCATAATATGAACACAAAAGAATATCAAGCATAAAGATCTTAACCAAAACAAGAATGTTTAGAAATCAAAGCATGAGTCACAAGACACCTCTCCATTTCTAGAACCTTCTAGAAGCTTCTAGAAGCATGACTCACTTCAACTGAAGAAAAGATAAATCCGTCTTTAACCGAATGTTAAAAGACGGCTGATAGAAAACTGGAAACTGGCAACTTCCAAAAGTGATCCTGAAACGACTTTCAGGATAACCCCGAAACTGTATAAATATACCCGCATTTGTATTACGACTGAATACAAATACAACTGAGACAAAGATATTATACCTACTCAATATAATACTCGGATCCGGCTTAAACCAAAGCCGACCAGTATCATCTGCCCGAAAACTGACACGTGCGTAAACGCACGTGCATTTTCCGAACCCTGCCATAAAACCATATGGCCTCTACAACGTTTCGCCCGAACTTGGGAAACTGTCTGTGGGGGACTCTAATGACTCGTCAGTACCCTGGCAGTGGGTTTAACCACAAACCGTCAGCGGCACTAGCAATGCGTAACGGCTGCCCACGGACTGACCTCAAGGGAGGCCGATGAGCACACTCAAGGGAGGCCGATGAGCGAACTCATCCAGAAACCCTACTGAGCCTAACAGTGACAATGTATATACAGTCTGGTCCGTTCGTCAATGAGTATCGCATATCCGCCTAGGGGGCTAGTAACGTCAGACCCCCAATAGCAGTATAAGTCGTGTCGGAGTGAAGCCCAATAACACCCTGAGATACTACTGGAGTACCTACCAGTAAATCTCCTACCATGGCCATGGACTTTGTGTAATGGCTCTCCTAGACACAGCACGACCTCGCCCCCAATACCGGGAGAGACGAATCCCCTGCCGATCCGCTCACGTGCCTCCATATGGCTCGGGACTGTACCCAAAAACTACCTGTTTGCACGACTCCTTTGAGCCGTGGTAGGGTAGAAATCAAAGCACAGTGGGAACTCACACGAGAAAAATGACGACCTCAGGTCGATGAACTAACCTGTACACATGTCACCAGGGAACTGCTATCTGACGGTAGATATAATACTAACTAGCAGATTCCCGGCGAGTCCTGTCCGGTGTACTCATAACCCAATGAGCACCTGTATACATCTTAGGTGATCCAACTGACACCAGTGGCTTGTGAGACCGGCCATCGCCCCTCGTCGGGGTCTCGACTGTATACACTAGTCTACTCCGGAGTATCGATGCCCTGTCTCGAAACTCCCACGACTAGGGACCACAATTAAGGATATGCATATAAACTACCCAACTTCATGTATATGATCGCCATCATACTGTTGGTAGTAAAGCAAGATCCTAAGGGCTCTATCAAAGTGTAACATGCAATCAGTCACCTGAACATGTACACGACTGATAAAGGCAAACCAGATAGCATACTATCATCTCGAGTAAGACTGTGCTACCGGGATAGGTCCTCCGCAATCATTGCAATCACGTACCTGCGATCCAATAATTGACTATGAGGGCACTATCTCCAACAATCTCCCACTTGCACTCAAGGCTAATTATTGCGATGTCGACTACTCACAGCCCGTGTGAAACCGAACATCCAACTCCTCTACTAATCAGTATCACAAAGCCCGTTTGTAAAACTATTGTGTTCGAGAAATAGCCTTAGTGAGTGGATCCGCCTAGAAGTTTCTTTCTATGTCTCTCTAAATCTCAAGTTCGCGGAGAAAGCCATCTCCCGAATCGAGTAATACCTGTCTTAGAATATGTCTGGATATCTGATGGGACCTTAGTTCATAAATGAACTCTATATCCAAACTTCTTAGACCGAATCGATCACTGAACCTAATCAGTATCGGGCACCTTGCTTCCCACAGTATCCTCTTGGACCACCTGTCCATAATACCGTCCCTCTTCATCAGAGGGAAAAACTAAAACTCTGACAATCACTCTGTCATCCATGTCACCTTTGAAGCCTGGAATGATAATCGTCTCCCAAAAGAGGCTGCCGTCATCAAATCCGTAGAACATGTACTTATGTTCTAAAACTGCTTCCTTATGTTTCTCCAGGATTGGATTAATACAAACATATTGCATCTAGTGCAAAACTAACATTTGGTGTGGTACTTGACATCTCATGATTGACTCAATTGCCTAAGCAAGTGATCTTCCAATCATGCACATCCCTCTCCTTTTTAGTCTGTCAGACACCTTTAGAGAGGGTGACTCCATCACCTGCAGGTACACCACCATGCTAGGAGTCAACTATTCCAAAAACCATTAGAATATCTGTCAAAGTACCCACATTGGGAAACTACCCAAATCTAGATCTAAAACCATAGATCTAGAAACCAGAATGTCAAATATTATATCCATATCCTGTCTGGAGAAACAACTGTGTGACGACCACAGTTCAACCGATCGTAGTATAGGAATTTTACTTCCTACTCTGTGTATGTCATCCTGATACCATGACATCACACCCTACTACCTTCTTAACTGATCCATCCCCTATTCTGATTGAAGTCAAACCCATGACTGTCATATCAAAATTAGATGATCTATCTCCGCTATAACTGCTCTAGTCTATAAATAGACATAAGCTACTTGCCCACTATGCTTCTGCTGCTCCCACTGACTACGACAACCCTCCTACCGGGTCTCATAACCTGGAACAACAGTAGTGTCAAGTCTAGGTAGATAAGAACCTCCCTGTCACCGTCCTTGAGCCTACCGAAGTACCTCTCGGGTGTCTGAGGTTACCTACCATATATGCGGAGTGGCTATTGGAATGTCAAATCTGATTGAATGTATAGGTCCTATTAAATTTTCCGTAATCGTTCGCGGTTCTGGAATCACTTCCAGTTCTACCATACTCCCACTACTGTTTTCTGAAAAAGATCCATTTTACTAAAACTGTGGCGAGTCAAGAACAATATCACTATTGATCTTCCAAATGGTAGAATATCAACCCTCGTCATAGCCAGGGTCAACCCACAAACAGCCATTACAGAAACGTGCCCTGAGTTGTCCAGAGTCTGGTTTTAAGCATAAGCTGGACAACTCCCCGTACCTTAATTTCTTTTAAGGTACGATCCATTCTATATCCAATACAGAAACTTTGGCACTTATTTAATTGGAACCATATTCAAATCATGCAGCTGTCTCCAGTGCATATCAACTTAATGGAAAAAGGCTAATCAGCATTACTCAACTTAGGAATCCATCCAATTATGAGTAACTTGAAAGAGAAACACATTTCTCAAAACCATCACTATCATCTGAATACCAATCACAAGAATCTACATCTTCGATCTCTTTGAAGAATCCCGATACTTGTGATACCTGGTTCTCTACTTTATTCTTATACCCACAACTTCTCAAAACTTAGACCTTGTATTTCTACGAAACACTTGTCTAAATACTAGAGAAGTTATAAGTAAACAGAACATAGTACGAGGACCTACCCCTTTGTCCTGATGGACACTGGATAACATACAATACTCTGTATAAGTCCGCTGAGTTGAACAACTCAAAACCTGTGCGTTGTAGGTGGAAAAATGTACCCTGGCGATTTCCTCAAATATCACCAATTACAACGAATTCCGATATAATGAGGATGATCACCTAATTCCCAATATCTTACTCCCACTCATCATCTGTAAAACCATACAGATATGAGAATGAAACCTGGTAAATACATACCCTTGGAGTAAGTGTCTAATCGGGAAAACAGTTTTTCTTTTAACAATGCACTGAAACATTAAAATGTTTCGTAGGGGTATCCTGGTATTCATAGCAATGCCTCTTCCATAATCCAATTCATGACTTCAACCGTATATTTTATTGCCATCTCTCCAAATCCCTTTATTTGTCTTTAGTCGTTACCTTCTGTACACCATCGTTAGGCTAACTGGTTTTCTTCCTACCCTACCGTTCGGCACCAGCCTATGGTTTGGAAGAAGACTATCCAGTAAGCATAATAGGTGTACCCTCCTAAACCAAGGAGTACTCACAACTGAGAGAAGGTGATGATAAAAGACAACTGAATAATACCTTATTCTTTTTAAAGGTGAAATAGGAGTGGCGATGAAGTACGCGGTTTTGGTCGTGAATGATATTAGTCGCAATTTACTTTGCCTTCTTTCTAATCCCTTTATTTTGTCTTTACATATTACCTTCTGCACACCCTACTTAGGCTAATTGGTTTTCTTCATTCCCTACCTTTCGGCACCAGCCTATGGTTTGGAAAAGACTATCCAATAAGCGTAATAGGTGTACTCTCCTAAACCAAGGAGCTCTCGCAACCTGAGAGAAGGTGATAATAAAAGACAACTGAATAAACCAATTCTATTTCTCCTGAACCTGGATCCATCCTCGAAGAAGTCCCTTCGAGTTCGTATATAACCATACGATGGATCTATCCAATGGAAGTGGATATCCGTAGTAATACGGGTGTTCTGAGAAATTCAAAGGGTAGAAGAAGGAGTGGCAATGACTTATGCAACATAGACAATCCAAAAGCCAGTATTTTAAGAAGGTTCGGTCAACTTGGTCATTGAGTCATAGTCTAGGGTCGGTCAAAGGTCGCTGCCAAAGAGAGAGAGAGAAAAGAAACACTCTGCGTGCACTCTAACCTAGATCAGAATGGTCATCACTTTATCTAATCCGGAAACCTCCCACTGTCCTGTCAAATTCTCCTCCAAACCTAAAGAAGAATCAATCGGGATCACCCGAAGAGTAAACCAACTCATCAGTGGGAATCGGGATCCAACTCTCATCGCATGATAACGTGATGGAATGCATCCACGTTACTCATACTCCAGAAGGTATGCGCATACTTGGCAAGTTTCAGTTTCTTTAGAAACTCCCAATATGATTTTTGCCCCATGCTCTTATGATCGTGACTAAGGGCCAGCCCACCATAAGTCACATGTCAAGTTCTTCCCATCATAATCTTGTTAATTTGAACCCACCCGTACTCGCCCTTGACTAAGGGCCAACAAGGCTGTACGACTGTCCCAAACCAACGCATCTATCTATGCAACATGTGAACACCCCAGCAGCTACCAATCACTATGTCCTAGCTAAGGGCTAGACCAACATAGCTTGAATACTACTGACCATTCATATGAAATGACGGAGGGCTACGGCTGGTTTTTGGCGAAAAACCTTTAGCGTAGTGAACTTGATATCGCTGAAGGAACCTGATAGCTTTTTAAAATATAGTGGCGAAAACCTTTTGCTAAAGAGGTCATTCCCGGTAAAGGGATCTCGGCTCTTTCCTCGTGGAATGAGGTGCAGGATATTCCACTGAATACCCTATGCAAAGCAACTTGTAATCGACTATAGTGAAGTTATTACGCTGACGCAAACTTCTGCCCAAGGGGTCAGTCCCGGTGAAGGGATATCGGCCCTTGCCCCGTCGAATGAGGTGCAGGATATTCCACTGAATACCTCTATGCATAACAAAAGAAAACGTCTTTGCAATAACACTTTTTAAATTTGTTCCAACAACTGCAAACAGGTTTGTTTTACTTTGCATTGATCAGAATCAATGCAGTCCCATCATTCAATCACACCAGAAAAGAACGAAAATAAAATGTACGTATATGCCATCCGCATTCGTCACTGGGTCCCGTCATCACTCGTTAGGTTACTTAACTAACGACAGAGTAGGGACTGGACTAGCGCGGGTGTAAAACATATACAACATCTAATAGTATATAAACCAATATACAATAATCGCTCCAGGCGTGATAGTATGCAACATTACAGAAAAGTAATAAGCATCACAGAACAATACAGATATCTGGGATCCCCGGGTTTCACAGAGCCGCTGCTGAAACCCGACGTTCCCCTGTCGTGTGGATAGCCTGTGCAATGAAACCTAGACCCTTACGGGTGCGACAAGTTACCCGCCAAAACCTGAAGCGAGGCAGCCCCCTACAGCATAGTGAATGGACCACCCAGCACTCCACGGAATCCGGTAATCTTGGGCACCCCTCCTTGGATCAACCTGTACCCCCTACGAGTGCGGCGAATAGTCTGCCAATTCTAGAGTGGGACCCTCTGCCTCTCAAAGCCATGAGATGCGGACCCGTTGCCCTCCCGAACCCGGCTATCCGTGCACTCCGTCGCGGGGCAAAACCTAGTACAGTAATGAAAAATAGTACAATAGGTACATCGACCGCAACCTGGTCGTGCCCCAAAAGAATATTATACAACAGGCAGTGACGGCTGTCCACAAGTTGGACGCTCGCCTTGCAATATCAAATGTACAAATAAACTCAACCTGTACTACCATTGCACACTGCTATCCACCACAACAAATCCGCAACATCACAGCACAACACAGAACATCAACGCGAATGTCACATTCGCAAACCCGTCTAAAAGAACTATAGCAATCAAACGCGGTTTACCGATCAAATGACATTCCCGGTCGGAGATATAATGTAAGCACTGTAAACTAACGTGTTTAAATTTCGATCGACCAAATATCAAAAAGTGGGCCCCACGACTTACTGTAGAACAGTAACAAAACCTGGGCCCAAAATATATATACCAAAAATCCCAATTTGTAATAGAGAATGCACTGTAGAAATTTCGCAGAGTGATTTGACTTTCCTGCGGCGCATCCGCGGCCAAACCCATGCTTGGGCCGCGGATGCGCGGCGGAACAGTAAGATTACTTCGTCGAATTTCTGCAGTATTCCTAAAAAAGCCTGCTTGATTTTCTGGTATGGTCCAAATGTCATTTTGACCAGTTTAAAAATTAACAGAAACTGTCAAGTGAAGAAATTGCGATTTTTGATTTCCGGTTCGATCGATGTTTTAAACGCGTTAGCACAAGTTAGTATAGCAAAATGGTGAGGCTCTGATACCACTGTAAGTCTACGGTAGCGCCCCGGCCGTCTACAGACGCCAAAATGCGGAACAAAAACTTTTAACTGGCGCTATCGTATACTTTAACCCGGATCTGCCATTATTGCTAAACTAACAAACTGTAAAGAGTGTAGGAAGATTGTACCGAACGATCCGAGTCTTTCGTTCTTCAACCATCATCCCACGCTCCGTTGCGGCTGCTCCGATCTCGTCGATCTCCGATATCCTCGTCGAGGTGGCACCACATGATCGATTCTTTAAACGGGCTCCCGCCTCTGACTTGAGGCAACTCGATCGTCAAGTTTGCTAAAAGAGACGACCAAGAATGATGTAGAGAATGAGTAGATGACTTTGTCTCATTTCGTCCAAATCCGTGGACGATCGGTTAATGAAGTTGCCGTGGAAATCGGGTGATGGAATGAAATGAACTGTAAAATTCCATACACACCGAATACTATCATAATCTTTTCTTACCAAAATGAAACATCAAGTGAAGTGAGGAGGAGAGAGAGGGCCGGCCACTTTATAGAAGGAGGAAGGTGACCGTAGGAGCTATCATGGAGGTGACCATAAACCACCATCCTTATCATAATATGAACACAAAAGAATATCAAGCATAAAGATCTTAACCAAAACAAGAATGTTTAGAAATCAAAGTATGAGTCACAAGACACCTCTCCATTTCTAGAACCTTCTAGAAGCTTCTAGAAGCATGACTCACTTCAACTGAAGAAAAGATAAATCCGTCTTTAACCGAATGTTAAAAGACGGCTGATAGAAAACTGGAAACTGGCAGCTTCCAAAAGTGATCCTGAAACGACTTTCAGGATAACCCCGAAACTGTATAAATATACCCGCATTTGTATTACGGCCGAATACAAATGCAACTGAGACAAAGATATTATACCTACTCAATATAATACTCGGATCCGGCTTAAACCAAAGCTGACCAGTATCATCTGCCCGAAAACTGACACGTGCGTAAACGCACGTGCATTTTCCGAACCCTGCCATAAAACCATATGGCCTCTACAACGTTTCGTCCGAACTTGGGAAACTGTCTGTGGGGGACTCTAATGACTCGTCAGTACCCTGGCAGTGGGTTTAACCACAAACCGTCAGCGGCACTAGCAATGCGTAACGGCTGCCCACGGACTGACCTCAAGGGAGGCCGATGAGCACACTCAAGGGAGGCCGATGAGCGAACTCATCCAGAAACCCTACTGAGCCTAACAGTGACAATGTATATACAGTCCGGTCCGTTCGTCAATGAGTATCGCATATCCGCCTAGGGGGCTAGTAACGTCAGACCCCCAATAGCAGTATAAGTCGTGTCGGAGTGAAGCCCAATAACACCCTGAGATACTACTGGAGTACCTAACAGTAAATCTCCTACCATGGCCATGGACTTTGTGTAATGGCTCTCCTAGATACAGCACGACCTCGCCCCCAATACCGGGAGAGACGAATCCCCTGCCGATCCGCTCACGTGCCTCCATATGGCTCGGGACTGTACCCAAAAACTACCTGTTTGCACGACTCCTTTGAGCCGTGGTAGGGTAGAAATCAAAGCACAGTGGGAACTCACACGAGACAAATGACGACCTCAGGTCGATGAACTAACCTGTACACATGTCACCAGGGAACTGCTATTTGACGGTAGATATAATACTAACTAGCAGATTCCCGGCGAGTCCTGTCCGGTGTACTCATAACCCAATGAGCACCAGTATACATCTTAGGTGATCCAACTGACACCAGTGGCTTGTGAGACCGGCCACCGCCCCTCGTCGGGGTCTCGACTGTATACACTAGTCTACTCCGGAGTATCGATGCCCTGTCTCGAAACTCCCACGACTAGGGACCACAATTAAGGATATGCATATAAACTACCCAACTCTCACGTATATGATCGCCATCATACTGTTGGTAGTAAAGCAAGATCCTAAGGGCTCTATCAAAGTGTAGCATGCAATCAGTCACCTGAACATGTACACGACTGATAAAGGCAAACCAGATAGCATATTATCATCTCGAGTAAGACTGTGCTACCGGGATAGGTCCTCCGCAATCATTGCAATCACGTACCTGCGATCCAATAATTGACTATGAGGGCACTATCTCCAACAGGACTGAGGGAAGTGCGCGAGCGGCTGATCGGATTATTAAAAGCGCTTTCCTCTCAATGAAAATTTTGTATCATTTGTAATTGTGAATAAAATGTATTTGTTTCTTTTATTCTTTAATACGATGTATTTTGTATCCAATCGAATTCATGAATAAAAGATACACGTTCTTCGTAATGTCTTGTGCCATTTTTCTGCTTTCTTCTTTCTTATTAAGTTGTTTGCCTGTGACTTTAGCAAGTGCGGTCTGTAGATAGCGTATAGCTGTCAGTCTTAGGCTCTTTGTAGAGTGGTGATGGCTTAGAAAACAGGGTTAGGATCTGTCACCTAAGACTTTTCAACTTTATGAGCCGTGAGGGTCTCATAAAGAATTTTCTCCCTACCGGTCAAGAGGATCCCGTAGGTGTAATTTTCTCCTTAAGAATCGTGAGGATTCCTAAGTGTGTTTTCTCTTGAGAGTCGTAAAGATCTCACAAGAGAATTTACTCCCTTACGAGTCGTGAGGACCCGCAAGTGATGGGTGAAGTTGCCCTTATCCGCATTTCACGGGGTCAGGGGTTGCTCTGGATGTTTCTCACGGGTTTATTGCCGTGTTCTGCGAGGACCAGGCTCCGCTCTGGACGTTTTTCAGGATACCGTAGTTTAAAGACATCGCGGTCGAGGTTTAGGACATCATAGTCCGTGGATTTAAGGACTCCATAGTCCGATGTTAGTTTTAAGACATCACGGTCGAGGTTAAGGACGTCATAGTCCGTGGGTTTAAGGTCCTCACAGTCCGGTGTTAGTTTTAAGACATCACGGTCGAGGTTAAGGACATCATAGTCCGTGGATTTAAGGACTCCACAGTCCGTTGTTAGTTTTAAGACATCACAGTCGAGGTTAAGGACATCATAGTCCGTGGATTTATGGACTTCACAGTCTGTTGTTAGTTTTAAGACATCACGGTCGAAGTTAAGGACATCATAGTCCATGAGTTTAAGGACCTCACGGTCCAATTTTAGTTTTAAGACATCACGGTCGAGGTTAAGGACATCATAGTCCGTGGATTTAAGGACTCCACAGTCCGTTGTTAGTTTTAAGACATTACGGTCGAAGTTAAGGACATCATAGTCCATGAGTTTAAGGACCTCACAGTCCGATGTTAGTTTTAAGACATTACGGTCGAGGTTAGGACATCATAGTCCATGGGTTTAAGGACCCCACAGTCCGTGAAATGTGTGGTTGTCGGGACCCGTCACCTCTTTGAAGACGTTGAGGAATTACAACGACAAATATCAAAGGAGTGAAAAGATGTACCCTTGAACCAAGGTAAAATTAGTTTAAGAACATTACGGTCCATTGTTAGTTTTAAGACATCACGGTCGAGGTTAAGGACATCATAGTCCGTGAGTTTAAGGACCTCACAGTCCGATGTTAGTTTTAAGACATCACGGTCGAGGTTAAGGACATCATAGTCCATGGATTTAAGGGCTCCACAGTCCGATATTAGTTTTAAGACATCACGATCGAGGTTAAGGACATCATAGTCCGTGGATTTAAGGACTCTACAGTTCGATGTTAGTTTTAAGACATCACGGTCTAGGTTAAGGACATCATAGTCCGTGGATTTAAGGACTCCACAGTCCGATGTTAGTTTTAAGACATCACGGTCGAGGTTAAGGACATCATGGTCCGTGGATTTAAGGACTCCACAGTCCGATGTTTGCTCTGGATGCTTCCCACGGGTTCACTGCCGTGTTCGGCGAGGACCAGGCTCCGCTCTGGACGTTTTCCATGGGGTCAGAAGTGACATAATCCGTGTTCCACGTAGCCAGGAATTTTGCTCTAGATGCTTCCCATGGGTTCACTGCCGTGTTCGGCGAGGACTAGGCTCCGCTCTGGATGCTTCACACGGGTTCACTGCCGTGCTCTGCGAGGACTAGGATCTGCTCTGGACGTTTTCCACGGGGTCAGAAGTGACATAATCCGCGTTCCACGTAGCCAGGAATTTTGCTCTGGATGCCTCCCACGGGTTCACTGCCGTGTTCGGCGAGGACTAGGCTCCACTCTGGATGCTTCACACGGGTTCACTGCCGTGCTCTGCGAGGACCAGGATCCGCTCTGGATGTTTTCCACGGGGTCAGAAGTGACATAATCCGCGTTCCACGTAGCCAGGAATTTTGCTCTGGATGCTTCCCACGGGTTCACTGCCGTGTTCGGCGAGAAATAGGCTCCGCTCTAGATGCTTCACACGGGTTCACTACCGTGCTCTGCGAGGACCAGGATCCGCTCTGGACATTTTCCACGGGGTCAGAAGTGACATAATCCGCGTTCCACGTAGCCAGGAATTTTGCTCTGGATGCTTCCCACGGGTTCACTTCCGTGTTCGGCGAGGACTAGGCTCCGCTCTGGATGCTTCACACGGGTTCACTGCCGTGCTCTGCGAGGACCAGGATCCGCTCTGGACGTTTTCCACAGGATCAGAAGTGACATAATCCGCGTTCCACGTAGCCAGGAATTTTTCTCTGGATGCTTCCCACGGGTTCACTGCCGTGTTCGGCGAGGACCAGGCTCCGCTCTGGATGCTTCACACGGGTTCACTGCCGTGCTCTGCGAGGACTAGGATCCGCTCTGGAAGTTTTCTATGGGGTCAGAAGTGACATAATCCACGTTCCACGTAGCCGGGAAGGGTTGACTTTATCCGCATTACACGGAGTTGGAATTTGACTCTCGGTCATCTGTACACCGCCGAGTCATGGAACTGGGGGTTGCCGCTGTTCCGCTTTGCTTAATGTTGTGTTTGCTGAGACGAATGTTGAGATGATCTCCAGGCTATCTGTGACCCATCGAGATTTGGCTTCTTCTTCTGATGAAACCTGGGGGGAAGGAGTGTGATTCCTTCTTCGTTTGCGCCCCTGGATTGTATACAGGGATTGATGTAATATCACCTGTAGGGCATAAATTTCATTTTTATTTTTATTTTATTTCTTTCCGCGATGCTCTATCATTTCAGCTTTTTATATCGCGAAGGTCGCGATTGCCCAATCATTTCGGCTATTTTTTGTGGTGCCCAATCATTTCGGCTAATTATTTTATTTTTACTCGCTGCTTTTTATTGCGAGTTGCCCGATCATTTCGGCTATTTTGCATGCATACCTTTTTCTTTTACTTGCTGCTTCTGTTGCAAGTTGCCCCATCATTTCGGCTATTTCGTATGCATGTGTGGCTTGCTAGCTTTTTGCCGCAAGCTTGGGATTAGACACCGATTTCGGCCTCAGCACCGCTACAACTGGGATATTGCCAGGAGCGAATCATCATTTGCCTCTGTCGATATCGAACAAAGGTGGCTTAGCGAACAGGGTTAGGATCCTGTCGACTAAGGCTTTTGACTTCATGAGCCGTAAGGGTCTCACAAAGGTATTTCTCCCTACAGGTCGTGAGGATCTCGTAGGTGTGTTTTCTCCTTAGGAATCGTGAGGACTTCTAAGTGTATGTTCTCCTGTGAGTCGTAAGGTGTTCCCGCCAAATTTTGATAAACTCCCAAGGTATCAAATGGCAGCGATACGCTTAAGAAAATGCGAACCAGTATCTTCCGACCTGTATTTTGATAAACTCCCAAAGGAGAAACAGCTAAATTCTGATGGTATTGAAAGCGTCTCGAAAAACCCTTCGATTTGATATATTATGTGCATCATAATTCATCCGGGATCAAAAGTTATGAGGCTTCACGTGTCCACACGTGATGGACCTTTAAGAACCCGCTGGAGGAATTAAAAGATATAATAAAAACTCAGAAAAGACCCCAATGGGGCATCACGTGCTCACACGTGACCATGGGTCACGTGCAGACACGTGATGGGCACTTAAGGCCTCTAAAATAATGAATAGAATTAAATTCTAATCAACAGGAGTCACGTGCCCACATGTGATAAGCCTTTGAACCCCCTGAAAAAGAATTAAGGCATGATAAAACAGCAAGGAAAGATCCCAATGGGGTATCACGTGTCTACACGTGACCAAGAGTCACGTGCTGACACGTGATGATTCTTTAGCTCTTTGAAACGGCAGAATTAAATTCTGGTTAAAATGCTTAATCGGGGGGGTCACGTGTCAACACGTGACCCGTGCCTAAGTTCTTCAATTAATAAAATCAAATGATCAAACAATGAGGTCACGTGCCAACACGTGATAGACTTTTTTAAACCCACTGAGAATTAAAAGTGTAATAAAATAATAGAGGAAAACCCCAATGGGGCACCACGTACTAACACGTGATAATTCCTGAGTACTTTAAAAGCAACAGAATTAAATTCTGACTAAAAGCTTAAACAGTGGGGTCACGTGCTCACACGTGATTGGCATCTAAACCTTATGAAATAATAGAATTAAATTCAAATTAAGGGAAATAAAGAAAACCTAATATTTTCCTAAATCTTTCCAAACAAAAAGATTGTGCTCTGTAAAGTGGAGCACCGTTGGATTAAAAATCCAACGGTGATTAAAAATCACCAATTTATGGAAAGATTCATTATAAGAAAAGATTTCCCTGAAATTTGAATAACAGATAAAAGATCTTTTGGATTAAAAATCCAATGGTGAATAAAATTAACTGAGTGATCTAAAAGATCATGTTGGTTACAAAATCAATTAAAATCTTTCAATGAAAGATTGACTAAACAAATTGATTCTTTTCTTTCTCCTATAAATAGAAGCCAAGAAGAGAAGAGAAGGGGATCTACTTTTTTAGAGAAGAACACAGAGAGGAGAATTTAATTCTCAAGAGAAAAAGAGAGAGGAGAATTTAATTCTCAAGAGAAAAAGGATAGGAGAATTTAATTCTCAACAAAGAAAACCCTAGGTGAGAAAAGAAAGGTAATTAAAACTTCAAACAGAGAATTTAATTCTCAAAATCTAAGAGTTTAACTCTTCTACAAAAGAACTTAGTTCTTCCTCTAGTTGAAGATCTGCAGAAGCACATCTCCCCATAGGTTGAGAATTTAATTCTCATCGGGTTGAGATCCTGCCATGCAGATCCAAAACTTAGAGGGGGAATTGAGTTTAGAGAATTTAATTCTCCCAAAACAAATTAGGGTTTAACCTTATATGAGAATTTAATTCTCCCAAACTCACAGGAATTTAATTCCTTCAAGATGGACAGAATCAGGGTTTCACCCTATACAAGAATTTAATTCTTTTATATATATAGGAATTCGATTCCTCTAAAAGAGATTAGGGTTTAACCCTACATAAGAATTTAATTCTTTCACAATAGGAATTTAATTCCTCCAAAGTTATAATTAGAGTTTAACCCTACGGAGAATTTAATTCTCAGAATAAAATAAAGAGACTAAAGAGATCTCTGTGCATGAAAAAGACTAAGGTAACGTGTCCCCACGTGACCCTTGAAAAGATCCCCAGAAATGAGAAGGGAAGAGCTCAGAGGAAACGCCCCACGTGCTCCACATGACCCCCGAAACACAAAAAGAAAAAGAAAAGAAATAGAAGTTTTGGGCGCTCTCACGTGCTCCCACGTGACCCCTTAGCAAGTGCTTTAATAATTAGTGTATAAATCTCCATCACGTGTCAACACGTGATGCTCAAAATAAAAATAAAAGTGTTTAACACTTAATTGCAGAACAAAGAAAAGGAATCTGGTCCTACCTTTGGGCGCCCTCACGTGTCCACACGTGACCCCTTTTCCTTTAGTGTTTAACACTAATTCGAGAACTTATACCCAGTGTTTAACACTGGTGTTTTCTAGTGTGTAACACTAATTTGGGGGCTATATTTCCAGTGTTTAACACGGTTACCTTCTAGTGTTTAACACTAACTTGAGAGCTTTAACACTGTTGCTATCTAGTGTTTAACACTAGTTTTAACCAAATTGGTTAATCTTCCAGAGGCAAAGCCTCCCATTCAAAATTAAGTAAAAATCAGAGCTCTAATGTCTACTGCTCAATCACAGATAAAAATGTTATCAGAGCCCTCAAACTTTTGTTTAGCATTGCTAAATAATGTGGGCCTGAAACCAGACAAATAAACTAATGGTCCAACAAAGGGCCAATATGTCAAACTTAATTGGACTTAGCCCAAAGTGGCCATAAGTCTTCAATTCAGACTTAACTGAGCCAATGTGCTCACAACATAATTAATTGATCTTAGTTTCAAATTGGATTACAGATCACTTAATCCATATTGGTTCAAGGGTACATCTCTTCACTCCTCTGATATATGTCGTTGTAATCCTTCAACGTCTTCAGAGAGGAGACGGGTCCCGACAACCAGCAAAACTTACAGACTATGATGTCTCTAAACTTGGACTGTGGGGTCCTTAAACTCATGGACTATGCTGTAAGTCCACGGTAGCGCCCCGCCATCTAACAGACGCCAAATGCGGAACAAAAACTTTTTACAACTGGCGCTATCGCGTACTATAACCCGGATCTGCCATTAAAGCTCAACTAACAAACTACAAAGTGGGTAGAAATGTTATACCGAACGATCCGAGTCCTTCGGTCTTCAGCCATCATCCCACGTTTTGTTGCGGCTGCTCCGATCTTCTGAATCTCCAGTCTTCTCGTCCAAGTGGCACCACATCGACGGATCTTTAAACGGGTTCCCGCCTCTGAACCGAGGCAACTCGGTCGTCAAGTTTGCTAAAAGAGATGACCAAGACGATGTAGAGAATGAGTAGAACACTTTGTCTCACTTCATCCATGGCTATAGACGAACGGTTAATGAAGTTGTCATTTGAATCGGGTAAATGAGAAATGAGGCTAAATCTTTTCATGAACCAAAACTATAATGTTTACCAAATGAACAACCATCATCCTTTCCTAAGAAGGGGCCGACCATATATAGAGGAGGGGGTGAGTGTAGGAGCAAGGGGTGAGTGTAAGCAAAGCTTATCATGAAGAAATATCTTAGCACAAACAAAATGCATTAATGCAAAGAATGACACATCTAAACCTAGTCATCATTCAATTAATGCATCCAATGAATTAAGAACACCTCACTAACCCTAGAAGCATCCACACACATGACTCACCTCATGACTCACCCTCAAGAAGAAAAGATAAATCCGCATTTAACTGAATGTTAAATACGGCCGATAGAAAACTGGAAACTGGCAACTTCCAAAAGTGATCCTGAAACGAATTTCAGGATAACCCCGTATCAGTATAAACATACCCGCATTTGTATTACGACCGAATACAAATGCAACTGAGACAAAGATATTATATCTACACAGTATAATACTCGGATCCGGCTTAAACCAAAGCCTACCAGTATTATCTGCCCGAAAAATGACACGTGCGAAAATGCACGTGCATTTTCCGAACCCTGCCATAAAACCATACGGCCTCTACAACATTTCGCCCGAACTTGGGAAATGGTCTGTGGGGGACTCTAATGACTCATCAACACACTGTCACTGGGTATAACCACTAGCACGTCAGAGGTACAAGCTGTACGTAACAGTTGCCTGTGTATTGATTGGAAGGGAAGCTGACGAGCGAACTCATCCATAAACCCTAGAGAGCCTAACAGTGACAATATACATACAGTCCGGTCCGTTCGTCTAAAGAGTATCGCATATCGAGTCTAGGGGGTGGATAAAATCAGACCCCTAATAACGCGATAAATCGTGTCGGCATGAAGCCCATCACCATCTGAGAAACTACTGATCCGAATCAGTAATTCTCCACTACCTCGGCCGAGGATTTCTAGTGATGGTCACCCGTGCACTGTGCGACATCAACCCCCAATATCGAGAGAGACGAATCCCCAACGATCCGCTCACTGCCTCCATGTGGCTTGGGACTGTACCCAAAAAATACCTGTTTGCACGTCTCCTTTGAGCGTGGTAGGGTAGAAATCAAAGCACAGTGGGAACTCACAAGAGACAAATGACGATCTCAGATCGACAAACTAACCTGTACACATGTCACCAGGGAACTGCTATCTGACGATATGTATAATACCAACTAGCATGTTCCCGGCGAGTCCTGTCCGGTGTACTCATAACCCAACGAGCACCTGTATACATCTTAGGTAAACCAACTGACACCAATGGCTTGTGAGACCGGCCACCACCCCTCGTCGAGGTCTCGACTGTATACACTAGTCTACTCTGGAGTATCGATGCCCTGTCTCAAAACTCCCACGACCAAGGACACTTTAAGGATGTGCTTACAGACCCCAGCTCCCACGTATATGATCGCCATCATACTGCTGGCAGTCAAGCAAGAATCCTATGGGCTCTATCAACATGCAATAGCGAACTAAAGCATGTATACGATGATAAAGACAAACCAGATAGCATACTATCATCTTGAGCAAGATTGTCATATCGGTATAGGTCTTTCCTCAATCATTGCAATCACGTACCTGTGATCCAATAATTGACTTTGAGGGCACTATCTCCAACAATCTCCCACTTGCACTTAAGGCTAATTATTGCGATGTCGCATACTCACAGCCCGTGTGATACCGAACATCCAACTTCTCTACTAATCAGTTTCACAAAGCTAGTTTGTAAAACTCTTGTGTTCGAGAAATAGCCTCAGTGAGTGGATCCGCCCTGATGTTTCTTTCTATGTCTCTCTTAATCTCAAGTTCGCGGAGAAAGCCATCTCTTGAATCGAGTAATTCCTGTCTTAGAATATGTCTGAATATCTGATGGGACCTAGTTCATAAATGAACTCCAAATCCAAACTTCTTAGACTTTATTGATAACTGAACCTAATCAGTATCCAGCACCATGCCTCCCACAGTATCCTCTTGGACCACCTGTCCATAATACTGTCCCTCGTCAGAGGGAAAACTATAACTCTGACAATCACTCTGTCATCCATGTCACCTTTGAAGACTGGAATGATAATCGTCTCCCGAAGGAGGCTGCCGTCATCAAAATCCGTAGAACATGCACTTATGTTCTAAAACTGCTTCCTTATGTTTCTTCAGGATTGGATTAATATAAACTTATCGCATCAAGTGCAAAAACAACATCTGGTGTGGTACTTGTCATCTCATGATTGACTCAATTGCTTAAGCAAGTGATCTGCCAATCATGCACTTCCCTCTCTGCTTTAGTCTCTAAGACACCTTTAGAGAGGGTGACTCCATCATCTGCAGGTACACCACCATGCCAGGAGTCATCTATTCTAAAATACCATTAGAATACTGTCAAAGTACCCAGATTGGGAAACTACCCAATTCTAGATCTAAAACCATAGATCTAGTAACCAGAATGTCTGATATTATATCCATGTCCTTTGTGGAGAAACAACTATGTGACGAACAAAGTACAACCGATCGTAGTATAGGAATTTTACTTCCTACTCTGTGTATGTCATCCAAATACCAGGACATCACACCCTACTATCTTCTTAACAGATCCATCCCCTATTCTGATAAAGTCAAACCCATGACTTTCACATCAAAATTAGATGATCTAATCTCCGCTATATCTGTTCAAGCCTATAAATAGACATAAGTTACTTGCCCATTATGCTTCCGCTGCTCCCACTGACTACGACAACCCTCTGGCAGAATAATATATACGTGCACTTCTAAATCTAGTTTAGAACGACGCTATACTTATCCTCCTGCCGGGTCTCATAGTCTGGAACAACAGTAGTGTCAAGTCTGGGTAAACAAGAACCTCCCTGTCACCGTCCTTGAGGCTACCGGAGTACCTCTCGGGTGTCTGAGGTTATCCACCATGTCTGCGGAGTGGCTATTGGAATGTCAAAACCTGATTGAATATATAGGTCCTATTAAAATTTTCGTAATCGTTTGCGGTTCTGGAATCACTTCCAATTCTACCATACTCCCACTACTGTTTTCTGAAAAATCCATTTTACTAAAAACTGTGGCGAGTCAAGAACAATATCACTATTGATCTTCCAGATGGTAGAAAGTCAACCCTCGTCAAAGCCAGGGCCAACCCACAAACTGCCATTACAGAAACGTGCCTTGAGTTATCCAGTGTCTGGTTTTAAGCATAAGCTGGACAACTCACCGTACCTTAACATCGTTAAGATATGAACCATTCTATATCCAATATAGAAACTTTGGCACTTATTTAATTGGAACCAGATTCAAATCATGCAGCTGTCTCCAGTGCATATCAACTTAATGAAGAGAGGCTGATCAGTATTACTCAACTTAGGAATCAATCCAATTATGAGTAACCTGAAAGAGAAACAAGTTTCTGAAAACCATTACTTGAATACCAGTCACAAGAATCTACATTTTCGATCTCTTTGAAGAATCCCGATACTTACGACATCTGATTCTCTACTTTATTCTTATACCCATAACTTCTCTAAACTTAGACATTGTATTTCTATGAAACACTTGTCTAAAAACTAGAGAAGTCATAAGTAAACAGAACATAGTATGAGGACCTACCCCTTTGTCCTGACGGACACTGGACAACATACAATACTCTGTATAAGTCCGCTGAGTTGAATAACTCAAAACCTGTGCATCGTAGGTTGAAAACTGTACCCAGGGGATTTCCTCAAATATCACCAATTACAACGAATTCCGATATAATGAGCATGATCTCCTAATTCCCAATAACTTACTCCCACTCATCATCTGTAAAACCATACAGATATGAGAATGAAACCTGGTAAATACATACCCTGGAGTAAGTATCTAATTGGGAAATCAGTTTTCCATTAACAATGCACAGTGAAACTGAAACATGAAAATGTTTCGTAGGGGTATCCTGGTATTCTTAGTAATGCCTCTTCCATAATCCAATTCATGACTATAACCGTATATCTCTTTACCATCTTCCAAATCCCTTTATTTTTTTTATTCATTACCTTCTGTACACCCCTTAGGCTAAGTGGTTTTCTTCCTTCCCTACCTTTCGGCACCAGCCTATGGTTTGGAAGAAGACTATCCAGTAAGCATAATAGGTGTACCCTCCTAAACCTAGGAGTACTCGCAACTTAGAGAAGGTGATGATAAAAGACAACTGAATAATACCTTATTCTATAAAAGGTGAAATAGGAGTGGCGATGAAGTACGCGGTTTGGTCGTGAATGATAACAGTCGCAATTTACTTTGCCCTCTTTCTAATCCTTTTATTTTTGTCTTTACATATTACCTTCTGCACACCCTACTTAGGCTAATTGGTTTTCTTCATTCCCTATCTTTCGGCACCTGCCTATGGTTTGGAAGAAAACTATCCAATAAGCGTAATAGGTGTACTCTCCTAAACTAAGGAGCTCTCGCAACCTGAGAGAAGGTGATAATAAAAGACAGCTGAATAAACCAATTCTATTTCTTCTGAACCTGGATCCATCCTCGAAGAAGTCCTTCCGAGTTCGTATATAACCATACGATGGATCTATCCAATGGAAGTGGATGTCCGTAGTAATACGGGGTGTTCTGAGAAATACAAAGGGTAAAAGAAGGAGCGGCAATGACTTATGCAACTTTAGACAATCCAAAAACCAGTATTTTAAGAAGGTTCGGTCAACTTGGTTACTGAGTCATAGTCTAGGGTCGGTCAAAGGTCGTTGCCAAAAGAGAGAGAGAGAGAAAAGAAACACTCTGCGTGCACTCTAACCTAGATCAGAATGGTTATCACTTTATCTAATCAGGAAACCTCCCACTGTAATCTCAAATTCTCCTCCAAACCTAAAAGAAGAATTAGTCGGGATCACCCGAAGAGTAAACCAACTCATCAGTGAGAATCGGGATCCAGCTATCATCGTATGATAACTTGATGGAAGCCACTCAAGTTATCACACTCCAGAAGCTATGCGCATGCCTGGCAAGTTTGTTGTATGTTTGAAACTCCCGATGTTATTTTTGCCCCATACTCTTATGATTTTGACGAAAGCCAACAAATCATAAGTCACATGTCAAGTTTTACCCGTCATTATCCAGGTTAATTTGAACCCACCTGTACATATCCTTGACGAAAGCCAATAAGGTAATATGACTGTCCCAAACCAACACATCTATCTATGCTACAAATGAATACCCAGCAACTACCAAACATTATGCCTTGACGAAAGCCAACAAACATAGCTTGAATACTACTGACCATCCATAAGATACGATGGAGGGCTACGACTGGTTTTTGGCGAAAAACCTTTAACGTAGTGAACTTGATCTCGTTGAAGGAACCTGATAGCTTTTTAAAAAAATATAGTGACGAAAAACCTTTGCTAAAGAGGTCACTCCTGGTGAAGGGATCTCGGCTCTTTCCTCGTGGAATGAGGTGCAGGATATTCCAACTGAATACCGCGATGCAAAGCAACTTGTAATCGACTATATTGAAGTTATTACCCTGACGCAAACTTCTGCCCAAGGGGTCTTTCCGGTAAAGGGATATCAGCCCTTGCCTCGCCAAATGAGGTGCAGGATATTCCAACCGAATATCACTATGCAAAACAAAAGGAAATATCTTTGTAATAACACCTTTTAAAATTTGTTCCAACAACATCAAATATAGGTTTGTTTTATCCTTGCATTGATAAGAATCAATGCAGTCTCATCAATCAATCACACCAGAAAAGAATGAAAATATAATGTACGTATATGCCATCCGCATTCGTCACTGGGTCCCGTCATGACCCGTTAGGTTACTTAACTAACGATAGAGCGGGGACTGGACTAGCGCGGGTGTAAAACATATACAACATCTAATGGTATATATACCAATATACAATAATCGCTCCAGGCGTGATAATATGCAACATTACAGAAAAGTAATGAGTATCACAGAACAATACAGATAATCTGGGATCCCCGGGTTTCACAGAGCCGCTACTGAAACCCGACGTTCCCCTGGTCGGGTGAATAGTCTGTGCAATGAAACCTAGACCTCTACGGGTGCGGCAAGTTACCCGCCAAAACCTGAAGCGAGACAGCCCCTTACAGCAAAATGAATGGACCACCCGGCACTTCACGGAATCCGGTAACTTGAGCACCCCTCCTTGGGTCAACCTGTACCCCCTACGAGTGCGGCGAATAGTCTGGAAATTCTAGAGTGAGGCCCCTCTGCCTCTCAAAGCCATGAGATACGGACCCGTTGCCCTCCAGAACCCAGCTATCCGTGCACTCCTTCGCGGATAAACCTAGTACAGAAATAAAAATATATACAACGGGTACATCGACCTCAACCCGGTCGTGCCCCAAAAGAATATTATACAAACAGGCAGTGACGGCAGTCCACATGTTGGACGCTCGCCCCGCAATATCAAATGTACAAATAAATCCAAACTGCACTACCATTGCACACTGCTATCCACCATGACATATCTGCAACTTCACAGCACAACATAGAACATCAACGCGAATGTCACGTTCGCAAACCCGTCTAAAAGAACTATAGCAATTAGACGCGGTTTACCGCTCGAATGACATTCACGGTCGGAGATATAATGTAAATACTGCATACTAACAAGTTTAAAATTTCGATTGACAAAAATTCCCGAAGTGGGCCCTACGTACATCTGCTGTACAGTAACAAAATCTGGGCCCAAAAGAACTATACCAAAAACCACAATTTCCACTGAAGAAGCCACTGTAGAAATTTGGACCACTGGTCCCACAGATTGGCCGCGGATGCGCAGTCAAACCCTAGGTTTGACCGCGGATCCGCGGTGGTCTTGTGGGGTCATGTGACCAAATTTCTACAGTTGGCTTAAAAAACCCTGCACAACTTTCTGTGATATGCAAAATAATTTTTGGACCTGATTTAAAATCGACAGAAACTGTGAACTGAAAAAATGTAGTTTTTGAAAATCGGTTCGATCGATATTTTAAACGTGTTAGCACAAGTTAGTAAAGCTTAATGGTGAGGCTCTGATACCACTGTAAGTCTAACAATGCCAAATGCTGAACAAAATTTTTTTACAACTGGCGCTATTGCGTACTATAACCCGGATCTGCCATTAAAGCTCAACTAACAAACTACAAAGTGGGTAGAAATGTTATACCGAACGATCCGAGTCCTTCGGTCTTCAACCATCATCCCACGTTTTGTTGCAGCTTCTCCGATCTCCTGAATCTCCAGTCTTCTCGTCCAGGTGGCACCACGTCGACGGACCTTTAAAAGGGCTCCCGTCTCTGAACCGAGGCAACTCGATCGTCAAGTTTGCTAAAAGAGACGACCAAGATGATGTAGAGAATGAGTAGAACACTTTGTCTCACTTCGTCCAAGGCTATAGACGAACGGTTAATGAAGTTGCCATTTGAATCGGGTAAATGAGAAATGAGGCTAAATCTTTTCATGAACCAAAACTATAATGTTTTTCAAATGAACAACCATCATCCTTTCCCAAGAAGGGGCCGGCCATATATAGAGGAGGGGGTGAGTGTAGGAGCAAGGGGGTGAGTGTAAGAAAAGCTTATCATGAAGAAATATCTTAGCACAAACAAAATGCATTAATGCAAAGAATGACACATCTAAACCTAGTCATCATTCAATTAATGCATCCAATGAATTAAGAACACCTCACTAACCCTAGAAGCATCCACACACATGACTCACCTCATGACTTACCGTCAAGAAGAAAAGATAAATCCGCATTTAACTGAATGTTAAATACGGCCGATAGAAAACTGGAAACTGGCAACTTCCAAAAGTGATCCTGAAACGAATTTCAGAATAACCCTGTATCAGTATAAATATACCCGCATTTGTATTACGACCGAATACAAATGCAACTGAGATAAAGATATTATATCTACACAGTATAATACTCAGATCCGGCTTAAACCAAAGCCCACCAGTATTATCTGCCCGAAAAATGACACGTGCGAAAATGCACGTGCATTTTCCGAACCCTGCCATAAAACCATACGGCCTCTACAACGTTTCGCTCGAACTTGGGAAACGGTCTGTGGGGGACTCTAATGACTCATCAACACACTGGCACTGGGTATAACCACTAGCACGTCAGAGGTACAAGCTGTACGTAACGGTTGCCTATGTATTGATTGGAAGGGAAGCTGACGAGCGAACTCATCCATAAACCCTACAGAGCCTAACAGTGACATTATACATACAGTCCGGTCCGTTCGTCTAAAGAGTATCGCATATCGAGTCTAGGGGGGTGGATAAAGTCAGACCCCTAATAACGCGATAAATCGTGTCGGCATGAAGCCCATCACCATCTGAGAAACTACTGATCCGAATCAGTAATTCTCCACTATCTCGACCGAGGATTTCTAGTGATAGCCACCCGTGCGCTGTGCGACATCAACCCCCAATACCGGGAGAGACGAATCCCCGACGATTCGCTCGCTGCCTCCATGTGGCTCGGGACTGTACCCTAAAAATACCTGTTTGCTCGTCTCCTTTGAGCGTGGTAGAGTAGAAATCAAAGCACAGTGGGAACTCACACGAGACAAATGACGATCTCAGGTCGACAAACTAACCTGTACACATGTCACCAGGGAACTGCTATCTGACGATATGTATAATACCAACTAGCATGTTCCCGGCGAGTCCTGTCCGGTGTACTCATAACCCAATGAGCACTTGTATACATTTTAGGTGAACCAACTGACACCAATAGCTTGTAAGACCGGCCACCGCCCCTCGTCGAGGTCTCGACTGTATAAACTAGTCTACTCTGGAGTATCGATGCCCTGTCTCAAAACTCTCACGACTAGGGACACTTTAAGGATGTGCTTACAGACCCCAGCTCCCACGTATATGATCGCCATCATATTGCTGGCAGTCAAGCAAGAATCCTATGGGCTCTATCAACATGTAATAGCGAACTAAAGCATGTATACGATGATAAAGACAAACCAGATAGCATACTATCATCTCGAGCAAGACTGTCATATCGGTATAGGTCCTTCCTCAATCACTGCAATCACGTACATGCGATCCAATATTGACTTTGAGGGCACTATCTCCAACATATGATGTCCTTAACCTCGGACTGTGGGGTCCCTTTAAACCCACGGACTATGATGTCCTTAACCTCGGACTGTGGGGTCCCTTTAAACCCACGGACTATGATGTCCTTAACCTCGGACTGTGGGGTCCCTTTAAACCCACGGACCACTATGTCCTTAAACTGGTATTGGTCCACTATGTCCTTAAACTGGTAATGGACCACCATGTCCTTAAATTGGTCATTGACCGCAATGTCCCTAAACTAAACAATTGAGTCCAAATGCTCTCTTGTTGGATCTAAACCATCCCGTTAAGTTGATCTTAGTCTGAAATGAGACTAACGTATCCTTAACAGACGTTTAAGTTGATCTTAGTCTCAAATGAGACTAACGTGTCCTTAAACCAACCCCTAAACCCAAATCTAAGAAAATACGGATTTGGACTAATCCACGCCCTAAGGGCGACAACATAACTTAGTCTCCGTATACAATCCACGGGCAACCAAAAACAAAACAAACACCCACGACACGAAGTGACCATCTGGAGAAGGAGAAAGTGGTTACCGCGATGCGGTAGCGTAATTAACTGCAAGGGCTTGCGCCTGCAGGGAAGAGCGTCCACACAATCAAAAACCCCTCGCAATGAGGGGGAATCTGACGAAGTCTGCTACATCGGCGCATCCGTTTAAACCTTCGATATATAGTGGCATAAATCAACTTGGCATCTTCGGAGAGGTGGACGGATAGCACCAATTAGCATCTGCCCCGAAATTCAGGCAAGACGGCCCCGTAGGGTCGCGTCTCTGCGTTTCGGCGGGGAATAGATTCTGGCACGCCCGGTGGGACCTTTTCCTCTTTCCACTCCACACTTCGTGTGTCGTGTTCACGAATGAATCGCGGTTTGTTATGGTTGCCTGTGGATTCAAGGTACTAAGATTTGGTGTCTTGCTCCGTGCAGAAAATCGAAGATTAATGGCTTCAAACTGCACTCATTGCAACAACTCCCACTCCATCCTAGCCGGAGGAGTGACCTACGGGCCCCAAGCGGCCTCCATCTTTGCTATGCCGGTAGAACAGGTCACTCATGCCACCACTGTATTGTTCTTTGAGACCATGCTCCCACCTATGAGCTTCAACACCGCTGTACCGTCACAAAAAGCTCCCAAGAAGTCAGTCTTCGATCGGCTTGCTACTTCTGCGGCACCTCTCAGCGGGTCGCTCAAATCAAGCGCCTCGATCTTTAACAGGTTGGGCCAAAACTCATGTGGGCCCATGAAGAAGTCTGCAATACCAGAAGGTGCTATTCCGAAGAGGATAGCCATCCCTGCTCCTGAAGTCGTCAAAGCGGCTTCCCCTGCCAAAGGGTCAGTCTTCACAAGACTGACTGTTTCAGCTCCCACTTCAGGCGAAGTCTTCAAAGCTACTTCTCCTGCCCAGAGGTCTGTCTTTGACAGATTGCACACTGCTTCTCAACAGACGTCAGTATTCGAGAGGCTGATACCAACAACCCTCAGCCAAGACAGGGGGCATGATGAAGTCATCCCCATAGCTGAACCAACACCATCAGCGCGACATGCTCGCCGTCGTCACTGGCACCGAGTAAGAAAGGCTGGGGGCATCTCTCCGTCTGGACTTACTCCACCCGCTCCAACGGTGGAGACCAATGTTGTTGTTCCAACTGGGAACAGCTTTGAATTGCTGAACAACGTGCGCAGGAACTCTCATGTCGCCGTGCTGAAGAGATCTCCTCCATCTGCGGAGAGTGCCCCAAAGGCGAAGCCGGAGCAGCCCCCTCAACGGCTGTCCTCCAAATTTTATAAAGTCTGGCGACAGGTTCAGGGATCGGTGATTGATCAAGACCACTCTCGCCGGCCAAAGAAGCTTAAAGCTCGACAAGGAGAAAACCATCCTGTCAAGCCATCAAAGGCAACAGCCGTCTGGGTGCCCGCTACAATGGCTCCCTCAACTTCGACCACCCACAAGAGGAGAAGGCCGGAGAAAATCCCTGAGTCTGCGACGAATCACAAGACCACCGAACCCAAACGCCCCAAGTCTGGGGGCATAGTGGTCCACACTATTTATATGGCATCCGGGAAAGAGAATAGCCGTATCTCTACGGGTCATCAGCCGCTTACGCGATCCGTGACAAAAGCCCAGGAGCAACAACAAAAGCTCCAAGAAATGCTAACAGCTATAGCTGCACTCACAGGACCGAAAGCATGCCCGGAGACATCCTCGGAGCAGCGCCGTGAGCAAGAAACTGATGCTGAATTCCTTCGGAGAATGCTTGAGAAGAAGGAAAAAGAGGCCGCGGAACAAGCGGCCAATATAAAATAAATGGCCCTTCTATTCCAAGATATGGTGGGCATGATGATCCAGCCGGATCCCCCAGCCGAAGATTCTCCAGTAATAATTGAAGATGATAAAGGAGAGACATCAAATCCTCTTCCGACTCTGTCAACAGCCAAGGAGGAGACAATCTCCAAAGCTGCCCTGGATGATTATATCGCTCAGCAGATACGAGTTCACCAGGCGAATGAAGCGGCTGGACAAATTGTTAAAACTGGACGACCCTATCCGGGTTGGTACGACCAAATAAAGTACCCGCCGGGATACAGGATCCCTAAATTCCACGTATACAAGGGGACGGGAAATCCTAGCACGTTGCTCAATTCAGAGCCTTATGCGGCAACACTGAAGGTGACGATAAGCTACTGCTCCGCCAGTTTGTTGGCAGTTTGTCGGAGACAGTATTCGAGTGGTATTTCGAACTCCCAAATGACTCTGTCAAGACATTCGCAGAGATGGAGTTGCTATTCACTCAGCGTTTCGCAAGCGCTAGCGAACGCATCCCAATCATGGCATTGATCAATGCCAGGGTGAAGCCTGGAGAAACTTGGGTCCAGTATGCGATACGGTGGCGTAATCTATGGTCAAAGTGCGAGCAGCGCATCGAAGAAGCTCCTGCCGTGGGCATGTTCGTGGGTACTCTCGACCCTAAAGCAACCATCTCTCAATTCATGATGTTCTTCAAGCCGACCACCTTCCAGGCCTTGATTGACAAGCTGGCCCAAATGGACCAGATGGGCCATAGGCCTTCCTCTTCAAAGACAGAGCCTTGGAATGAAAAGGGAAAAGGGAAAGCAACTTTCGTTGCCAATACTCAACAACGGACGAGCAACTTAAAGCCGGTTGTTCGCCAAAACAACGTGCGTTCACGCCCATCCCTCGAGGAGAGACTAGGACGTCCTTACTCGTTTTCCCAGGATAAAACGAGGAAACTGTTCGAGCTGGCAGTGCGCAACAAACTCATCAATCTACCTGATCCAAAACGTCCGTTGCAGCCAGGCGATGTCAACAATCCTAATTACTGCCCTTACCACCAAGCAGTAAGCCATCCAATCGAAGATTGTTTCGTCTTCAAAGGCTGGATGGAGGACCAATACCAACAAGGCAAGTTCGCATTATCCGAAAATTGGAAGGTGAACCCACCACAACCTCACGCCCCTAAAAAGGTGGACATGCCGGGGGCATCGTGCTCATTCATAGGGGAAGCCCCATGGGAGGACGTTCTTTCAGCCAAGACGAAAAGAATGCTGAAGGATCTCCAAACATGCCCGGCGATCAGGTGGAAAATCCACTGGAACCCGAGATCATCGAGGGAATGCTGAAACCGCGCCCAACTCCAAAAACTGGTGGTGATGGTCAGAGCGCTCACACCCAGCCGTCGAAGTCTTCGAAGAAGAAGAAGAAGACCAAAAAGCCCATGAAGCCTGGTGACAAGCGTGCGGACCTGCAAAAACAGATTGACGCACTGGAAGAATATAATCAGAAGGCGCGGACCCCAGTCACACTCCAAGAATTTCTCACCCACGTCCTTATGGACAAAGATGATGACAATGGAGAAGACTCGTCGGATGAGTCTGAGAATTATGTGGCAAGCTGTCATGTGATCTCTCACTCGTTAATAAACGGTGAAGAAGCTTTGGATGTAGAAAAACCAGGGGCAAATCTTGAGCCTGAACTTCTAGGACCATCAGACGAAATGATTGATGCATTCCTAAACGAAGCCCATCAGAAAAGCAAAGCCAATCGAGAGCGTGAATTAGCTATATTTGAAAGTGCCAAACGTCGACGACTGGAGGAAAAGGTCGAGACACCCCGACTGGAGCAAAGCATCCCTATCGCCAGCAAAAGCAAGCTTAAAGTAAGGAATCAATTCGCTAGGGCCCTGGCAATAGGAATGAAGTTGCCCTCTCTCAAAGGAAATTCCCCTGTCAATATACGTTTTGATGAAGCGGACATACATCCTAACTTCTGCCTATACCATCAGAGGATTGCACACCCCACCGAGGAGTGCATAGCCTTTAAAAACTGGTGGCAGGGATATGTTGCCCATCGACGACACATTCAACGAGTAAAGCGCAAGGCTCGTCGGGAACAGAAAAGCACGACAGATGAGCGCGAAAGAGCTTCTGGAAACTGTCACATAGCCGACACCAAGGGATCACAAGTTATCACCTTTGGAAACGACTCTGACGAAGAAATCGCCCTCAGCCCTCTCTTCAAGGAATCCACCTCCGGCACAAAACATGCGAAGATTTGTGGCAAAATCTAGCTGTGTAATCGTACGTTGACCTATGACCGAAACGTCGTTAAACTACTCCCAACCCGCGGCATCTTCAGGCTGACGTGGTAAAAAAAGAGAAAACGGTATGTCCATAAGCAAAATGGGCATGGATGAAAACCCGAAAGGGCTCCGTGAGTAAAAACTGCAGGACTACCGGCAGGTCTTGTGAAAACCCGAAAGGGCGCAACCTCGTTCAAATAAAAAAAAGAAGAAAAAACAAAAAAAAAAGAAACGGTATGTCCATAAGCAAAAGGGGCACAGATGAAAACCCGAAAGGGCTCCATGAGTAAAAACAGCAAGGCTGCCAGCGAGTTTCGTGAAAACCCGAAATGGCGCAATCTCGTTAAAAGACACTTGCAAGGTCCTCTCAACTTTATAAGGAGAAATCACCCGCGTGAGATCCTTACGACTCACAAGGGAGCAACACACTTAGGGATCCCCATGATCCTAAGGAGAAATTACACTTGCGAGATCCTCACGACTCGTAAAGAGAACTCTCTTATGAGACCCTCACGGCTCGTAAGATTTGAAAGTCTTAAACTACTGGGATTTGAACCTGTTCTTAAGCAGCCCTCACAACCTCCACTACTGCCCTACAAGCGGCTCAATGCTGACCCTTGTATACAATCCACGGGCGTGAATAAACATTTCCCTAACGAAGTCTCATCCGTGACTAGGGATATGTTTACACGGTGAATAGCCCTTGTAAGTCCTCTTGACTTATAAGGAGAAAGCACTCTTGTAAGATCCTTACGACTTATAAGGGAACATACACTTAGGAGTCCTCACGATTCCTAAGGAGAGAATGCGCCTACGAGATCCTTACGACTCGTAGGGAGAAGACCCTTACGGCTCATGAAGTCAAAAGCCTTAGTCGACAGGATCCTAACCCTGTTTGCTAAGCCACCTTTGTTCGACATCGACAGAGGCAAATGATGATTCGCTCCTGATAATATCCCAGTGGTAGTGATGATGATGCCTAAAACGGTATCAAATTCCAAGTCCTTTTACGGCAAATGATGATTCGCTCCTGGCAATATTCCAGTCGCAGCGATGTTGATGCTAAGATTAGCACTAGATTCCAAGTTCCCTACTGGCGAGAAAAAATCAGCGAGCCAAAAAAAATGCATATGAAATAGCCGAAATGATGGGGCAACTTGCAAAAAAATCAGCAAGTAAAAATGTATGCATACAAAAACAGCCGAAATGATTGGGCAACTCGCAATAAAAAGCAGCGAGTAAAAAGAAAAATAGCCGAAATGATTGGGCACCGCGAAAAATAGACGAAATGATTGGGCAATCGCGATTTTCGCGATATAAAAAGCTAAAATGATAGAGCATCGCGGAAAGAAGAAAAAAATGAAAGAATAAAACTTTTTGCCCTACAGGTGAGGTCACATCGATCCCTGTATACAATCCAGGGACACAAACAAAGAGGGAACCATACCTTCCCAACAGGCTCCCCCAGAAAGCGAAGCCAAATCTCGACGGTTCATAGACAACCTAGAGACAACCTTGACATTTGTCGCAATATTGCAGACACAATGTCAACAAACGAAGAAAAGGAAGATCCCTAGCTTCAGGGTCTCGACGTCAATATCGACAACTTAGAGATCACCAACGGCGTTTCTCCTCACTCCAACCAGATGCAGACGTGACGTCAACAACCAACCACAGAGTCGCAACGAAACGGAGCTATGGCAAAGTCCCTAGTTCCAAATCTCAATGGCTATATCTACAGCCTGGAGACCAACAACGGTGTGCCTCCTCATTCCAGCAGGATACGGATGTTACACCATCAAACGTAGCCACGGCATAGTCCTTAGTTCCAAATCTCGATGGTTCACAGACAACCTAGAGGCCATCTCAGCATTCGTCTCGTTACAGCAGACGAGATGTCAACGACGGCATTCCTCTGCAGTCCAGCAGGATGCGGATGCAATGTCATGGTCGAAACAAAGCGGAGTGACGGCAAAATCCCAGCTCCACCTCAGCATTCGTCTCGATACAACAGACGAGATGTCAACGACGGCATTCCTCCGCAGTCCATCAAGATGCAGATGCAACGTCAACAAAAGACCTCACGGTCGAAACAAAGCGAAGCGACGGCAAAATCCCAGCTTCACCTCAGCATTCGTCTCGATACAGCAGACGAGATGTCAACAACGGCGTTCCTTCGCAGTCCAGCAGGATGCAGATGCAACGTCAACAAAAGACCTCATGGTCGAAACAAAGCGGAGCGATGGCAAAATCCCAGCTTCATCTCAGCATTCGTCTCGATACAGCAGACGAGATGTCAACAACGGCGTTCCTTCGCAGTCCAACAGGATGCAGATGCAACGTCAACAAAAGACCTCATGGTCGAAATAAAGCGGAGTGACGGAAAAATCCCAGCTCCACCTCAGCATTCGTCTCGTTACAGCAGACGCAATGTCAACAACGGCATTCCCTCGCAATCCAGCACGATGCAGATGCAACGTCAGCAAAAGACCCCATGGTCGAAACAGAGCGGAGTGACGGCAAAATCCCAGCTCCACCGCGACATTCGTCTCGATACAGTAGACGCAATGCCAGCAAACGAAGCAAAGGCCAAATTCCTAGCTTCAGGGTCTTGACGACAACTCATATAAAACCTGAAAGACCATCGGAGATCATCTCACACCAGCGCGGAGTGGTCACCACCTCGACGTTCGTCTTGATACAGCAGACGAGATGTCAGCCCTGCGTTCTTCCTCCAGCAGGGTTCAGACGCGACAATCAAACAACGGAGCCACAGCAAAATCCCTAGTTCCAGACCTCGACGGTTCACCAGCAACCTAGAGACAACCGCGACATTCATCTCGATACAGCAGACGCGATGCCAATAAATAAAGCGAAGGCCAAATTCCTAGCTTCAGGGTCTTGACGGTAACTCATATAAAACCTGAAAGACTATCGGAGATCATCCCACATCAGCGCGGAGTGGCCACCACCTCAACGTTCGTCTCGATACAGCAGACGAAATGTCACTACAGCGTCCTTCCTCCAACAGGATTCGGACACGCCAACAAAAACGAAGCGAAGGCCAAATTCCTAGCTTCAAGGTCTTGACGGTAACTTATATAAAACCTGAAAGACTATCGGAGATCATCCCACATCAGCGTGGAGTGGTCACCACCTCGACGTTCATCTCGATACAGCAGACGAGATGTCACTACAGCTTCCTTCCTTCAACAGGATTCGGACACGCCAAAGAAAATGAAGCGAAGGCCAAATTCCTAGCTTCAGGGTCTTGACGGTAACTCATATAAAACCTAAAGACTACCGGAGATCATCCCACATGGAGTGGTCACCACCTCGATGTTCGTCTCGATACAGCAGATGAGATGTCACCACAGCGTTCTCCCTCCAGCAGGATTCAGACGCGACAATCAAACAACGGAACCACGGCAAAATCCCCAGTTTCAAGCCTCGACGGTTCACCAATAAGCTAGAGACAACCGCGACATTCGTCTCGATACAGCAGACGCAGTGCCAGCAAACGAAGCGAAGGCCAAATTCCTAGCTTCAGGGTCTTGACGGCAACTCATATAAAACCTGAAAGACTATCGGAGATCATCCCACACCAGCGCGGAGTGGTTATGACTCATCGGGGCTCTCCAAAATGAGCCTAACCTTAAGTAAAAAGCGGCATGGCAAAATTCCTAACGCTTGCTCTTCTGACGGTCAAACTGCCTAGGAAGATTGCTTGAAGACGTCTTGTCCAGCCCCCGAAGGGATCAGAGACACGACAGTCGTAAGGCTACTCGAACAGCAAAATTGCCTATCGAGGAATACATCGGCCAACGCGACGGTACGACGGAAAAAACCCTAGTACCACAGACCCTAACGGACCTTTGTCGTAAAGAGCAGAGGTTAACTATGACGTTAGGATATCCTTGCGAGAAATGCTCGATTCGTCTTGGCTCGTAGGGAAAAGCCTTAGGCAATCGGGATAAGAACCGGTTTCCTAAGCACTAGGGCCCTGCAAGTCGGTCCAAAATGGATTTTTGCATACTATTCACGGGCCACACTCTCTAAAGTCGAATCTCGACAAGGAGGGAAACAACCGCTTATGAGTCCTCTCGACTTGTAAGAGGGAAAATTCTCTTGTGGGATCCTTACGATTCTCAAGAGAAAACGCACTTAGGAGTCCTCACAACTCCTAAGGAGAAAAGACACCTACGAGATCCTCACGACTCGTAGGGAGAAAAGTCTTTATGAGACCTTCACGCTCGTAAAGTTGAAAAGTCTTAGGTGGCAGATCCTACCCCTGTCTCCTAAGCCATCACTGCCCTGCAAAGAGGTCAAGATGGACCATCTATGAGCCACACTTGCCAAAGCTACATGCCACTGAAATGGAAAAGTTACTCATGAGCATATAAACTACTTCACGCCAGAGTAAAACATAAAGAGATAGAAGGGTGCGGCTCATGGAGTTAAGGGTTTGGAACTATATCTCTTAAGAGTCGAAATTTGAGTCAATGATAAATGACGACACTTCTGTTCGCTCGTTATCTTCTCAGATCAAAATTCTGAAAATTATATACCAACCCGAAACTGGTCATACGCTATGCATAACTCTGCACTACTTCACCCACGTACATAGTTACGCTGGCAAAGTAGTGGGGGGCATTTGTTCCCGCCAAATTTCTGCGCAAAAGAGTCCAAGGTATCAAATGGCAGCGATACGCTTAAGAAAATGCGAACCAGTATCTTCTGACCTGTATTTTGATAAACTCCCGAAGAAGAAACAGCTAAATTTTGATGGTATTGAAAGCGTCTCGAAAAACCCTTCGATTTGATATATTATAGGCCTCATAATTCATCCGGGATCAAAAGTTATGAGGCATCACGTGTCCACACGTGATGGACCTTTAAAAACCCACTGGAGGAATTAAAAGATATAATAAAAACTCAGAAAAGACCCCAATGGGGAATCACGTGCTCACACGTGACCATGGGTCACGTGCAGACACGTGATGGGCTCTTAAGGCCTCTAAAATAATGAATAGAATTAAATTCTAATCAACAGGAGTCACGTGCCCACACGTGATAAGCCTTTGAACCCCCTGAAAAAGAATTAAGGCATGATAAAACAGCAAGGAAAGATCCCAATGGGGTATCACGTGTCTACACGTGACCAAGGGTCACGTGCTGACACGTGATGATTCCTTAGTTCTTTGAAACGACAGAATTAAATTCCGATTAAAATGCTTAATCAGGGGGGGTCACGTGTCAACACGTGACCCGTGCCTAAGTTCTTCAATTAATAAAATCAAATGATCAAACAATGAGGTCACGTACCAACACGTGATGGGCTTTTTTAAACCCACTGAGAATTAAAAGTGTAATAAAATAATAGAGGAAAACCCCAATGGGGCACCACGTGCTGACACGTGATAATTCTTGAGTACTTTAAAAGCAACAGAATTAAATTCTGACTAAAAGCTTAAACAGTGGGGTCACGTGCTCACACGTGATTGGCATCTAAACCTTATGAAATAATAGAATTAAAGTCTAATTAAGGGAAATAAAGAAAATCTAATATTTTCCTAAATCTTTCCAAACAAAAAGATTGTGCTCTGTAAAGTGGAGCACCGTTGCATTAAAAATCCAACGGTGATTAAAAATCACCAATTTATGGAAAGATTCTATACAAGAAAAGATTTCCCTGAAATTTGAATACAGATAAACGATCTTTTGGATTAAAAATCCAATGGTGAATAAAATTCACTGAGTGATCTAAAAGATCATGTTGGTTACAAAATCAATTAAAATCTTTCAATGAAAAATTGACTAAACAAATTGATTCTTTTCTTTCTCCTATAAATAGGAGCCAAGAAGAGAAGAGAAGGGGATCTACTTTTTTTAGAGAAGAACAGAGAGAGGAAAATTTAATTCTCAAGAGAAAAAGAGAGAGGACAATTTAATTCTCAAGAGAAAAAAAGATAGGAGAATTTAATTCTCAACAAAGAAAACCCTAGGTGAGAAAAGAAAGGTAATTAAAACTTCAAACTGAGAATTTAATTCTTAAAATCTAAGAGTTTAACTCTTCTACAAAAGAACTTAGTTCTTCCTCTAGTTGAAGATCTGCAGAAGCACATCTCCCCATAGGTTGAGAATTTAATTCTCATCGGGTTGAGATCCTGCCATGCAGATCCAAAACTTAGAGGGGGAATTGAATTTAGAGAATTTAATTCTCCCAAAACAAATTAGGGTTTAACCCTATATGAGAATTTAATTCTACCAAACTCACAGAAATTTAATTCCTTCAAGATGGACAGAACCAGGGTTTCACCCTATACAAGAATTTAATTCTTTTACATATATAGGAATTCAATTCCTCTAAAAGAGATTAGGGTTTAACCCTACATAAGAATTTAATTCTTTCACAATAGGAATTTAATTCCTCCAAAGTAATAATTAGGGTTTAACCCTACGGAGAATTTAATTCTCAGAATAAAATAAAGAGACTAAAGAGATCTCTGTGCATGAAAAAGACTAAGGTCACGTGTCCCCACGTGACCCCTGAAAAGATCCCCAGAAATGAGAAGGGAAGAGCTCAGAGGCAACGCCTCACGTGCTCCACATGACCCCCGAAACACAGAAAGAAAAAGGAAAGGAAATAGAAGCTTTGGGCGCTCTCACGTGCTCCCACGTGACCCCTTAGCAAGTGCTTTAATAATCAGTGTATAAATCTCCATCACGTGTCAACACGTGATGCTCAAAATAGAAATAAAAGTGTTTAACACTTAATTGCAGAACAAAGAAAAGGAATCTGGTCCTACCTTTGGGCGTCCTCACGTGTCCACACGTGACCCCTTTTCCTTTAGTGTTTAACACTAATTCGAGAACTTATACCCAGTGTTTAACACTGGTGTTTTCTAGTGTGTAACACTAATTTGGGGACTATATTTCCAGTGTTTAACAATGTTACCTTCTAGTGTTTAACACTAACTTGAGAGCTTTAACACTGTTGCTATCTAGTGTTTAACACTAGTTTTAACCAAATTGGTTAATCTTTCAGAGGCAAAGCCTCCCATTCAAAATTGAGTAAAAATCAGAGCTCTAATGTCTACTGCTCAATCACAGATAAAAATGTTATCAGAGCCCTCAAACTTTTGTTTAGCATTGCTAAATAATGTGGGCCTGAAACCAGACAAATAGACTAATGGTCCAACAAAGGGCCAATATGTCAAACTTAATTGGACTTAGCCCAAATTGGCCATAAGTCCTCAATTCAGACTTAACTGAGTCAATGTGCTCACAACATAATTAATTGATCTTAGTTCCAAATTGGACTACAGATCACTTAATCTATATTGGTTCAGGGGTACATCTCTTCACTCCTCTGATATATGTCGTTGTAATCCTTCAACGTCTTCAGAGAGGTGACGGGTCCCGACAACCAGCAAATCTTACAGACTATGATGTCTCTAAACTTGGAATGTGGGGTCCTTAAACTCATGGACTATGATGTCTTTAACCTCGGACTGTGGGGTCCCTTTAAACCCACGGACTATGATGTCCTTAACCTCGGACTGTGGGGTCCCTTTAAACCCACGGACCACTATGTCCTTAAACTGGTATTGGACCACTATGTCCTTAAACTGGTAATGGACCACCATGTCCTTAAATTGGTCATCGACCGCAATGTCCCTAAACTAAACAATTGAGTCCAAATGCTCTCTTGTTGGATCTAAACGATCCCGTTAAGTTGATCTTAGTCTGAAATGAGACTAACGTATCCTTAACAGACGTTTAAGTTGATCTTAGTCTCAAATGAGTCTAACGTGTCCTTAAACCAACCCCCAAACCCAAATCTAAGAAGATATGGATTTGGACTAATCCACGCCCTACGGGCGACAACATAACTTAGTCTCCTTATACATTCCACGGGCAACCAAAAACAAAACAAACACCCACGACACGAAGTGACCATCTGGAGAAGGAGAAAGTGGTTACCGTGATGCGGTAGCGTAATTAACTGCAGGGGCTTGCGCCTGCAGGGAAGAGCGTCCCCACAATCAAAAACCCCTCGCAATGAGTGGGAATCTGACGATGTCTGCTACATCGGCGCATCCGTTTAAACCTTCGATATATGGTGACATAAATCAACTTGGTATCTTCGGTGAGGTGGATGGATAACACCAATTAGCATCTGTCCCGAAATTCAGGCAAGACGGACCCGCAGGGTCGCGTCTCTGCGTTTCGGCGGGGAAAATAAGGATCTTACAAGAGAGTTTTCTCCTTATAAGTCGAGAGGACTTACAAGGGTTGTTCACCATATGGACACATCCCTAGTCACGGATGGGACTTGGTTAGGGAAATGTTTATTCGTGCCCGTGGATTGTATACAAGGGTCGGCATTGAGCCGCTTGTAGGGCATTAGTGGAGGTTGTGGGGGTTGCTTAAGAATAGGTTCAGGTCTATGTAGCTTAAGACTTTCAAATCTTATGAGCCATGAGGGTCCCAAAAGAGGCTTCTCCTTACGAGTCGTGAGGATCTCGCAAGTGTAATTTCTCCTTAGGAATCGTGGGGATCTCTAAGTGTGTTGCTCCCTTGTGAGTCGTAAGGATCTCACGTGGGTGATTTCTCCTTACAAATCGAGAGGACCTTGCAAGTGTCTTTTAACGAGATTGCGCCCTTTCGGGTTTTCACAAAACTCACCGGCAGCCCTGCTGTTTTTACTCACGGAGCCCTTTCGGGTTTTCATCCGTGCCTCTTTTGCTTATGGACATACCGTTTCCCCTCTTTTTATTCTCTTTTTTTTGTATCAGCTTTGGGATGCTGCAATCCACCGTAGTTTATCGACATCTCGGTCAGCAGCTAGTTTTAGGACATAGTGGTCCGTTGCTAGTTTAAGGATGTTTCGGTCCGTCGTTAGTTTAAGGACGTTTCGGTCCGCTGTAAAGGAAGCCGGTTACTACTTGTAGAGTTTGGGCTTAGGAAGATAGCGAGCGGACATAGTCGTCGTCATCTATCATTGACCTGGGCCGTGACTCGTTAGGCGTAGTATTTCTTTAGGAAGCGACCATTTATTGGCCTGAAGGGCCTCTCGCCATGCATGTCCATGAATAGATAGGCTCCACCCTGGTAGACCTTGTCTATAATGTACGGGCCTTCATAATTCGGCTCGAATTTCCCTCGTTTAGCACGATCGGGGATCATAAGTCTTTTAACCACTAGTACGAGTTCGCCTTGGCGGAATGCTCTTGGCCTAGTCAATCTTTCATAAGAGCGCATCATTTTTGCTTTATAAGCCTCCATATTTTGTTGCGCTATGAGCCGGGTTTCATCAAGGGCATCGAGCTCCTCAAGCCGAAGGTGAGCATTCTCTTCGTCCGTTAGCTCATGATGGATTGCCACTCGTAGAGAGGGTAACTCTATCTCGAGGGGGAGTACCGCTTCTGCACCGAATACCAACGCGTACGGCGTTGTGTTCGTGGCCGTCTTGAACGTAGTTCGATATGCCCAGAGAGCTTCATGCAGTCTCTCATGCCAGTCCTTCTTATTTCGGGACACCGTCTTCTTCACGATCTTTGTCAAGGTCTTATTGAAAGCCTCAGCTAGACCGTTAGCTCTGGGATTATAAACTTAGGAGTATCTCCAGTCTATGTTGTGCTGTTGTGCGAAGCGGCTGATCTTGTGGCTTCTGTAGGCTAGCCCGTTATCGGAGATAATCTGTCGTGGAGTTCCAAACCGATAAATGACGTGCGTCTTGAAGAAATGGAGTATATTCTCGGTCTTCACTTCCCTCAGCGGTACTGCTTCTGCCCATTTGGAGAAGTAATCGGTTGTCGCTAAAATGAATCGATGCCCTCTGGACGATGCTAGTTCGATGGGGCCGATTATGTCAGTTCCCCACATTTCGAATGGCCAGCTAGCCACCGTTGGATGTAGTGGATTTGGATGCTGATGGATAAAGTCTCCATGAATATGGCACGAGTGGCATTGCTTTGCATATTCGAGGCAGTCCTGGATTATCGTAGGCCAATAATAACCCATCCTTTTAATCTTCAGCTTCATCTTTGGTCCGGCTTGGTGAGAACCGCAGAGTCCATCATAAACTTCTTGGACGACTCTTTTTGCCTCTTCAGGTCCCAGGCATCTTAGCCACAGAGAATCAAACGACCTCTTGTACAGAGTATCATTGACGATGGCGAAAGATAGGGCTCGCTTCATGAGCTGGTGTTTTGAGGACGCATCTTCAGGCGTTCGACGGGATTTGAAGTAGTTTATCAATACTTCTCTCCAATCCTCAACCGTTTCTTGGTCTTTTATTTGCAGGGCCATCTGCCCAGTCGCTTCTTTTTCCTCGGATGACTCCGGGGATATTTCCGCCGGCGCAAGAACCCGACGGCTTTGCACAATGATTCTCACGTCATCGAAGTTCTCGTCGGCCAGTTCTTTAGCGAGCTTAGCTAGTGCATCCGCTTTGCTATTTTCTGCACGCGGTATGCTTTCCAAGATGTAGGAAGGTATTTGGGTCAGCAGTTGTTGCACCCTCTTGCCGTTCTTTACCAGTTCTGGTTTGCACGTTTGATAGTCGCCGTTTACTTGGCTAACGACCAGTTGGGAGTCTCCGTATATGAGGAGGTTTTCAATTCCCATGTCGATGGCGATCTCGAGGCCTGCTATCAAAGCTTCGTATTCGGCTTCATTGTTCGTCCTCGGCTCTGTCAAGGAGAAGGCGAAGCGCATTATCCCTCCTCGTGGGGTTACGAAGATAAGGCCTATCCCTGATTTGATTATAGGCGTGTTCTGTTTGCGCTTCTTCATGGAAGACGCTCCATCAAAATAAAGTTCCCACCGGATACTACCACCGTCGATCGCATCAAACGCATGTTCGTCTGGCAGTTCGCAATTCAAAGGGGAATCGGCCGGTATCGGATGTTCAGCGAGGAAATCGGCGATGGCCTGGCCTTTCACTGCCTTAAGAGGTTGATAAGTTATCAAGAACTCCATCAAGAGCAGGGCCCATTTAGCGAGTCGCCCCGTCAATATGGCTTTTTACATCAAATATTTGAAAGGGTCCACTTTTGATACGAGACGGACTTCATGCGCCAGTGCATAGTGCCGGAGTTTCGTTATCGCGAAGATCAACGCCAGGCAATGTTTTTCGATGGGAGAGTAATTGCTTTCTGCCCCCAGGAGGACTCGACTCAAGTAATAGAGAGCTCTTTCTTTTCCTTGGTCGTTCTCTTGTGCCCATAATGCGCCTAAGGAACCTTCGAGGGCTGTTGTATAAAGAATGGGAGGCTTTCCCTTGACCGGAGCGGCTAGCACCGGCGGATTCTGCAGATACTGCTTGATTTCGTTCAGCGCGCCTTGGCATTTGTGATCCCAGACGAACGGGGTCCCTTTTTTCATCAGGTGACTGTAAGGACGACATTTGCTTGAGAGATTGGCTATAAATCGCCGGATATATGAGAGCTTTCCTTGGAGAGACCGCAATTGCTTAAAAGTCCTTGGCGGAGGCATTTCCATGATCACCTTGATCTTTGATGGATCTATCTCGATACCTCGGTGTCAGACGATGAATCCTAAGAATTTACCTGAGGACACCCCAACCGCGCATTTGAGAGGGTTCATCTTCAGGTTGTATTGCCGAAAGCGTTGAAATACGATCTTCAGATGCTCGAGATGTTCCTCGTATGATTTGCTTTTAACCACGAGGTCGTCGATTTAGCATTCGACGATTTCATGTATGAGGTCATCGAAGATCTTCGTCATGGCCCTCTGATAGGTGGCACCAGAGTTCTTTAGACCGAAGGGCATCACCTTGTAGCAGAATATACCCAAAGGGGTCCGGAAAGCGGTATGCTTCTGGTCTTCGAGATGCATCTTTATCTGGTTGTATCCCGACGAGCCGTCCATGAAGGAGAAAACTTCGTGAGTGGACGTGTTATCTATCATCATCTCGGTGACCGGTACTAGGAAGTCGTCCTTCGGGCAAGCTTTATTGAGATCCCGAAAGTCTACACATATGCGCACCGTCCCATTTTTCTTCATCACCGGGACGATGTTGGCGATCCAATCAGGGTACTGAACCTCTTGGATGAAGCCAGAGTCGATCAGCTTCTTGACCTCGGCGTTGATGCTCATCTCAAGCTCGAGCCGCATTCTTCTCGGCGCTTGTTTGATTGGCTTGACATCTGGGGATATCGCCAATTTGTGGACAGCAATTTCTGGATCTAGTCCTGGCATCTCGGAATAGTTCCATGCGAAGCAATCCCTATGCAGCATAAACACGTCTTTTAGTGTAGCCACCCTTTCTTCAGATAGCAGCTCATCGACGAATGTTGGTCGCGGGTCGTTTGTCGTCCCCAAATCAATTTTCTTTAGGTTATCCGCAGTGGTATGTATTCCATCTTCCAGCTCTTTTGGTGCCGGTGGAAACTCTGAGATCACCTCGTCATCATTGCTTTCGAAGCACCAGGGGAGGTCATCCATATTCTCGGGCTCTTCTTTAATATCGTTATCATATGACAAGTACGAGCTCGCTTCCAAGACCGATGTTGATCGGATTCTACTCTCGCGGATTTGGGTTCGTGCTTCTGCGGTGGTGTTATCCTCCAACTGTCGGATAGAGCGAACTTGTCGAGCTGATATTGATCTTCGACCCAGTTCTTGAAGGTGAAGCGGTCTTCGAGAGGGTGTCCTACTGCTCGGTGATAGAAGCAATAGTTCGGGTGAGAGACTTCGTCTGTTTGCTCGGGGTGCTTGGACTCCGGGAGGATAATCATTTGATGTCTTATGGCAAGACCAAGTATCTTCTTTGTCTTGTCTTGAGAAAAAGAGTATGTTCGACTCATCTTCTTCATAAGGGACAAATCCGGACCGCTCGATTTCCACTCGCGTGACTTCTTGGTCCTGCTTTGTCGTCGCTGAATGCCTTTTCCGCTTTTTGACTTATTTCTGCCTCTGCGTCGGGCCTTTTGTACAACAGGTTGACAGCGAGGAGCATTTTCATCTTTCGCAGCGTGTTGAAGAAGGCGTTGCGTCCTGGCTTTCTCGTAGATGGTCATTTCGCGATTATGGTCGTCTCGAACTTTTTGACCAGCTTCCCTTATAAGCTTGTCCATTTGTTCCTCGAATGACGGACTGGGCATTTTCACGTCGGGGTTTTTTTCTGGTTCAGGGTTAGCATTCTCCCATTGAGCATCTCCTTCTTCATCAAAGTCATGTACAGCGTAGCAGTCGCGGAGTAGCTCCTGTTTCTTGGACCGAACATATCCAAGCCCGATCGCTTCCATTCTCCCGTTGGGCAACTTGCGCTGAGTTCCGGAACGTTCCAGATCCTGTCATAGAACTTAGATTTTCGAGCGGTCTGTTTGAAGGGTATCCGTTGGCGCTTCAATGGCCTTTTCAAGCCTTCTGTGTAATATCTAGGCAGACGGATGGGCTGGAGCCTATCGAGCGTAGAATCCGCGCCGTGCCAGAATTCTTTCTCCACTTTGGTTTCCCCGGAGCAGTAGAATAGGTTCTCCCTTTCACCTTCTCGTCTGGGAGGACATAGAACGTCTGCAGATCTTCCACACTGTAGGTATCAAGCACGTCTAGTCCCTTATGATGTTTGGGCGGAATCATAGCAACTTGCAAACTTCGCTCTTCATCGGCGAATGCTTGTACTGAAGGCCGAGCGGAGAATATAGCATGGACCTCATCTTCCGAATCACTGCCAAAGATCAACATGGGAGCGGACAGTCCCGGCTCGTTGTGCCGGGATGGACCTGAATAAACTATCTCTTCCTCTTCTTCCGTATCACTCCCAAAGACCGGAATGGTGGTGATAGCTTTGTTCTCCGGTTTGTGACATCTCTCCGTGTCCTCGAAATCTGGCAAGAAGTACTTTGCATCTTCGTATTTCCGGACTTCGTTTACGGAGAACGGGTTCAATTCTCCTGTTACGGTATACTCGAGACCATCCTTAAAGTATTTCATACATTGATGTTGTATAGAAGGGATGATGTTGTACTCGTGTAACCAAGGCCGGCCGAGTAAAGCGTTATAGCATGTCTTGGCGTTAATGACATGGGATTTAATATCCGTGATAAGTAGCCCGAATCGTAATGTCAATATCACAGACCCGAGAGTCCGCGATGACTAGGAGTCAAAACCAGAGATGGTGATTTTATCACGAGCGAGATGCTGGACGCTCATGCAGATTTCCTTCAACACTCGCATGTTAAGGAGATTGACGGAAGACCCATTGTCGACCAGGATTTTGCCTATCCTTATATCGTGGCAGTATCCTGAGACATAGAGGGGACGGTTGTGCTCGCACGTCCCGAGGAGGAGGTCTTCATCGCCGAAGGTGATATCGGCTGTGTGTACTTCCTCCAGCTCGTCCTTCATCTTTTCTTCGGCAAGGAAGGCTTGGAATTGCTCTGGTTCTTGTAGCGCCTTGATCAATGAATCTCTCGCTTCTTTGGATAGTAGAAGGACGTCGAGAATACTGAGCTGTGAGGGTAACTTCCTCAAGTGCGCCAGAACGTTATAGTCCACCTTACTCTTCTTTGGCGGGTCCTTGGCGGTCAGTTCTTTCATGACTTGGTCATCCAGGGTGATATCCTCGGAGACCTTTTCTTTTCCCTTATCTTTTCTACTCGTGGACCCGAGATTCTTTTCTGGAAGCGTGTTATTGCGCAGCTGAATGTTTTCACAAGCCTTCGGTTCTTCCCCCTTCCCCAAGGTGGATTCTTTAAAGAGAGGGCCAAGAGCCATCTCCTCGTCAGAGTCGCTTCCGAAAGTGAGAACCTGCGATCCCCCGGTGTTGACCATGCGACAGTTACCGGTATTTCTTTTATGCTCCTCAGTCGCACTTCTTTACTCCCGACGAGTTTTGCGTTTCATCCGCTTAAAATGTTGCCGGTGAGCAACATATCCCTGCCACCATCTTTTAAAAGTGTCGCACTCTTCGGTGGGGTGCAAAATATTTCGATGATATGAGCAGTAGCTAGGATGCATCTCTGCTTCACCGGGAGTGTTTCCTTCGGAGGGTGGTAGCTTCATTCCTATTGATATGGCTTTTGCAAACCTTTTCCTCGTCTTGAACTTATTTTTATCCGTGATGGATGTTCTTTGATTCGGCGGGAGTGTCTCGACTCTTTCATCTAGTCGTCGGCGTTTAGCTCTTTCAAATACGTCCATCTCGCACTCCCGATCAGCTTTACTTCTCAGGAGAGCTTCATCTAGGAATGCGTCGATCATTTCATCTGACAGCTCCAGAAGTTCCGGTTCAGGCTCTACCCCCAGTTTCTTTGTGCAAGGAGCCTCTTCATTGTCTAGCGATGAATGAAAGATCACATGGAAACTTGCTACGTAATCCTCAGATTCGTCCGACGATTCTTCTCCATCATCTCCGTTTTCAAGAATGTGGCTGAGGAACTCTTGAAGCGTGATTGGGGTCCGCGCCTTCTGGTTATACTCTTTCAGCGCGTCAATCTGCTTCTGCAGGTCTGTGCGCTTGTCGCCAGGCTTCACGGGCTTTTTGGATCTCTTCTTCTTCTTCTTTGAAGATTTTGACGGCTGGGTGTGAGTGCTTGGGCCATCACCACCAATCTTTGGAGTTGGGCGCGGCTTCAGCATCCCTTCGATGATCTGGGGTTCTAGCGGGTTCTTCCACCTGATCGCCGGACATGTTTGAAGATCATTCAGCATCCTTTTGGTTTTGGCTGAAAGCACGACCTCCCATGGAGCTTCTTCAACAAAAGAACACGTTGCCCCCGGTGTGTCCATCCTCTTAGGAGTGTGCGGTTGTGGTGGGCTCATTTTCCACTTCTCAGACAGCGCAAACTTTCCTTGTAGGTACTGATCTTCAATCCATCCCTTAAAGAAGAAGCAATCCTCGATCGGATGGCTTACCGTTTAGTGGTAAGGGCAATAATTGGGATTGTTCACTTCGCTGGGCTGCGGTGGTCGCCTTGGATTCGGCAAATTGATAAGCCTGTTGCGCATAGCCAGCTCGAACAGCCTCTTCGTTTTGTCCCGTGGGAATGAGTAAGGACGCTTCATTTTCTCATTGTAATAGCGCCGTCTCTCCTCCAGTTGATCCGCTAGCTTTGGGGCACTGGGCTGTTGTTGGGTGTTTGCAATGAAGGTCGCCTTCCCTTTACCCTTGTCGTTCCGCGGTTCCAGCTTCGGGGGAGACGGTCTGTAACCCATTTGATCCATCTGGGCTAGCTTATCGATTAAAGCTTGGAACGTGGTCGGTTTAAAGAACATCATGAACTGTGAAATAGTTGCATGAGGGTCTAAGGTGCCCACAAACATGCCCACTGCTGGTGCTTCTTCGATGCGCTGTTCGCACTTCGACCACAGATTCCGCCATCGGATCGCGTACTGAACCCACGTCTCACCCGGCTTCACCCTGGCATTGATCAACGCTGTGATTGGGGTACGTTCGCTGGCGCTTGCGAAACGCTGGGCAAACAACAACTCCATTTCAGCGAAATTTTTGACGGAGTCATTTGGAAGTTCGGAGTACTACTCAAATGCCGTTTCCGATAAACTGCCGACGAATTGGCGGAGCAAAAGCTTATCATCGCCCCCGGTGTTGCCGCACAGAGCTCTGAACTGGGCGACGTACTGGTAGGGATTGCCCGTCCCCTTGTACACATGGAATTTGGGGATTGTGTATCCCGGCGGGTATTTTATCTGGTCATACCAGCCCGGATATGATCGCCCAGTCTTCACGACCTGGCCAGCCGCTTCATTTGCTTGGTGAACTCGTATTTGTTAAGCAATATAATCATCCAGGGCGTCCTTGGAGATAGTTTCCTCTTTGGCTGTTGAAATAGCTGGAAGAGGATTCGACGTCTCTCCTCTGTCATCTTCGAGGATAATCGGAGGATCTTCAGCGGGAGGATCCTGCTAGATCATCATACCCACCATGTCCTGGAACAGAAGAGCCATTTGCTTTATATTGGCCGCTTGTTCCGCAGCCTCCTTGTCCTTCTTTTCGAGCATTCTCCGAAGGAATTCAGCATCAGTCTCGTGTTCGCGACGCTGTTCCGATGATGCCTCCGGGCTTTCTTTTGGTCCGGTGAGTACGGCCATGGCAGTCAGCATCTCCTGAAGCTTCTGCTGTTGATGTTCCTGAGCTCTTGTGATGGATCGAGTGAGTGGTCGGTGGCCTGTAGAAGCACGGCTATCCTCCTTCCCGGATGCCATGCAAACAGTATGTACCACCATGCCCCCAGACTTAGGGCGTTTGGTCTCGTGTCTTGGCGTTCTGCCGTATTCATAGGGGCTTTTTATGGCCTCCTTCTTTTTTGAGTGCCAGACGTTGAGGGGGCCGTTGCGGCGGGCACCCAGGTAGGTTTTCGTGGCTTGGCAAGATGGCTTTCTTCCTGTCGGACCTTCAGCTTCTTCTGTTGGCGGGGATAGTTTTGATCCACCACCGAGTTCCGGACCTGCCGCCAGACTTTGTAGATCTTGGAGGACAGCTGCTGAGGGGACTGTTCTGGCTTTACTTCCGCAACATTCTCCACCGGAGGAGGAGATCTTTTCAATATGGCGGTAGGAGAATTCCTACGCACCTTATTCAGCAGCTCAAAACTGTTCCCGGTTGGAACAGCAGCATTAATTTCCGCCGTTGGGGCTGGTGGAGTTAGCCCAGAAGGGGAGTTGCCCCCGGCCTTCCTTACCTGGCACCAGTGGCTGCGTCGAGCATGTCGAGCTGATGGAGTTGGCTCGGTGATGGGGATGGCCTTGTCTTGCCCCCTGTTCAGGTGAGGGGCCGTTGCTGGTGTCAGCCTGTTAAAGACTGATGTCTTTTGAGTAGCGGTATCCAATCTGTCAAAGACAGACCTTCGAGCAGGAACGGGAGCCAGAATAGTCAGTCTTGTAAAGACCGACTCTTTGGCAGGAGAAGCCGCCTTAACGACTTCAGGAGCAGGGATGGCTATCTTCTTTGGGATGACCACTTCAGGTATCATGGGCTTCTTGGCAAGCCCATCGAAGTTCAGGCTCAGTCTGGCGAAGACCGAGGAGTTGGAGGTGGACGACCCGTTGAGAGGGGCCACGGTAGTACCAAGCCGATCAAAGACCGACTTCTTGGGAGCTTCTGATGTTGGTACAGGGGTGGTGAAGCTCGTTGGCGGGAGTATGGTCCCGAAAAACAATCCAGTAGTATCCTGGGTGACCTGTTCCACCGGCATCGTGAACAGGGACGCCGCTTGAGGTCTATAAGCTACACCTCCAGGTGAGGCGGAGCGTAGGTTGCAGTTGCAGTTGGAACATCTTGCACAAGTGGACGCCATTGATTCTTTGCTTTCTTTAACAAGCAAAATACCAAATCTTAGTACCTTGAAACCCAAGGGCAACCGTTAGCAAACCGCGATTGGTTCGCGAACACGACACACGAAGTGTAGAGTGGAAAGAGGAAAAGGTCCCACCGGGCGTGCCAGAATCCGTTCCCCTTCGAATCGCGGGGACGCGACCGCGCAGGTCCGTCTCGCCTGAAATTCGGAGCAGATGTTAATTGGTGCTATCCGTCCACCTCTCCGAAGATGCCAAGTTGATTTATGGCACCATGTATCGAAGGTTTAGACGGATGCGGCCGATGTAGCAGACTTCGTCAGATTCCCCCTCGTCTGAGGGGTTTTTGATTGTGGGGACGCTCTTCCCTACAGGCGCAAGCCCCTGCAGTTAATTACGCTACCGCATCGCGATAACAACTTTCTCCTTCTCCATATGGTCACTTCGTGTCGTGGGTGTTTGTTTTGTGTTTGGTTGCCCGTGGATTGTATACGGAGACTAAGTTATGTTGTCGCCCGTAGGGCGTGGGCTAGTCCAAATCCGTATCTTTCTTAGATTTGGGTTTGGGGTGGTTTGTATTTAAGGATACGCTAGCCTTATTTAAGGCTAAGATCAACTTAAACGTTTGTTAAGGACACGTTAGTCTAATTCTAGACTAAGATCGACTTAACGGGATCGTTTAGATCCAACAAGAGAGCAATTGGGCTCTATTGTTTAGTTTAATGACATTGCGTTCGATAATTACGGTCCGTTGTTAGTTTTAAGACATCGCGGTCGAGGTTAAGGACATCATAGCCCATGAGTTTAAGGACCTCACAGTCCGATGTTAGTTTTAAAACATCACGGTCGAGGTTAAGGACATCATAGTCCGTGGATTTAAGGACTCCACAGTCCGACGTTAGTTTTAAGACATCACGGTCGAGGTTAAGGACATCATAGTCCATGAGTTTAAGGACCCCACAGTCCGTAGTAATGTGTGGTTGTCGGGACCCGTCACCTCTCTGACGACGTTGAAGGATTACAACGACATATATCAGAGGAGTAAAGAGATGTACCCTCGAACCGGGTGTAAATTGATTGGAAGAGCAGTTGGGCTCAGTTCAATTTAAATTGAGGACTTATGGCCAGAATCGGGCTAAGTACAGCTAAAAATGTTTACCATTTTCATTTATGTTCTGCCTATTAGGCCTTTATTTGGGCTCTGCCCTTTTAATAATGCAAAGCATTGGGCTCTGACATTTTGTCTGGAATTAAATGCATAGCATTTATCAGAACAAAGTATGTTTTGACAGCGCGCCACGTGGCGCGTCAGGCGCTTTGCGCCAATTAAAGAGCGCATTGCGCTAGCGCACATGAGGGTGACACGTGTCGCTTAGCGCTAAGCGCTGGGTTGTTAGCGCGCTGCGCTTTATGAATGCGCTGCGCCAGTTTATGGGTGTGCCAGTGAGTGACACGTGGCGTGATTAGCGTTGTGCGCCAGTCCAAGAGCGCAGTGCGCTATTTTTAGAAGCACAAACTGTTCTGTGGTTGACACGGGGCGCGTTTTGGCGCTGTGCGCCAGTCCAATAAGCGCAAAGGCGCAATTCAAGAGTGCAAAGCACTATCCAATAGCGCAGAGCGCATTTTGATCAATTTAAGATCAAAGAACAAGTTTTTTGTTCCTCAAAAGAGGCCTTTCCTCAAGATCCAAGAACCAAGGTCCTTATTCTCATCAAAAGGCTATGCCTTTATAGATTAAAAGATCTGTCAATGAAGTAAAGTACTTCTTTAAATCTTTTGTAATTAGATCTTTTTTTTTATCTTTTTCTTTTTTATTGAAGACCTTGATCTTGTTCTTAGATCTCTGATCTTTTTAGAAGATGGTTCTTCTTTTTTTAATGAGATGGTTTCATCTCTGTTTTCTCAAGAATATAATTCTTTACCTTTAAAGATGAAGAAAATGATCTTCTTTCTTCAAAGGCTTGCATTTCTTTCTTTTTGAGTTTTTTCTCAAAGTTTGCAGAGGGTTTTTTTTCTATATGAGACTTGAAGTCTTGGGGCCTTTATATAGGGCCAATTGATTTGTTAAATCAGTTGAAGAGATCTTTCTCTGATTGATTTGGAAATATTTTCCACCGTTGGATCTTTGATTCTAAGGCTTCTGTTTTACAGAAGATAATTTTCTTATTTTAATAAGATTGGAAAGATCTTTCTAGAACAGAATTTTAATTCTAATTAATAATTTATTATTATTATTAGATCTTTTGATCTAACGGTGGGGGAATTCTTAATTCCAGCGCTGGCGCACTTGGCGCTAGCGCACCTACGTTTGACACGTGGCGCGCAGCGCAGAGCGCAGCGCAGAGCGCAGCGCAGAGCGCAGCGCAACTGCGCCAGCGCACCTGTGTTTGACACGTAGCGCGCAGCGCAACTGCGCTAGCGCACCTATGTTTGACACGTGGCGTGCAGCGCAGAGCGCAACGCAACTGCGCTAGCGCACCTATGTTTGACACGTGGCACGCAGCGCAGAGCACAAGGAATTTGAAGCGTTGCTTCAATTTTTTTAAAATTTGAATTTTGAAACATAGTTTTGCTCTGATTGGAGGTGCGCTGTCTAGGGCGCAGCGCTCCTGGTGCTGGCGTGTCTATTTTTGACACGCAGCGCAAGAGATCTGAAGCGTTGCTTCAATTTTTGAATTTTGAAATTCAAAACAGAGTTTTGCTCTGATTGGGGGAAACAGGCCGACCTGAGGGCGGCGAAGTTGGCGAAGGCGGTGGAGGGCTACAAGAAGTCGAATGACTTCTATGATGACCTGGCCGTGGCCACAATCCTAATCTGGCATGAGGCCCTCGACGTCGTTAAGGCCCGGATGCCGGAGTTCGCTGACGAAGAGCTCCGGGCCGAATACCCCCTCACGGACGCCGAGGAGCAGTGGAAAGAGATTCCTGACGAGGAAGTCGCCAAGGACCCTGCTCGTCTCGTGGCGGATATCGAGGATCCCAAGGTCGCGTCGGGCCCCGAGGCCTAAAGCCCTCGTCTTCCTCCTCTTTCATTTTGTTGCTTCTGGAATTTTTGTAAGCCTCCGAGCGGTTTGTAAGGCTGGGGAGCCCAAAATACCCTTTGTAAAGACTTTGCCTTTGGTAATAAAACTTTTTTCTTTGATTTCATCGGTTTGCACTTTATCTTCTATTTGTGACGAATGCTCGTAAAATATCTCTGTTTGCACTGTTGGGCTTCCATGTCAGGTTGGCTATCTGTCTAGCGATCGTTCGTCGAGTTGATTTCGATCACTTGCCAAGCGTGCCAAGCGCTGCTGAGAAGGAGGCGTCTCCATGGCCCCGAAGTCGAGGGGGGATCGCTCAATCTTGGATAGACCTGATGCCCCTTGATGGGGCCTCGGATCCTCCGCATGTGACGGGCAGAGGGATGTCCGCCGTATTTGTGCCGAGCATGAATGGGAAGCTGCTCAGTTGCCCCTTGGCGAGGGCTTTTGACTTCTGGCGTTGCGAGCAACGACCACTAGCTGGGGATGGTCGAGCGAGGGTCGGGCTCGACTGTCTCTGGGAGGACTTTGGATTCTTAGCGTTGGAGGGGCTGTAAGAAGCCCACTAAGGATGACCGGGCAGTGAAGCGACGCGGTTATCTCTTGGTGAGGGCTTTGATCTCTGGCGTCGTGGGTAGGCAACTACCAGCCTGGGATGACCGAGCAGGGTAACCGTTCGGATGTCTCTTGCGAGGGCTTCGATCTCTGACGTCATGGTAGGGAGCTACCAGCCGGAGATAGCCGAGCAGGGTAGCTGCTGAGCTGCCTCTAAGGAGGACTTTGATCCTTAGCGTTGGAGGGGCTGTAAGAAGCCTACTAAAGATGACCGGGCAGTGAATCTGCGCGGTTGCCTCTTGGCAAGGGCTTTGATCTCTGGCGTCGTGGGTAGGCAACTACCAGCCTCGGATGACCGAGCAGGGTTGCCGTTCGGAGGCCTCTTGCGAGGGCCTCGATCCCTGGCGTCATGGGTAGGGAGCTACCAGCCGGAGATAGCCGAGCAGGGTAGCTGCTGAGCTGCCTCTAAGGAGGACTTTGATCCTTAGCATTAGAGGGGCTGTAAGAAACCCGCTAAGGATGACCGGGCAGTGAAGCTGCGCGGTTGCCTATTGGCGAGGGCTTTGATCTCTAGCGTCGTGGGTAGGCAACTACCAGCCTGGGATGACCGAGCGGGGTAGCCACTCGGATACCTCTTGCGAGGGCTTCGATCCCTGGCGTCATGGGTAGGGAGCTACCAGCCGGAGATGACCGAGCAGGGTAGCTGCTCAGATGCCTCTTGCGAGGGCTTTTGTTAGTGTATATGCCCTAGGGGCCATTATTGTATCATACTTGTATGTATATTACTTAATGGAAGCTTGGGATATTCACAGTTGTATATACAGTCTTGCTAAAAATGGTAGTATGCTACTTGGTTTGTGTCTACTTTAATATGTGCATATGTTTCTTGTAACGTATCACTTATACATATTAGTAGAGCCCATAGGATCTTTTCTTGATTACCAGCGTTGTGATGGCAGTCACACTAGTGGAGGTTGGGTAGTCTGTAAGCAACATCCTATACAGGTCCCTGGTCGTTGGATTATCGAGATAGGGCATCGATATTCCGGAGTAGACTAAGTGTGTACGCTTCTCATCCCGGTTGGGGAGATGGTCTGTCCCACAGCCATCAGTACGTCGTACTGGAGATAGTATACAGGTGCTCGTTAGGTTACGGGTACACCGGACAGGACTCGCAGGGGAACTGATTGGTTGGTATTATACCCGTCGTCAGTTAACAGTTCTCAGGTGACATGAGTACAGCATAGTCCGCAGACTTGACACTGCTACTTCGCCTCGAGTGTGTCCCACTGTTCTTAGATTGCTACCCTACCATGGCTCAAAGGAGTCGTGCAAACAGGTAGCAGTTGGGTGCAGTCCCGAGCACTTGGAGGCAGTAGTGGTTAGACAGGATTCGTTTCTCCCGGTATTGGGAGATGATATCGCGCTGTGTCAGAGAGCTATTACGCAAAGTCCCTGGCCATGGCAAGCGAGATATACTGGTAGGTTCCAGTAGCTTCTCAGGGTGTAATGGGCTTCGCTCCGACACGACTTATACAGCTATTAGGGGACTGACGCTTGCCGCCCCCTAGGCTTGATATGCGATAGTCTTAGACGAACAGACCGGACTGTACGGAGATTGTCACATCAGGCTCAGTGGGAGTTCGGATGGGTTTCCTCATCGTCCTTCTTATCGACATCTACCTGGGGACCGTTACGTACAGCTAGTGCCGCTTGCAGTCTGTGGTTAAACCCACTGCCAGCGTAGTGTCGAGTCTTTAGAGTCCCACACAGAGAGTTTCCCTGCTCCAGGCGAAATGATATAGAGGTCGTATGGTTTTACGACAAGGGTTCGGACGCGTACGTGTGTTTATGCACGTACGACTTTTCGGACAGTTTTTACTAGCCGGCTTTGGTTTAAGCCAGATTCTAGTATCGGGTTATTGGATTTATACAGTCTAAAGTTTTTCCGTGTTTTCACGGATTGGAGGGGCGTTCTCGTAATTTTTCGGGAAGCTTCTAAAAGCATGGTGACTTGGGGGGTAAGGTGACATTGCATTAAATGAGATTAGTGACTCATTTTTGTGATTCATCCATGTCATTAATGCATCATAAATGCTTAATGACTCATGGAGATGAATCACTCATAGATATTTATGAAGCATGGTTGTAAATTCTATTATTTCATTTTTGGATAAATAAATAATGCTTCATATATATTATGATAGATCATTATCTCATTTCATTCTAATCTCCACCTTCTCTCACCTCAAGCTCACTCTCTCTTCAAACCCTAACCCTAACCTCTCATGAGTTGAGATCAAGGGTTAGCTAGACTAATACATCCATAACTTCACTCTATATCACCTAGGTAGCTTAGATTAGCACTTTGAGCAACCTAGTTATCTCAAGTTTAGAGATCAAGCTTGGTGTAGGAGCTTTCGAATGGATCGTCTTTGACTCGAGGAGGCCGTTGAGGTGCCGATGTTCCAAGGAGCCTATGAGGAGTGGAGGACAGCGATGAAGACCCGAAGGACATGTAACGTGAGGTATAACTTCGAATCCGAGTAGTTAAACCTCTAGTAGATAGTTAGCAATGGTTTAGATACGATTCATGCACTCAAGTCCGTGTTACGAAGCTTTGATAATCGTTTTTCATATATTCCGCCTGCCCGCAAGTTCGTGAGGTGCGTGGCATGGACTTACAGTGGTATCAGAGCCAACTAAACCATTACTAGCTTGTTAGCAACTTGTTAGAAGTTCGATCGACAGAAAACACGAAAACGAAACACCCCGAACCCTAACGGTTTCTGTAAATTTTAAACGTGTCCAAAAACTTTTTTGATACGCCTTAAAATTCACAGCAGGGTATTATAAGAGATCTGGGAAAATTCGAGGAGGCCACTCGGCAAGACGGCCGCAGAACCGCGGCCAAATGGTGCTTTTGGCCGTGGATCCGCCGCCGAGTCAACGCCGAGTTGACTCGGAGTTTCATAGTAATTCTTAGTTTCTTGTGTTTTGTTTTCCTGTATGTTCTGTTTCTACCCAGGTTGCTTCTTTGCTGGTTTGCTTTTGGGGTAAACACGGAATAAGGTTGTCCATCGATGTTCTAAGTTATTTACTAATTGGTTTTTTATCTGTAATGTTTAATGTGTTCGTAAACCTCCCCTAACTGCTAGTATGTCGGTTGGCAGGGGGTTGCACATTTCTGAAATGTTTACTGTTTGTGTATATGAACTGTATTGGACTGTTGTGATGATTAGCCGGGGTTTGAGATGGGTTTAATATTCATTCATTCGATATAAATGTAATATGATGTAATTGTTAGTTATGTATATGCCCTAGAGGCCATTGTTGTATATATGATGTATATTATGATGGATGCTTAGATATATACAGAGAGGACTTTCTTGCTCGTCATGATAGTATGCTATTTGGTTTCACTTTATCTTAACATGTTGACTTGTATTGGTTTACTGTTTTTCTCTCACATGTTGATAAAGCCCTTAGGATCTGTACTCGACTACTGGGATTATGATGAGATCATACTAGTGGGTCCACAGTAGTCAATGAGTACATCCTATAACTGTTCCTAGTCGAGGGTATATCGAGACAGGGCATCGATACACCAGAGTAGACTAGCGTATACGCATCTTGACCCATATGATGGGTGATGGATGATCCCATATCCATCGGTGTTTGACATCAGAGATGGTGTACGGGTGCTCAGTGGAGACTGGGTACACTGGACGGACTCGCCGAGAACTCCCAGATGGTGATATACCACACGTCAGATGGCAGTTCTCCGGTGACACTGGTACAGGGTAGTCTGTAGACCCGAGATCGTCATAGAGTCTTGTGTGATTCCCACTGTGCTTTGATTTCCACCTTACCACGTCCAAGAGGGCGTGCAAAACGGTGGCTTTTGGGTACAGTCCCGAATCACATGGAGGCAATGAGCGATAGGAGGGGATTCGTCTCTCCCGGTATAGGGAGTTGATATTGTGCTGTGTTCGATTGGCTATAACTGGAAGTCCCTGGCCAGGGCTGATATAGAGATTTACTGGTAAGTGTTACTAGTAGTTTCTCGACCCGTTATGAGCCACACATCGACACGACTTATCGGTTACTGGGGTCTGACGTATACCACCCCTAGACTTGATATGCGACATATTAGACGAACAGACCGGACTGTACGGGAGTGTTACTGATCAGATTCACAAGAGAACGCACAGGCTAGCTTGTTGATCTTCTGATCGCTCAATACCTGGGTGGCTGTTACGTTTAGCTGACCGCTTGCAGCTTGTGGGTGTTTGATATGATCATCACCTGCTACCGGCGTATTGACGATTCTTTAGAGTCCTACACAGAGGTTTCTTGGCTCAGGCAAAACGGAGTAGAGGCACATATGTGATATGTGCAGGACCGAGAATAATGCGATATGAGATACCGTATTATATTCTCGCGACATTTAGATATGAACCGGGTCATCGGATCAAGTGTTGATTCGATGAATCGGTACATGATATATTAGTCGGTAATATTCGATATAGCCAGATCGTCGGATCAAGTGTTGATTCGATGATTTAATGTATAATAATATATATGATATATTGTATTACATTATCTAATATTGGCTCGCTTTATTATTTCATTTTCTCACTGGATGATACATTGATATATATGCGATATATGTTAATTGTATTATTTTCTTTTGTTGCAAATATATAATATATATGTGATATATATTATTGTGACATGATATGATTTATTGTTAAACATGTTTAAGGATGATTAAATGAGGTTAGGGTTTGATTAGGGTTAGTTGCTTCATGCACCTTCTAGAAGCAATTTCTTTTGTCATGGTTAAGATATTTGTTGATGACACATTTCTAAACCTAACCAAACCCTAACTCTAGTTGTTTCTCTACACATTATTAGCCACTCATCCTTGACCATGGTTTATATATCAATCATATACTTTTCTTTCTATTCATCACAAAAGGATTATGATCATTATCTTTTCCCTTATCATCTTCTTCTTCTCTCTTGAAAAAGCTCACTTGAAATTCTTTATGTGATGAATAAATATGAGAAAATGATTTAAAAAGAAAGCATAAATACTGCTCTCTCATCCTCATCTCATCTAGCCCATGAGATTAGTGTGTTCATCTCTTTAGAGTGAGAAAGCTTGAGTCTTTGCAACTTCGACGTAGATCATCGGAGATTTGGAACACTTCAAGCTAGCATGGATCGTTCGAGTCGTGGAGCCTCTCATGAGTCCGGGAGATCGTGGATCGCGACAAAGGGACTTCTACTCGGAGCTTGTGAAGCGAAGGAGCGGACTACAAAGGTTGTAATCCCTCACACTTAGATAAAAGTTATCATCTTGCATGTTAAACCCTAATAATCTAGCAAAGATCCCGGCTTTGGGTTGTTCGGCACGTCTAAATTTTTATCCGGGCATGTTTGATGCCTTATGAACCTTCACAAGAGTGCCTAGGAACCCTACAGTGGTATCAGAGCCAAGCTAGAGCATTAGGCGATGTGTTTACGAAGTTAAAACTCCGATCGAACCCGAAACGACAAAATTAGACCCCTCTCTGGAAATTTTTTAAATTTTGGGTTTTTTCTGAATTAAAAATATGTTAAAATATCAGCAGGGAATTCTAAGAATTACCATAAAACCCGAGCCCTCAATTCATCCAAACGGCGGCGGAACCGCGGCGCAAGCATGCCTTGCGCGGCGGTTCCACGGCGGATTAGTGGATTCATGACACGTGGCTTTTATGGTAATGTCCGTAGGTGCTTGTTGATGCTTCTGGGTATTATTAATCTGTTTCAGGTGATGAAAATTTTGGGGTTTGTTTTGTAATAGTAGACTCGATCGGAAACTTTAAATTCGTATTTCTTTCCGGATATTTAGAAATTGTTAAACTAGTTGAACGGATATCATTAACCGACTTTTTCCCGGCACGTAAAACTTTCAAGTGTTGAATTTTTATCGGGTTTAAATCTGTCGGAAAAATTGTACAAGTTAAGCGGTGGACCCTCTAGAAGACAACAAACCTTAACTCGATTATGTGACCGTCTTGAACTGCCTTTTGAACCTTCGGGTTTGGGGCAGTACGGCGTGCCACATGTGAGGCGTTGGTTTGACCCTTCTACGGCTAGATCATCGGTACTGTAACATATTCTGGGATCATTTGAACTCCGCTCAAGAGTTGAGCACTTTGGGAAATTTTGGGTGTTTGATTATCTGTTCGAAAAGTTTAATACTGTCTATTCATCTGGAATGTGATACAAAATGTGGAATTCATAGAGTTAGGCATGAAATACGGAGTATGTGATATTTCGAATTTGCGATGTCTAAAGTGATTGTGGATTCCAAATATTGTAGTTTTACACTTTCTTTTCTGTGACCGTAAGTGTAATATGTGATATCGCCGGTTTCGTTGCTATATGTCAACGACAATTGGGATGCGCATATTTACTTACGTTGATGATATGTGATATTATGTGTTGCTGTGATATGTGATATTGGATCGTCGCGTTCTGAATAGCCGGGGGTTTTATGTGAGATGAGGGTTTTTATTTTCATTCATGTAAAATTCATTTGTAATGTAATATTCTTTTATTTGGGGCACTTCCAGGTTGCGGTTGATGTCACCAGTGTATATTATTTACTTTTCCGCATTAGGTAGACCCAAGGTGGGGAGCACAAGTAACCGGGTTCTAGGGTCCAGTGGGAGGCCATCTCGAGGAGTCGAGACCGGGTCTCCTAACCCTAGAATTGGCAGTGTTACTTGCCGCTCTCGTAGGGGTCTTGGGATGTGGGTTTGGCTATTCGTCGCGACCGTGGAATCCGTGTTTTATACAGGCTCGTATTGAAAACACGGACGTCCTAGTATATCCAATATTTCATATATGTTCTTCTGCTGCAATGTTCTGTGATGAGATCATATTACTGCCTGAGACGAATGCTTATACTATATATATATATGTTGATATATAAATATTACTGCTTTCGTTTCTTCTGTGATGCTTAGGAAGCATAAGCTGATGGGATTTTATTAATAAGATTAATAAAAAGAAAAGAAACCTAAAGATGTTGTAGAATCAAAACTTTATAAAAAAGGGTAGCTACAGTTTTGCTTTACACAGTGATATATATGATATATCCTGCACCTTATTCGATGAGGAAAGGACCGAGATCCCTTCACCGGGAGTGACTCCTTTAGCGAAACTGGCAGATGCTACAAAACTCGGTTTGTCTTTTGATTGCTTTTAGTGTTTTGCTTTGCACAGCGGTATATATGATATATCCTGCACCTTATTCGATGAGGAAAGGGCCGACGATCCTTTCACCGGGAGTGACCCCTTTAGCGAAACTAAGAAAAGCTTCAAAAACACTCCTTTTCAAAAACACTCGATTCTACGACGATATCAAGTTCATTACGCTCGGGGTTTTCTGAAAAACCTGCGTAACCCTCCGTCATTTTAGGAAAATAGAGTACTTAGTATTCGTGCTGCGTTTGTTGACCATAGTTAAGGCGCAGTGTACGGTAGCTAAGTGATGTTTTCCTATATAACATAAAATGTGATTAATTAGGACAGTCATATGACTTTGTTGACCATAGTTAAGGGTCATGTGGGTGGGTCTAAATTAATCAAGAAATGACGGGTAGAACTTAACTAGTGCTTGTGATTTGTTGACCATAGTTAAGGTCATAAGACACTAGGGGTAAAAATATTATCGGGAATTTCAAGTGTTGAAATTTGCAATGAGATTGCATACCTCCTATGAGATAGTTGGATCCCAATACCCACTGCGAGTAAGAGTTACTCCTGGGAGAGTTTTACACAGGACAATTAGTCATTCAAGTAGGTGTCTAGAAAAGTGTTAACGGGGTTACTGTCACGACCCAAGTTTGGATGTGACAGGCACTTAGATTTGTATCATATCTAAAGATATGCACAAGTCCAAGTAAGCCAAAAAAACCAAGATCAAAATACCTTATTTCGGAATTAATTATGAAAATTTAGTTTTTTAAGTAGAAATCCCAAGTTATTAAGTTTATTCATTAAGCAAATAATAAAGGTTAAGTTTAGTTGTATTCCGGGTTGGAATCAACAATATCAAAATTTAAGATGAATGTACACATAATAACATTTCAGAATCTCATATAGAAGGAAACTATGAAACTGATCCACATATCTCAACTGTACATATATTTATAACCCATCTCTCAGCTCTAAGTCAAAATACAAGTCTGATGGAGTCTTTCTAGATACAAAAGTACAAAAACCAAAAAGGAGGTTACTACACATGTAACCTACCGATCAAAAGATGGAAATAATCGCAAAAGTGATCCTGCCTCGCAACTACCCGTCCACTCTATCCCTGCAAGGAACTGTGGCACAACGGGGATGAGTTGCCAACTCAGTGAATACAACTAACATATAACGGCGAATAAAGTAAATATGGTAATCATGATAATGAACATGAATCAATATGATATATGAGTACATGTGAAATCCAACAATAAATCACATCATACTTCTGAAATCATAACTCAATATAAATCATCTCTCGGTGTCCATCAACGACACAAAACTTCCATTTCTGATAGGCATCATTCCCCGAATGATCCTATACCCATAATATCGGTCGTCATCCTCTAGATGCACGCCGCATATTTCTAAAACCAATATCCGGAATCGAGTAACCTCGCTAGGCTCACCTGTCTCAATACGGCTATCTTGCCCCTCGGTCTCGACCGGGTCCACCCTGTATCCAACTGTATAGCTCCCCCACTCAGTATGGATAACGTAAATCCGCGACCGTATATCTCCCCCACTCGGTCCGGAATAAAACCAAAAAAAACAGAAATCAACTCAGGGTGGACATGTCACATCAATCATGAAAACGGGATTTATGTAATAGTATTTAAAACTCAAAATCATAAATCCTCAATTCTGTATCTATCTCATATCCAACATGGAAATACGCATAAAGCGACAAAATGTAAATAAGAAATTCTACCAATATACTTAACATTTGAAAAACAATATAATCCATGTTAATAAATATGATATTTAAGTGTATGTGACATGGCAATATCGACGAGGTGTGTGTAGCATATAAGATGTGCACGTGGCATGACTCGTCGATACTTGTGAAGTGTTCTAACAACTAAGCAACATATAAGTAATGAAATGAATGATATTCTAATTATTTAAACATGATGATATGAATATCGCATTAAGTAAAACCATGGGCGAAACACGCCATCTCTACTAAATTCCCCGGTAGATGTTTAGTCTACTCACCGGAAAGTCGATCTACTCCGGAATCGCTAATCCTTTCCCTTTCCTCGCGGCTTCCGTATTCTTCGTATCCGCGTCTAAATATACCAATATAACGTATATAAGCAAAACTGTATTTCCGACATAACGGAAATAGAAAACACGTTATACCCTTTTTGCTAGTTATCTAATATTAGGTTATATCAAGTTGTTTAACACTTAGTTTTGCTGGATTTTAACTTAAACCTGCACAGTTTCAGAATTCAAAACGCGACTTAGTTTCGTCGTGTCGTATTTAACGTTTTACGATTCAATTTCCGATATATCATTCCAGATTTCAGTTACAGTGAAACTAAATCAAATCAACAGTGCCAAAATACCCTAAATTGAACACTGAAGACACCCCAATTGACCAAACCCCAAACACCCTCATCATGGCCGGCGACGCCGGCCATTCCTCTTCTGTCGCCGGCCCAACCCCGGCGCCCCACTGCCGTTTTCTTGTGGTGTGTTCTATTTGTTATCTACATCATTTCTACACTGTTGAATTTATTTAATTAGGTTCCAGATTATAGCAGATTTTAACAGACTATAAGTTTAGCTAAAATACGAAATTATGTGACTTGATTAAACCTACTCTAATTAAGCTACAGAAGTTAACCTCTACTGAGTTTAAGAAAATTACCCTCCTATTTTGCTGTAGGAATGACCCTCCAAGATCTACAAGCTCCTTTTAGCTTGAAGATGCACCCTCTCCAAGAACAATCTCCATTCTCATCTTCTTCCTCTTGTTTTTCTCTTTTCCTCTTTTAGTTTTTCTTTTCTTAGTTTTCTTTTCAGTTTTGTTTCTGAAATTAAACTGAAACTATGTTTTATATGTGAGGGGATGAAGGGATAAGGAAAGGTGGTGGTGTCAAAGGTTGAAGGGTGTAGGTTTCATGCAAGGAGGAGGTGGAAGTGAGAGGCTAAGTGAAGCATGAGGTGTTTTAAATGATTATCCTCTATTTTCCTTTTTCTTTTTGTTTTAATTTGAGTTTATTTTCAGAACTGAATTAATATTCCTTTTCCACTTAAACCCTTGACAAAACTCAATTTGCATAAAACTTAACTTTACAATTTAACCCTTCACAATTAACTTATTATAAAACATAACTTTTATTAAAATGAAGCTAAAATTTTCTTTAAAACCCTTATAACTTATTAATATTACATTCTAAATTTCTAATTTAATTTGTATTACACATATCTTATGAAGATTGACATATTAGCTTTTAACCATTTTGTGATTTATCAGCTTATTCTTATTTTAATTAAATTTATTTATTTCTATGTTTTTCCTAATTGTTACAATATTCCCCCCTTAAGAAAATTCGGTCCCCGAATTTAAACTAATAACTATACATACCTATGAAAAGATGTGGAAATTTCTTTCGCATCGCGTCCTCCGTCTCCCAAGTAATCTCCTCGCGATCCTTTCCTTGCCAGAGAACCTTTACAGATGGCAGTATCCTTGATCGTAGTTGCTTTGCTTGCCTGTCCAGAATAGCAACTGGCTGCACTGTGAAGGATAGATCTGGTTCAAGCTGTAGAGTCTGATGATGGATCGCATGAGATGGATCGTGAAGATATCTGCGAAGCATCGAAACATGAAACACCGGATGTACGTCGGGAAAACCAGGTGGAAGTGCTAACCGATAAGCTACAGCGCCCACCCTCTCTAAAATCTCGTAAGGTCCAACATATCTGGGGCTGAGCTTCCCTTTCTTCCCGAAGCGCATCACACCTTTCATTGGAGATACTCGAAGGAACACATGATCTCCCACATCAAACTCGAGTTTGCGTCTTCTTCGATCCGCATACGACTTCTGTCTGCTTTGAGCCGCTTTCATTCTATCTCGTATCAAGTGAATCTTCTCTGTAGTTTCCTGTACTATCTGCGGTCCCAATATACAACTCTCACTAAGTTCCGTCCAGCAAACAGGTGATCTACATTTCCTTCCATACAAGGCTTCAAAGGGTACCATCTGGATCGTCTCTTGAAAACTGTTGTTATATGAGAATTCTACCAAAGGTAGGTGACGATCCCAACTACCACCGAAATCTAGGCTACAAGCCCGAAGCATATCCTCGAGTATCTGAATTGTCCGCTCCGACTGACCGTCTGTCTGTGGGTGGAAAGCTGTACTAAAACTCAGTCGTGTACCAAGAGCGTCCTGTAGTTTCTGCCATAGCCTGCTCGTAAACTGGGTACCTCGATCTGACACTATGCATGTCGGCACTCCATGTAGACGTACAATCTCATCGATATAAACCTGTGCATACTGAGCAAATCCATATGTCGTCTTCACTGGAAGAAAATGAGCGGCCTTCGTCAGCCTGTCTACTATCACCCAAATGGAATCATACCCTCTGCTAGTCCTGGGTAGACCCACCACAAAATCCATGGAAATCTGTTCCCATTTCCACTCTGGAATGGGTAAGGGTTGCAGCTCTCCTGCTGGCCTCTGATGTTCTGCTTTGACTTGCTGACAAGTCAAGCATCTAGAAACAAGATCCGTAACATCCTTCTTCATTCCTTCCCACCAATAATTATCCTTCAAGTCACGATACATTTTGATGGAACCAGGATGAATACTGTATACTGATCTGTGGGCATCCTCCAAAATCTCACGCCTCAATCCGTCAGAATCTGGCACACAGAGACGAGTCCTAAAACGTAACACTCCATAATCATCAATCACGAACTCCGTCTCTTTGCCCTGCCTAACATGATCCATAATCTCCATCAAGCGAGTATCGGTAGGCTGCGCATCTCGAATACGATCCAAAAGCTGAGGTCTGGTGAGAACATGTGCTAACTGACCTCCTGTCGATGTGAACTCAAACTGTATACGACTATCACATAAAATCTGCCAGTCTGTAGAAGACTGTCTCTGCAAAATGCTCAAATGAGATAAATTACCTCCAGGCCTCCGACTCAAGGCATCCGCCACAACATTTGCTTTGCCTGGATGGTATAAAATCTCACAGTCGTAATCTTTCACCAATTCCATCCATCTACGCTGCCTGAGATTCAGATCTTTCTGCTGAAAGATATACTTTAAACTTTTATGATCTGTGAAGATTTGACACGTTTCTCCATACAAATAATGTCTCCAAATCTTCAATGCGAAAACCACAGCAGCCATCTCTAGATCATGAGTGGGATAATTTTGTTCATGCCTCTTTAACTGTCGGGAAGCATATGCTATAACCTTGCCGTGTTGCATCAACACACAGCCTAAGCCCACTCTAGAAGCATCGCAATACACAACGAAACCCCCTGACCCGGAAGGTAAAGATAATACAGGTGCAGTCGTCAAACGCGTCTTCAGCTGTTGGAAACTCTGCTCACACGCGTCTGTCCACTGAAAAGGAACTTCCTTCCTAGTCAATCCTGTCAAAGGTGCCGCTATCCTTGAGAAATCCTGCACGAAGCGTCTGTAATAACCTGCCAGACCTAAGAAACTCCGAACCTCTGTAACTGACATAGGCCTGGGCCAGTGTTGTACCGCTTCAATCTTCTTTGGGTCAACGCATATACCTTCTCTCGTAACAATATGACCCAAGAAATCCACACTATCGAGCCAAAAAGCACACTTAGAAAACTTCGCATACAACTGATGTTCTTTCAAAGTCTGCAATGTGATGCGTAAATGCTGCTCGTGCTCCGTCTGACTCCGAGAATATACAAGAATATCATCTATGAATACTATAATAAACCGATCGATAAATGGTCTAAAGATACGGTTCATCATATCCATAAAAGCTGCTGGAGCATTGGTGAGTCCGAACGACATCACCAGAAATTCATAATGCCCATATCTCGTACGAAATGCTGTCTTCGGAATATCGTCTTTCCGAACCCTCAACTGATGATATCCTGACCTTAAGTCAATCTTTGAGAAGAATCCGGCTCCTTGCAACTGATCGAACAAATCATCTATTCGCGGTAATGGATACCTGTTTCGCACCGTGACGCGATTCAGCTGTCGGTAGTCGATGCACATCCTCATACTACCGTCCTTCTTCTTTACAAATAACACAGGAGCTCCCCACGGTGAAACACTAGGACGAACAAGTCCTCGATCTAACAACTCTTGCAACTGGCTTTTGAGTTCTTTCAATTCCGTCGGTGCCATTCGATAGGGTGGTATAGAAATAGGCCCTGCACCCGGAATCAAGTCGATACAAAACTCAATATCTCGATCAGGTGGCAATCCTGGCAATTCTGCAGGAAATACCTCTGGAAATTCTCGTATGATCGGGATTTGGTCCAAAGGAACTTCAGCGACCTCTATGTCCTGAATAAAAGCCAAGAACCCAAGACAACCCTTCTTCAAAAGCCGCCCCGCACAAAAAGCAGAAATCATGTTGACAGGGGTTAACTTGCAATCCCCCTGCACAACCAACACCGGTTCACCTGGAAAACAAAATCTAACCGCTTTTCCTCTACAATCTACATAGGCATGACAAGCGGCTAACCAATCCATCCCAAGAAGTATATCAAAATCCAACATGTCCAGGAGAATCAGATCAACTAACGAATCTCTATTACCAATACGCACCGAACACGATCTGAATACGTGTCGAGCTATAAAGGAATCTCCAACTGGAGTAATCACTACCAAAGGTAACTCTAACAATGACGACTCCTTTCCCAACAAAAGTGCGAATCGTGATGATACATAAGAATGTGTAGAACCGGGATCAAATAAGACATGTGCCTCTAAAGAGCATACTGTAAGAGTACCTGTCACGACTGCATTTGATGCCTGGGCATCCTGTGGAGTCAGTGCAAAAACCCGTGCCTGGCCCCTGCCCGCATCCTGTCGTCCTCTACCTCTATCTCCTCTACCTCTCTGAGCACGTCCCGCATAGCCTCGACCTCTTGGTGCAACTGCCTGGCGTGTAGCGCCAACTGGGGGAGGAAGTAAAGCCATCGGTGTAGGAGAAGGAAGGGGTAAAGCAGCCTGTGGAGCAACGGTCCCGCCCTGAGATCTGCAATCTCTCGCAAAGTGCCCGGGAAGTCCACATCTATAACAAGTATATGATGATCTCTGATCATCAGGATAAGAACTGAACATCTGGCCCTGTGTCCAATCTCGTCCAACACTGCGGCCTGGAGTATATCTGCCTGGATAGGACCCTCTACCTCGGCCAAACTGTCTAGTTGTCGGCACGAATGGTCTACTCCTCTTTGGCTCCGGAACAACTCCTGACTGGCTCAAACGCTCCTCTACTCGTATCGCCGCATCCAAGGCCTGTGCATATGTATCAAAATGCTGGGAGCCTATCGCCAGATACAACTGTGTGTCCAAACTCCTTAGGAACCTTTTCACCCGAAGCTCTTCTGTAGGTACCAAGTATGGAGCATATCGCGAAAGCTGGGTGAAGCGTAAGTCATAATCGGCTACTGACATACTTGCTGCTTTCTTCAATGCCTCGAAACTGCTAGCTCTAGCATCCCTCACACTCTCGGGAAGAAATCTGGCAAGGAAGACTGTAGAAAACTCGATCCACGTCATCGGAGGAAGATTCGTAGCTCGCCCTCTCTCCATTGACTCACACCACTCCTGTGCAAGTCCCTCCAAACGAAAGCTAGTCAGCTCAACTGACCTCGCATCAGAACATCGTAATGATCTGCATATCCTCGCCATTCTATCAAGAAAAGACTGAGGATCTACCGCCACATCGGTCCCTGTGAATACCGGCGGTCTCAATCTCATAAACTCCGCAAGTGATACCTCCATCACTCTCGTATCTACTGGTGCTACCGTCTGTGTAGGCTGTACCTCGGACTCTGCTACGGTCGGTGCTGGATCTGATCTCAAAGCTCGAGTGGTCTCAGCTAACTGTCCTACCACTCGCTGTAATCCCAACATACCCTCCTCGATCCTAGTCATGCGATCTGGAGGAGGAGGATCAGCATGCTCATGCACCTCCTGCACGTCCGGTGTACCAGTCCTCATCACAGGCGGACTCGCCCTAGCTGCATTCCTGGCTGCGGCTCGCCTGGCCCGCGTAGCCATAGCAACTGGAACAAGAAACGAGAGTTGATAAGGTGTGGGAACAGAAGAATTCAATAACGGAGAATCAACGGAAGAATAGATCAAGATAAACATCCTAAGGTTAGTTAGGCTGAATACGATAACGTAAATATGCCGCGGAACATACGTACGGTACTGCATTCGTCCTAATTCACCTACTCCATCAAACCAAAGGTCATCCTAACTCTCAGACTTACATCAACTTATTGAAATCCCTTACTGAATTCCGTAAGGTTACTCCTAAGCTCTGATACCAACTTTGTCACGACCCAAGTTTGGATGTGACAGGCACTTAGATTTGTATCATATCTAAAGATATGCACAAGTCCAAGTAAGCCAAAAAAACCAAGATCAAAATACCTTATTTCGGAATTAATTATGAAAATTTAGTTTTTTAAGTAGAAATCCCAAGTTATTAAGTTTATTCATTAAGCAAATAATAAAGGTTAAGTTTAGTTGTATTCCGGGTTGGAATCAACAATATCAAAATTTAAGATGAATGTACACATAATAACATTTCAGAATCTCATATAGAAGGAAACTATGAAACTGATCCACATATCTCAACTGTACATATATTTATAACCCATCTCTCAGCTCTAAGTCAAAATACAAGTCTGATGGAGTCTTTCTAGATACAAAAGTACAAAAACCAAAAAGGAGGTTACTACACATGTAACCTACCGATCAAAAGATGGAAATAATCGCAAAAGTGATCCTGCCTCGCAACTACCCGTCCACTCTATCCCTGCAAGGAACTGTGGCACAACGGGGATGAGTTGCCAACTCAGTGAATACAACTAACATATAACGGCGAATAAAGTAAATATGGTAATCATGATAATGAACATGAATCAATATGATATATGAGTACATGTGAAATCCAACAATAAATCACATCATACTTCTGAAATCATAACTCAATATAAATCATCTCTCGGTGTCCATCAACGACACAAAACTTCCATTTCTGATAGGCATCATTCCCCGAATGATCCTATACCCATAATATCGGTCGTCATCCTCTAGATGCACGCCGCATATTTCTAAAACCAATATCCGGAATCGAGTAACCTCGCTAGGCTCACCTGTCTCAATACGGCTATCTTGCCCCTCGGTCTCGACCGGGTCCACCCTGTATCCAACTGTATAGCTCCCCCACTCAGTATGGATAACGTAAATCCGCGACCGTATATCTCCCCCACTCGGTCCGGAATAAAACCAAAAAAAACAGAAATCAACTCAGGGTGGACATGTCACATCAATCATGAAAACGGGATTTATGTAATAGTATTTAAAACTCAAAATCATAAATCCTCAATTCTGTATCTATCTCATATCCAACATGGAAATACGCATAAAGCGACAAAATGTAAATAAGAAATTCTACCAATATACTTAACATTTGAAAAACAATATAATCCATGTTAATAAATATGATATTTAAGTGTATGTGACATGGCAATATCGACGAGGTGTGTGTAGCATATAAGATGTGCACGTGGCATGACTCGTCGATACTTGTGAAGTGTTCTAACAACTAAGCAACATATAAGTAATGAAATGAATGATATTCTAATTATTTAAACATGATGATATGAATATCGCATTAAGTAAAACCATGGGCGAAACACGCCATCTCTACTAAATTCCCCGGTAGATGTTTAGTCTACTCACCGGAAAGTCGATCTACTCCGGAATCGCTAATCCTTTCCCTTTCCTCGCGGCTTCCGTATTCTTCGTATCCGCGTCTAAATATACCAATATAACGTATATAAGCAAAACTGTATTTCCGACATAACGGAAATAGAAAACACGTTATACCCTTTTTGCTAGTTATCTAATATTAGGTTATATCAAGTTGTTTAACACTTAGTTTTGCTGGATTTTAACTTAAACCTGCACAGTTTCAGAATTCAAAACGCGACTTAGTTTCGTCGTGTCGTATTTAACGTTTTACGATTCAATTTCCGATATATCATTCCAGATTTCAGTTACAGTGAAACTAAATCAAATCAACAGTGCCAAAATACCCTAAATTGAACACTGAAGACACCCCAATTGACCAAACCCCAAACACCCTCATCATGGCCGGCGACGCCGGCCATTCCTCTTCTGTCGCCGGCCCAACCCCGGCGCCCCACTGCCGTTTTCTTGTGGTGTGTTCTATTTGTTATCTACATCATTTCTACACTGTTGAATTTATTTAATTAGGTTCCAGATTATAGCAGATTTTAACAGACTATAAGTTTAGCTAAAATACGAAATTATGTGACTTGATTAAACCTACTCTAATTAAGCTACAGAAGTTAACCTCTACTGAGTTTAAGAAAATTACCCTCCTATTTTGCTGTAGGAATGACCCTCCAAGATCTACAAGCTCCTTTTAGCTTGAAGATGCACCCTCTCCAAGAACAATCTCCATTCTCATCTTCTTCCTCTTGTTTTTCTCTTTTCCTCTTTTAGTTTTTCTTTTCTTAGTTTTCTTTTCAGTTTTGTTTCTGAAATTAAACTGAAACTATGTTTTATATGTGAGGGGATGAAGGGATAAGGAAAGGTGGTGGTGTCAAAGGTTGAAGGGTGTAGGTTTCATGCAAGGAGGAGGTGGAAGTGAGAGGCTAAGTGAAGCATGAGGTGTTTTAAATGATTATCCTCTATTTTCCTTTTTCTTTTTGTTTTAATTTGAGTTTATTTTCAGAACTGAATTAATATTCCTTTTCCACTTAAACCCTTGACAAAACTCAATTTGCATAAAACTTAACTTTACAATTTAACCCTTCACAATTAACTTATTATAAAACATAACTTTTATTAAAATGAAGCTAAAATTTTCTTTAAAACCCTTATAACTTATTAATATTACATTCTAAATTTCTAATTTAATTTGTATTACACATATCTTATGAAGATTGACATATTAGCTTTTAACCATTTTGTGATTTATCAGCTTATTCTTATTTTAATTAAATTTATTTATTTCTATGTTTTTCCTAATTGTTACAATATTCCCCCCTTAAGAAAATTCGGTCCCCGAATTTAAACTAATAACTATACATACCTATGAAAAGATGTGGAAATTTCTTTCGCATCGCGTCCTCCGTCTCCCAAGTAATCTCCTCGCGATCCTTTCCTTGCCAGAGAACCTTTACAGATGGCAGTATCCTTGATCGTAGTTGCTTTGCTTGCCTGTCCAGAATAGCAACTGGCTGCACTGTGAAGGATAGATCTGGTTCAAGCTGTAGAGTCTGATGATGGATCGCATGAGATGGATCGTGAAGATATCTGCGAAGCATCGAAACATGAAACACCGGATGTACGTCGGGAAAACCAGGTGGAAGTGCTAACCGATAAGCTACAGCGCCCACCCTCTCTAAAATCTCGTAAGGTCCAACATATCTGGGGCTGAGCTTCCCTTTCTTCCCGAAGCGCATCACACCTTTCATTGGAGATACTCGAAGGAACACATGATCTCCCACATCAAACTCGAGTTTGCGTCTTCTTCGATCCGCATACGACTTCTGTCTGCTTTGAGCCGCTTTCATTCTATCTCGTATCAAGTGAATCTTCTCTGTAGTTTCCTGTACTATCTGCGGTCCCAATATACAACTCTCACTAAGTTCCGTCCAGCAAACAGGTGATCTACATTTCCTTCCATACAAGGCTTCAAAGGGTACCATCTGGATCGTCTCTTGAAAACTGTTGTTATATGAGAATTCTACCAAAGGTAGGTGACGATCCCAACTACCACCGAAATCTAGGCTACAAGCCCGAAGCATATCCTCGAGTATCTGAATTGTCCGCTCCGACTGACCGTCTGTCTGTGGGTGGAAAGCTGTACTAAAACTCAGTCGTGTACCAAGAGCGTCCTGTAGTTTCTGCCATAGCCTGCTCGTAAACTGGGTACCTCGATCTGACACTATGCATGTCGGCACTCCATGTAGACGTACAATCTCATCGATATAAACCTGTGCATACTGAGCAAATCCATATGTCGTCTTCACTGGAAGAAAATGAGCGGCCTTCGTCAGCCTGTCTACTATCACCCAAATGGAATCATACCCTCTGCTAGTCCTGGGTAGACCCACCACAAAATCCATGGAAATCTGTTCCCATTTCCACTCTGGAATGGGTAAGGGTTGCAGCTCTCCTGCTGGCCTCTGATGTTCTGCTTTGACTTGCTGACAAGTCAAGCATCTAGAAACAAGATCCGTAACATCCTTCTTCATTCCTTCCCACCAATAATTATCCTTCAAGTCACGATACATTTTGATGGAACCAGGATGAATACTGTATACTGATCTGTGGGCATCCTCCAAAATCTCACGCCTCAATCCGTCAGAATCTGGCACACAGAGACGAGTCCTAAAACGTAACACTCCATAATCATCAATCACGAACTCCGTCTCTTTGCCCTGCCTAACATGATCCATAATCTCCATCAAGCGAGTATCGGTAGGCTGCGCATCTCGAATACGATCCAAAAGCTGAGGTCTGGTGAGAACATGTGCTAACTGACCTCCTGTCGATGTGAACTCAAACTGTATACGACTATCACATAAAATCTGCCAGTCTGTAGAAGACTGTCTCTGCAAAATGCTCAAATGAGATAAATTACCTCCAGGCCTCCGACTCAAGGCATCCGCCACAACATTTGCTTTGCCTGGATGGTATAAAATCTCACAGTCGTAATCTTTCACCAATTCCATCCATCTACGCTGCCTGAGATTCAGATCTTTCTGCTGAAAGATATACTTTAAACTTTTATGATCTGTGAAGATTTGACACGTTTCTCCATACAAATAATGTCTCCAAATCTTCAATGCGAAAACCACAGCAGCCATCTCTAGATCATGAGTGGGATAATTTTGTTCATGCCTCTTTAACTGTCGGGAAGCATATGCTATAACCTTGCCGTGTTGCATCAACACACAGCCTAAGCCCACTCTAGAAGCATCGCAATACACAACGAAACCCCCTGACCCGGAAGGTAAAGATAATACAGGTGCAGTCGTCAAACGCGTCTTCAGCTGTTGGAAACTCTGCTCACACGCGTCTGTCCACTGAAAAGGAACTTCCTTCCTAGTCAATCCTGTCAAAGGTGCCGCTATCCTTGAGAAATCCTGCACGAAGCGTCTGTAATAACCTGCCAGACCTAAGAAACTCCGAACCTCTGTAACTGACATAGGCCTGGGCCAGTGTTGTACCGCTTCAATCTTCTTTGGGTCAACGCATATACCTTCTCTCGTAACAATATGACCCAAGAAATCCACACTATCGAGCCAAAAAGCACACTTAGAAAACTTCGCATACAACTGATGTTCTTTCAAAGTCTGCAATGTGATGCGTAAATGCTGCTCGTGCTCCGTCTGACTCCGAGAATATACAAGAATATCATCTATGAATACTATAATAAACCGATCGATAAATGGTCTAAAGATACGGTTCATCATATCCATAAAAGCTGCTGGAGCATTGGTGAGTCCGAACGACATCACCAGAAATTCATAATGCCCATATCTCGTACGAAATGCTGTCTTCGGAATATCGTCTTTCCGAACCCTCAACTGATGATATCCTGACCTTAAGTCAATCTTTGAGAAGAATCCGGCTCCTTGCAACTGATCGAACAAATCATCTATTCGCGGTAATGGATACCTGTTTCGCACCGTGACGCGATTCAGCTGTCGGTAGTCGATGCACATCCTCATACTACCGTCCTTCTTCTTTACAAATAACACAGGAGCTCCCCACGGTGAAACACTAGGACGAACAAGTCCTCGATCTAACAACTCTTGCAACTGGCTTTTGAGTTCTTTCAATTCCGTCGGTGCCATTCGATAGGGTGGTATAGAAATAGGCCCTGCACCCGGAATCAAGTCGATACAAAACTCAATATCTCGATCAGGTGGCAATCCTGGCAATTCTGCAGGAAATACCTCTGGAAATTCTCGTATGATCGGGATTTGGTCCAAAGGAACTTCAGCGACCTCTATGTCCTGAATAAAAGCCAAGAACCCAAGACAACCCTTCTTCAAAAGCCGCCCCGCACAAAAAGCAGAAATCATGTTGACAGGGGTTAACTTGCAATCCCCCTGCACAACCAACACCGGTTCACCTGGAAAACAAAATCTAACCGCTTTTCCTCTACAATCTACATAGGCATGACAAGCGGCTAACCAATCCATCCCAAGAAGTATATCAAAATCCAACATGTCCAGGAGAATCAGATCAACTAACGAATCTCTATTACCAATACGCACCGAACACGATCTGAATACGTGTCGAGCTATAAAGGAATCTCCAACTGGAGTAATCACTACCAAAGGTAACTCTAACAATGACGACTCCTTTCCCAACAAAAGTGCGAATCGTGATGATACATAAGAATGTGTAGAACCGGGATCAAATAAGACATGTGCCTCTAAAGAGCATACTGTAAGAGTACCTGTCACGACTGCATTTGATGCCTGGGCATCCTGTGGAGTCAGTGCAAAAACCCGTGCCTGGCCCCTGCCCGCATCCTGTCGTCCTCTACCTCTATCTCCTCTACCTCTCTGAGCACGTCCCGCATAGCCTCGACCTCTTGGTGCAACTGCCTGGCGTGTAGCGCCAACTGGGGGAGGAAGTAAAGCCATCGGTGTAGGAGAAGGAAGGGGTAAAGCAGCCTGTGGAGCAACGGTCCCGCCCTGAGATCTGCAATCTCTCGCAAAGTGCCCGGGAAGTCCACATCTATAACAAGTATATGATGATCTCTGATCATCAGGATAAGAACTGAACATCTGGCCCTGTGTCCAATCTCGTCCAACACTGCGGCCTGGAGTATATCTGCCTGGATAGGACCCTCTACCTCGGCCAAACTGTCTAGTTGTCGGCACGAATGGTCTACTCCTCTTTGGCTCCGGAACAACTCCTGACTGGCTCAAACGCTCCTCTACTCGTATCGCCGCATCCAAGGCCTGTGCATATGTATCAAAATGCTGGGAGCCTATCGCCAGATACAACTGTGTGTCCAAACTCCTTAGGAACCTTTTCACCCGAAGCTCTTCTGTAGGTACCAAGTATGGAGCATATCGCGAAAGCTGGGTGAAGCGTAAGTCATAATCGGCTACTGACATACTTGCTGCTTTCTTCAATGCCTCGAAACTGCTAGCTCTAGCATCCCTCACACTCTCGGGAAGAAATCTGGCAAGGAAGACTGTAGAAAACTCGATCCACGTCATCGGAGGAAGATTCGTAGCTCGCCCTCTCTCCATTGACTCACACCACTCCTGTGCAAGTCCCTCCAAACGAAAGCTAGTCAGCTCAACTGACCTCGCATCAGAACATCGTAATGATCTGCATATCCTCGCCATTCTATCAAGAAAAGACTGAGGATCTACCGCCACATCGGTCCCTGTGAATACCGGCGGTCTCAATCTCATAAACTCCGCAAGTGATACCTCCATCACTCTCGTATCTACTGGTGCTACCGTCTGTGTAGGCTGTACCTCGGACTCTGCTACGGTCGGTGCTGGATCTGATCTCAAAGCTCGAGTGGTCTCAGCTAACTGTCCTACCACTCGCTGTAATCCCAACATACCCTCCTCGATCCTAGTCATGCGATCTGGAGGAGGAGGATCAGCATGCTCATGCACCTCCTGCACGTCCGGTGTACCAGTCCTCATCACAGGCGGACTCGCCCTAGCTGCATTCCTGGCTGCGGCTCGCCTGGCCCGCGTAGCCATAGCAACTGGAACAAGAAACGAGAGTTGATAAGGTGTGGGAACAGAAGAATTCAATAACGGAGAATCAACGGAAGAATAGATCAAGATAAACATCCTAAGGTTAGTTAGGCTGAATACGATAACGTAAATATGCCGCGGAACATACGTACGGTACTGCATTCGTCCTAATTCACCTACTCCATCAAACCAAAGGTCATCCTAACTCTCAGACTTACATCAACTTATTGAAATCCCTTACTGAATTCCGTAAGGTTACTCCTAAGCTCTGATACCAACTTTGTCACGACCCAAGTTTGGATGTGACAGGCACTTAGATTTGTATCATATCTAAAGATATGCACAAGTCCAAGTAAGCCAAAAAAACCAAGATCAAAATACCTTATTTCGGAATTAATTATGAAAATTTAGTTTTTTAAGTAGAAATCCCAAGTTATTAAGTTTATTCATTAAGCAAATAATAAAGGTTAAGTTTAGTTGTATTCCGGGTTGGAATCAACAATATCAAAATTTAAGATGAATGTACACATAATAACATTTCAGAATCTCATATAGAAGGAAACTATGAAACTGATCCACATATCTCAACTGTACATATATTTATAACCCATCTCTCAGCTCTAAGTCAAAATACAAGTCTGATGGAGTCTTTCTAGATACAAAAGTACAAAAACCAAAAAGGAGGTTACTACACATGTAACCTACCGATCAAAAGATGGAAATAATCGCAAAAGTGATCCTGCCTCGCAACTACCCGTCCACTCTATCCCTGCAAGGAACTGTGGCACAACGGGGATGAGTTGCCAACTCAGTGAATACAACTAACATATAACGGCGAATAAAGTAAATATGGTAATCATGATAATGAACATGAATCAATATGATATATGAGTACATGTGAAATCCAACAATAAATCACATCATACTTCTGAAATCATAACTCAATATAAATCATCTCTCGGTGTCCATCAACGACACAAAACTTCCATTTCTGATAGGCATCATTCCCCGAATGATCCTATACCCATAATATCGGTCGTCATCCTCTAGATGCACGCCGCATATTTCTAAAACCAATATCCGGAATCGAGTAACCTCGCTAGGCTCACCTGTCTCAATACGGCTATCTTGCCCCTCGGTCTCGACCGGGTCCACCCTGTATCCAACTGTATAGCTCCCCCACTCAGTATGGATAACGTAAATCCGCGACCGTATATCTCCCCCACTCGGTCCGGAATAAAACCAAAAAAAACAGAAATCAACTCAGGGTGGACATGTCACATCAATCATGAAAACGGGATTTATGTAATAGTATTTAAAACTCAAAATCATAAATCCTCAATTCTGTATCTATCTCATATCCAACATGGAAATACGCATAAAGCGACAAAATGTAAATAAGAAATTCTACCAATATACTTAACATTTGAAAAACAATATAATCCATGTTAATAAATATGATATTTAAGTGTATGTGACATGGCAATATCGACGAGGTGTGTGTAGCATATAAGATGTGCACGTGGCATGACTCGTCGATACTTGTGAAGTGTTCTAACAACTAAGCAACATATAAGTAATGAAATGAATGATATTCTAATTATTTAAACATGATGATATGAATATCGCATTAAGTAAAACCATGGGCGAAACACGCCATCTCTACTAAATTCCCCGGTAGATGTTTAGTCTACTCACCGGAAAGTCGATCTACTCCGGAATCGCTAATCCTTTCCCTTTCCTCGCGGCTTCCGTATTCTTCGTATCCGCGTCTAAATATACCAATATAACGTATATAAGCAAAACTGTATTTCCGACATAACGGAAATAGAAAACACGTTATACCCTTTTTGCTAGTTATCTAATATTAGGTTATATCAAGTTGTTTAACACTTAGTTTTGCTGGATTTTAACTTAAACCTGCACAGTTTCAGAATTCAAAACGCGACTTAGTTTCGTCGTGTCGTATTTAACGTTTTACGATTCAATTTCCGATATATCATTCCAGATTTCAGTTACAGTGAAACTAAATCAAATCAACAGTGCCAAAATACCCTAAATTGAACACTGAAGACACCCCAATTGACCAAACCCCAAACACCCTCATCATGGCCGGCGACGCCGGCCATTCCTCTTCTGTCGCCGGCCCAACCCCGGCGCCCCACTGCCGTTTTCTTGTGGTGTGTTCTATTTGTTATCTACATCATTTCTACACTGTTGAATTTATTTAATTAGGTTCCAGATTATAGCAGATTTTAACAGACTATAAGTTTAGCTAAAATACGAAATTATGTGACTTGATTAAACCTACTCTAATTAAGCTACAGAAGTTAACCTCTACTGAGTTTAAGAAAATTACCCTCCTATTTTGCTGTAGGAATGACCCTCCAAGATCTACAAGCTCCTTTTAGCTTGAAGATGCACCCTCTCCAAGAACAATCTCCATTCTCATCTTCTTCCTCTTGTTTTTCTCTTTTCCTCTTTTAGTTTTTCTTTTCTTAGTTTTCTTTTCAGTTTTGTTTCTGAAATTAAACTGAAACTATGTTTTATATGTGAGGGGATGAAGGGATAAGGAAAGGTGGTGGTGTCAAAGGTTGAAGGGTGTAGGTTTCATGCAAGGAGGAGGTGGAAGTGAGAGGCTAAGTGAAGCATGAGGTGTTTTAAATGATTATCCTCTATTTTCCTTTTTCTTTTTGTTTTAATTTGAGTTTATTTTCAGAACTGAATTAATATTCCTTTTCCACTTAAACCCTTGACAAAACTCAATTTGCATAAAACTTAACTTTACAATTTAACCCTTCACAATTAACTTATTATAAAACATAACTTTTATTAAAATGAAGCTAAAATTTTCTTTAAAACCCTTATAACTTATTAATATTACATTCTAAATTTCTAATTTAATTTGTATTACACATATCTTATGAAGATTGACATATTAGCTTTTAACCATTTTGTGATTTATCAGCTTATTCTTATTTTAATTAAATTTATTTATTTCTATGTTTTTCCTAATTGTTACAATATTCCCCCCTTAAGAAAATTCGGTCCCCGAATTTAAACTAATAACTATACATACCTATGAAAAGATGTGGAAATTTCTTTCGCATCGCGTCCTCCGTCTCCCAAGTAATCTCCTCGCGATCCTTTCCTTGCCAGAGAACCTTTACAGATGGCAGTATCCTTGATCGTAGTTGCTTTGCTTGCCTGTCCAGAATAGCAACTGGCTGCACTGTGAAGGATAGATCTGGTTCAAGCTGTAGAGTCTGATGATGGATCGCATGAGATGGATCGTGAAGATATCTGCGAAGCATCGAAACATGAAACACCGGATGTACGTCGGGAAAACCAGGTGGAAGTGCTAACCGATAAGCTACAGCGCCCACCCTCTCTAAAATCTCGTAAGGTCCAACATATCTGGGGCTGAGCTTCCCTTTCTTCCCGAAGCGCATCACACCTTTCATTGGAGATACTCGAAGGAACACATGATCTCCCACATCAAACTCGAGTTTGCGTCTTCTTCGATCCGCATACGACTTCTGTCTGCTTTGAGCCGCTTTCATTCTATCTCGTATCAAGTGAATCTTCTCTGTAGTTTCCTGTACTATCTGCGGTCCCAATATACAACTCTCACTAAGTTCCGTCCAGCAAACAGGTGATCTACATTTCCTTCCATACAAGGCTTCAAAGGGTACCATCTGGATCGTCTCTTGAAAACTGTTGTTATATGAGAATTCTACCAAAGGTAGGTGACGATCCCAACTACCACCGAAATCTAGGCTACAAGCCCGAAGCATATCCTCGAGTATCTGAATTGTCCGCTCCGACTGACCGTCTGTCTGTGGGTGGAAAGCTGTACTAAAACTCAGTCGTGTACCAAGAGCGTCCTGTAGTTTCTGCCATAGCCTGCTCGTAAACTGGGTACCTCGATCTGACACTATGCATGTCGGCACTCCATGTAGACGTACAATCTCATCGATATAAACCTGTGCATACTGAGCAAATCCATATGTCGTCTTCACTGGAAGAAAATGAGCGGCCTTCGTCAGCCTGTCTACTATCACCCAAATGGAATCATACCCTCTGCTAGTCCTGGGTAGACCCACCACAAAATCCATGGATAATCTGTTCCCATTTCCACTCTGGAATGGGTAAGGGTTGCAGCTCTCCTGCTGGCCTCTGATGTTCTGCTTTGACTTGCTGACAAGTCAAGCATCTAGAAACAAGATCCGTAACATCCTTCTTCATTCCTTCCCACCAATAATTATCCTTCAAGTCACGATACATTTTGATGGAACCAGGATGAATACTGTATACTGATCTGTGGGCATCCTCCAAAATCTCACGCCTCAATCCGTCAGAATCTGGCACACAGAGACGAGTCCTAAAACGTAACACTCCATAATCATCAATCACGAACTCCGTCTCTTTGCCCTGCCTAACATGATCCATAATCTCCATCAAGCGAGTATCGGTAGGGCTGCGCATCTCGAATACGATCCAAAAGCTGAGGTCTGGTGAGAACATGTGCTAACTGACCTCCTGTCGATGTGAACTCAAACTGTATACGACTATCACATAAAATCT